>CM031236.1:676482560-676612261 GCA_018340775.1 Taxus wallichiana var. yunnanensis
AGCTACGTACTGCTAGTTCTTCAAAAGCAGCTAAGTTTTCTCATCCGGGCGGGGTTCAAAGAACTATCAAGGACTCAAATTTGCAACAACTCCTGTGATACATCATCCGGAGTCAAAACAAGGAGTCAAACAAGAAATGAGGTAAACTTTGCACTCATGAGTTCACCGATGAATAGCTCCGAGCAAGTATAATGTTCATGAAGCACTAAACAACTCCAAGGAAGGAAGCTATATGGAACTCGAATATGACTCACTCTAACTTGTCGATCCGCCTACAGGAAAGAAACCCATAGGCTGCAAATGGGTCTTCAAGACAAAAATATAAGGCGTATGGATCCATCGACAAACACAAAGCACGACTTGTTGCAAAGGGTTATGCTCGGCAAGAAGGAATTGACTATGAAGAGACCTTTGCACCCACCGCGAAGATCAAAACCATCGTGAGTCAGGATGCGGCTCGGCAACACGTAAATGGATGGAAACTTCAGCAGATGGACGTCAAGAGTGCTTTTCTAAATGGTGATCTGCAAAGAAGAAGTGTACATGGCCCAACCTCGAAGGGTTTGTTGAGAAAGCATCAACCACACAAGGTATGTCGTCTCGATAAAGTCTCTTTATGGACTTAAACAAGCACCTAGGCATGGTATATAAAATCGATGATCACCTATCCGCGCATGGATTCACTCGTAGCCCTCGGATACAAATTTGTATATCAAGAAGGTAGGAAAGAGATTGTCATTCGGTTTTTATGTAGATGATCTTGTGATCACAGGTAAGTTCGCAATCTTGTTGATGATGTAAAGAATGATCTCAAGAAATCCTTCGACATGACGATTTGGGGCTACTTCATTATTGTCTCGGCTTGAGATATGGCAAAAAGAATCATATCTTCGTCTCCCGTGATGAAATATGCCAAGACACTCCTGAAAAGTATGGGATGTCCGATTGTAAACCAATGTCCACACCTATGGAAAAAGGCTTACAACTATCTAGATTCCGTGATTCACCACGCTGTAGATGGCACTCATTACAGCAATTGTGGGGAGTCTCATTTATTTGACTTATACCGTACTTTGATCTTTGCTTATGCGGTGAGCTATCTCTCCAGTTTATGCGAGAGCCAAAGAAACGTCATTAGATAGTAGCAAAGCATGTGTTGAGATATGTCCGAGGTACAACTTGACTTTGGTCTCTGAATATCAAGAAGAATGATCAATTCTTCCTACAGGATATACAGATTTCGACTATGCTGGATCCGCCGATGATGATAGAAATCCACTTGTGATATGTTTTCATCTCAGGATCTGACCTATCTCGTGGATCAGCAAAAAGCAAATGTTGTTGCTCTCATCCACCGAGGCGAATACCGCGCCGCACGAGGAGGTGTGCAAGTGAAGTGATTTGGTTACGTCGCATTCTGGCATGATATAGGGATTCTCGAAGAGAAACCTCCCATCATTCACTGCGACAATCAAGGTGTGTTGAAGCTCGTGAAGAATCCTGTTTCATGAACGAACAAAGCATATTGAGGTCGAATGTCACTACATTCGTGAACGTCTTGAACCACCAAATTCAGCTCCAGATCGCCCTACTAATTCTCAAGATTGCAGATATTCTCACTAAGCCTCTCGCGAAGGGTGAAGTTTGATTTATTTAGGGGTACATTTGTAAGAGCAATGTATTAAGGGGGAATGTTAGATAACTAATACATTTGTTAGTATTTGTTATACGATCGGTTTTAACCGCTCTCACACTAGCTTCCCTATCACCCTATATAAAAGGCGTTCATTGTATTCATTCCCAATAGCAGAATATACATTATTCTTCTTCCAGGCCCATCGAGTCTTTCCTTTGGTTTGAATGCCATATGGGGCAAATGGCCGCCTGTCTCTCTAGCAACTTTTCAACCACTTAGACCTGTCATCTTTTATGACCAGCTCTGCTGTTTTTGACTTCCTCATGCCTTTGTCTGCCGCGTCTTGGGGGAAGGAAACCCCTGTTTTGGGGAGTCTTTTGTTTGGTTTTAGTCTGGTTTTTGCCCGAGCATTCTTCCTGGCCGCGTGGGCTCCTCTGGAGACTGTTTCCTTGTGGAGGAGGGGCGTGGAGCTTCAAGCTAGTGAGGAAGGCGTGTTACCTCCACGTTTTTGGGTGCTGCGAAGGGTGTTCTTGTCGGGATCCACAAGAATGCACTGTAGCATAACTTTTAGCCAGTAGCAGGCATGTTGCAGTATAGCTGAAAGCCTTTGAGCGCCTCCACCAAGCAGGTTGTACAACTTTGTTGTTATCTGTTCAGTATCAATGCATCTTCAAATTCGGGAGTCTCCTTCAAGATTTTTCTATCAAAATCGACTATGTGATAGTGAGAGTGTTACCAGGAGACCTGATGAAAGTTTTGCAAAGATTCTCTATTGATTTCTTACTTGTTTTTCGATGTAACTCATGGAAGAGTATCCCTTAGAGGCGGATCTATTTTATATCAGAATATTCAGGAAGCACAATTTACCTTGCTTGCTCAAGCCATTCTTGGGTGTGCTTATGGACTGCGTTTGGTAAATGAATCTTTGGATATTGTTGAAAACTTAAATTTGATAGTTTTGGTCTCAATGGCATCATTTAGGAGAACATTATCTCCTGCAACACATGAACGCTCTCTTCAAAATGGAGATATATTTTCTGTTTCATCACCTTCACACAATTTTTTGTCTCCGTTGGTCATTCCACTTCAGCTGCTCCACCGACTACGGCCTCTGTTTTCTCATAAATTGGTTTTCTGCCAGTTTGGGTTGTGGTTTCTTATGTTCGTGCCTTTCTAATAGGCATTCACCCATCAAAATTATCTCGGTCTTCAGAGAGAGCTAAGGCAAAAGTGCAGGTTTGGAAAAGGCCATTACCTCATTTTTTCCCGTGTTTTGTTCTTGGGCTTTTGATTGGGTTCACCCCTTTTAGCATGGAGAGTTTTTCATAAATCTTGCCTCCAAGCACCAAGATTTTTGCATTTGAAATAAAAACGAGAAGCAACAAATCCCCAGCAAGAATTCGGTCAAGTTGGAAACAGAGGAAGGACTTTTGAAGCAAGCTAATGTGTGAGACTTCCAATGGTAAGCATGAATCAACTTTGATTTTAGTTTCTGGAATGTTTTCTTTGCACACAAATTGATGGGTAAACTAATGTATAGGTGCGTCCTAATGGCTTTAAAAAATGAATTTACAATGCCTTAAATAGGAAAGCAATTCATGAGTTGTTTGAATAGTTGAACGCAAGACCTTCCGATCTTGTTCTAGAATCTAGACTCAAGAGTAAAAGCATATTGCAAGGACATGCAAAACCCCACATTATTCCAAATTTCATGTTGTTTTGTGGAATTACATACTGGGAATTGGGGTTAACTCAGCTCTAGAATGAACTTTCTCCTTATGCCTGTGTCTATGCAATTTACCAGAATGGTTATTGTTTCTTTTGCGTGGTATTTGGGGCACCGTGTGGGTGAGAAGCATGAGTTTGGTGGAGAAATAATTTTGGGACTGCGGGGAGAAGGGGTCTGCACGTGCGTGGCCATGAGATATAGCGTTTAAAACAGGCATGTTAAATCTACTCCTTGAAATAGTTTTCTACCTTCTTTCAGTATCTTGAAATGAATTTTCTTTCCTCTTGAATGGTGCCTAGACAAATGTTTTCGTGGTTGTTTATATCGCCGCCTGATTGTGTTGGTTGTTCCTTTAAATCTCGATCCAATTTCGCTTGGTTTTGCTTGGAATGTTCTTTCCTCTCTTATAGCTTACTCTATTTCATATTTGTCTAAATGGGTTACTGCAATATTGAGTGATGCAATCTAGTTCGTAGGGAAGGAAACATTTTAGAGTTTCGTTTGCTTATATGACTCTCTTTTAAAAGAACTCTGTGATGGTAATTATAATTGAAGGCTTACTATATGGAAGGTTAAGCCTTCATATCTCTATTTGGGTTGAATAAATACGTATTTCCTGTCTAGGACTCTCCTGTTTTGCTAAATGGTACATTAATAGTGACATTGTGTTCTAAAACTTGTTTAAGCCTATGGGCATTCCTTACTTTTTGTTTAAATAGAAAATGGCATTAGGGTTTTGTTTTAGAACTGTACATGATTGACTTTTGTACCCAGTTCTAGAGGATGAATAACCTGACATCTATTTTGGCCTCCACGTGTTGAGAGAATTACTATACCTACTTCCTGGTTCAAACTCTTGTTTGATTAAAGTAAGGGGGAAACACTGTAAGTTTTATTGAATGAAATCTCTACTATTTTTATTAAGGGTCGCAAGCAAACTATTAATAGCTGGACTGAAACAAAAGTTGTAAGTGAATCCATGGTATTGGACTCGTGAACTCGTTTCCTGTTAGATGACAGCTGATTACAATGATAATATAATAGGTGGTTATTATGTTCATCTGTTTGATATTTGCTAGACATGTCCTTGATAAGCCCACATGGATCGGGTAAAATTTCCATCTTCTATACCATTGGCCAGGAGCTCATAGAACTTCTAGGCCTGACTGCACTGCGTAACCTTCCTGATGGATATGTGTGTTGGTTCCTATTTTTTTGTGCTTGCACTCGTGGTAGGGTCTTTTGAGTCTGGGGCATCGTTGGTGTTTTACCCTCTGCGTATCGAATCCCCTTTTTTTTCGGACTCGAATATCGTATTCTTCGAACTTGGTTACTAAAAGTCTCATTTTGTGGCTTTGTTAAGGAAATCAATTTTTATTTTTATTTTAAAATACTTTTTGGCATTGTCGGAAATATATAAAAAAATTATTAACGACTTTCGGATTTAGCCTCCCCTTATATTATGTAGAGAAGTTGACGTTTAGGATAAGGTTTGTTGGTAGAATAATGGCCCTTTTTGTATCTCCCTTGTACGCTTTTGGAAGAGTGGTTTTGTATTGTTAACTAGTCCTACGTTTAAGAAATCCTATAAGAAGGTAGTGGTAAAACTCCTTGGTTAAAACTGAAACTATAGTTGTTTTCTTTTAAGGCGTCGAACCCTAATTATTGCTATGAAGCCTCCCCGGGAGATTTGGATAACGTCGCTTTGTTTCGCGCCTACGATCATAATTAGTATGTTTTGTCTTCTCTTGGACCCCTTTAGTTGGATGGAGTAAGTTTTGGATTCCAATCACGTAATCCATAGGATTACATGAAGGAGATATCAACACTCTTGACCTTCTTGTTCCTAACCCATAAGGTCTTGCCTTGATTTATGTGATTTTGTTCTTACTGGTATTTTGACTTTCTCCTCAAGCTAGATGGTTTAGATTTCTTTCTCATGCAAAGAATTTTGGAGTTGTGGGTTGTGTTTTAATCCATTTTTGAATTAGAACTTTCCTTTCTTTATATTGTTAAATGTTAGCTTACTCATGCAATGAGTAGCCTTAACATGCTCGGGCCATGAACCGATTCCAGCTAGTATTTGTGTAGATGGATTATACGAGTAGATTAAAGGAAAGAGTTGTAAAGGTTTCATCAGTGCAATTTATGAAGTTCCTTGTAAAAATGTCCAATGTGAGGTAAATTTTGTAATAGTGCTTGCAAAGGAGTTTAGAAAACCTCTTGCCTTGGGTTGTTCTAAATTTCGTGATGATGTTATCTTGTCCTTCTCAGTAGGTTAACCGGTAATTTACCTTTGTGAGAAATAATATTCAATCTTGACCTTGTTATGAGTATTCTTTTCGTGATATCATTTACAAATCATGGAAATTTTGTAAGCATGGCCTAGCTTATTTTGTTACCTTCTTGTTCTTGACCCAAGTGAAATCCAATCTCTTGACTCCTTTGGTTCATGTGCCATGTTGAATGGAAATGTTATAACCGTGGTTTGCGTTCTTGTTAAATAACGATAATTTCTTCTTTTAGGTCATAATGCTTATTGGTTTAGTAACCCTCCATGGTACTAGTATCAATGTTATTCTAGGCATATTTTAGTGGGTCAAACCCCTTTTCTAAAGATAATCAAAGATAAAAGAAGAGGAATACATAGATGAATAAATAAAGAAGATAATAATGAAGTTGTATTTGGTTGATAAAATTAAGAGTCTTTAATTGGAAGAAAGTGTTTATCTCGAACGATGTAAAAAAATAAAATCTACCATTGCTAACCTTAAGCCATGGATTAAACATTGTCCTCTTGTTGGGAAACGTTAATCAATTTTAAAAGTAATATCACTGTTGGCTTTTGGGGATATCGGTAGATCTTATCTAGTACAGGAGTTTGAATAAAAACACATTAAGTATAAGGCTTCCATGTTGGGAACCCCTGTGTATCCCTCGACGAACTTAATCAAGATGATTTCTAAATGAAGCTTTTACCAAAATTCAATTGAACTCTTAAGACTCATTAAAAGACCGGTTAATAACTAAATAGATCATAATAAAATAAATTTATCTTCTCTCTCTAACCATTACCATGGTACCTTGTAGTCCTTGTCTAAGCTATGATAAAATTCTAATTCTTGATCAAAGATGCTTAGGGTTCTGAACCTTAACGATACTCCTCTCCTTTTGATCTTACGCTTGCCTCCTTATGCAATGTGGGTATGAAATGAGTTTCGTTAGTGGGGTTTAGATAGATAGCCTTGTGGAATTGTATACCACCTGGTTTTGTAAACAAATTAATCAAGGAATTTTCATATTATAGGTGATCCTAGGATAGTCCTCAAGTTATATAAAAGAAAAGAAACTTAATCCTATAAGAAGAATGGTATGAAACAAATCATGAACCTTCTAGAACGTAAGCTAAGAATTGTAAGATGGCTCTAGTAAATCAGTAATCTTAAGAAGATTTTCACAGTGGGATGTCTTCAGCTATAACTATGTAATGTGGTTGGTCTTTTGCCATGTCCTTTCACAAGTGAATAGTAAATTGTCCTTGAAAGGTGTGAACGTTTTCCGTGCTGCCTTTAGGGCCATCCTTGTATTAAGTTGTTCACAGTGTTAGTTGTATCCTTGGTGACGACATGTTGCGTCATGTTATGTGTCAAGCAAGTAAAAAAAAAAGTTATCCTGTATTTCACTGTGTTGTTCATGTGTGTGAATATATTTGGGTCATTCTGATTTAAACTCTAAATATTTGTAATTTTTTTATTGAATTTTAAGGGTATAATATATTATTACTTTATTGAATTCTTTTATTTAAATTTAGTTAATTTAGTTTGTAGAACCGAGAAGGGTGAAGACCATTTCAAAAGTTTCCTTCTAAGTTTTTTTTTCAATTTATGTCATCCCTTTGAGGTTGGAAATTTCAAGACTTGCCAAGCCTTCCTAATCTCTCGCATCTCTAGAAGTGAAATTTGGGCTTTTGGAATTTTGGGTAATGACATTCTAAATAATAACAATTTATAATTTTATAATGAAAGCTTGAAACTCCAAAGCCTCATCCCTGAAGATCTTAAGATATTGCTACCAACACAAATGCCATAATAGAAAGATAGGGGCAACAACCCAAATAGAGTTAGAAATTCCCTTGACCCCCAACTTCGGGTATGACACCGACGTTTTAGCTACATTCTTGTTAAAAGTGCATGCTAATCCTAATATACTAGTTAACCAATTCTAGCCCCCCTTTGCAAAGGGCAAAATTGTAGAAGATGATCAACATCCTCTTCAACATTATTACATACCAAACATTTAGTTGGGCCTGCAAAGCCACAAGTTGTCCTCTAATGCGTGAGACTTTTTTCGTTCACAACCAACCATTCAAAAATGGCTATTTAAAAAAATAATTATGAATTCTAGAACCCAATCTTGCTAGGAACTCCTCTACCCAAATGGGTGATTAGTTTAGTGTAACATGCCATAATTGAATACATCCTTAATGAGGTGCCCAACCATATTAATTGATCCTCTTGCTCTCAAAAGGTAGCCATAAGAGAGATAGGGAACCATTTGATGTCCTTAAGCCATAATCCACTACTCTATACCCCATACTTTGTTACTTTTACAATGTTGGCCAAGTCTTGAATATTCTTCATAGGCTCCTGCCCATTCCAATTATCTTCCTTAAAGTTGTCTCACTGGGACCTCTTCATTGGAAAGGAGCAACTCTGGTCTACGTGTCCCCAAATATTTATGAAAGAGAACTTGGAACACCAATATGCTCGGGTCCGAAATAAAGTTCCAGTGAAACTTACCTCCAAGTGCTACGTGTTTCAACTCTAAATTCATGATACTCGTGCCCAATAAGGATTTTGTCAACTCAAAATTTTCCCATTTCACAAGAGGGAACTTCCTCTCCTCGCTATTCCCTTGCTAAAGAGAAGAATTCCAAGGTTTTTTCTATTTTTCCCAAAAACTCCTTTGGTATCTTCATCATAGACAACATATACGTTGGAAGAGTGCTTAGCACCAACCGAATAAGGACTCTTTTGGTAAGTGTTAGACATTTTCCTTTCCACGTCAGTAGCTTGGAATCAAAAGAATGCAACAGATCTTCCCATAGAGGCCCTCGCCCAATAAATATGGATGGAACAAGATATTTATGAGGAAGTGATCCAATCTCAAAGCTTAAAACATTCTTAATTCTCCAGTCGCGACAAAGTGTTAAAGAAGAATACAATATCACTGATTTGTGAAACTTAATAATCTAACTTGTTGCCTAATAATAACCAAGGTCGTATCTCAATGCTCTAGCTTCCGGTACCGACGCCACAACAAAAAAATAAATATGTCATTTGCAAATTGTTGACGTGATAGTGGTGGGAGGGCATCAACAATGTTCAGACCCTGTATTGAGACTTGAGCTAAAGCGGACCTCAAAGATCTGCTCATGGCTTCTACCACCAAAATAAAAAGGAAAGAGGAGAGCGGATCCCCTTGTCAGATTCCTCTACAACTGCCAAAGCATCCTTTTGCTGAACCATTCAAAGTCGAGAAGCGAGGGGTGAAAATTCAATTAAAGATCTACTCACATAACTTATTACAGAATCCTAACCTTTTAAGAGTCATCATTAAGAATATCCAATTTAGCCAATCATAAGCTTTGTTAAAATTAGGTTTAATCATCATACCAGAGGATCTAGAAGAAATTAAAGAATGAATAATCCCTGAGAAATGACTATACTTTGTAATCAACCTTCTTGTAAGGAATCCACTCTGCTTTTGGGCTATCAACTTTCAAGTAACATACGTAACTTGATGGCTATGGCCTTAGAGATGATCTTATACGAGGTGTTACACAAGGAGATCGGTCTATACTCATCTATGGATTTCGCATGGTTTTTCTTTGGAAACATGTACATATAAAAGTGATTCATTTTCCTTAGAATTTTCCATGACCTCCTAGATTCCTCCAGCACCAACCAAACGTCCTCTTCGACGACAGTCCAAAATTCTTGAAAGAAGGTCGTTTGGAATCCATCCAGCCCAGGGGTTGTATCTCCCTCCATAGAAAAAATGATGGAATGAACCCCATTCAAAAGAGGGATCTGCTCACTTAGAAATGAGTATCTCTCTCCACTTAGCAACTCATGGAAAAGAGAAATTGTTTCATCTTTGATACGTGCCTGTTGCGTAGTCCAATTTCCGTCCTTTGATCTCAACTTTGAAAAATAGTTGAAGTTCCTTCTAGCTTTGACCGAGGAGTGAAAGAATTTAGTGTTCCTATAACCTTCTTTTATCTAGCCCCCCCTAGATTTCTATTTCCAAAATATTTTTTCCTTTAATAATAGATCCCCCAAATCATGTAGGGAAACTTTTTCTTGCCTGTATTCCTCTTGACGCATACCCTCAATAAAAAGCTTCTCATTCAGCTCCATAATCTCCTTTTCCACTCTTAACTTTTCCTCAAAAATATTCTTGAATGATGAAATGTTCCATTCCAATAGTTTGCCTTTTAACAGTGCCATTTTTTTTGGATAATTTGAACATCCTGATCTTGGTCACCTCAAAAGAACACCAATTTTTGACAAGATTAGGCAACCTCTGGTCATGCAATCACATTAACTCAAAATTTAAAGGGCTCCTTGGGGTAGTGTAGAATTGAACATCTATAGAGGTGATTTTGAAACCATTCCATCGTCGCTAGGTAGTGGTATAGTCTAACAACCTATCAACCAAAACTTGGATGCCTATTCGACTAGATGAACTAGCCCCTTTTTGGTTTGATATCAACTAGATCTGATTGCTCCACAAAGGATATAAAGTCCTGCTGTGAACAGGGTTGCCATCGGACTCCTCTCTTATCAAGTTATTAGACAATGTTGCGATAAAGTCCCCTAATAAAATCATCTTTTCCACTGGAAAATTCTTCAATTCTCTTTCCAACAAAAACAAGACTTCCCTCTTCTTATTTAGGTTATTGTGGCCATAGACGTTGCCTAAGAAAAATATCTTACCCAGTGTTTTACCTTGATTTACACCATTGGTGCTTGGAGCTTTCAAAAATAATCTCCACTTGCATCATGCTTTCCTTCCACAGAAAGCCCAACCCCCCAGATGAGCCCACTTAGTCCACGAACAAACTTTACCAACCCTTCCAACTCCACTTCCATCTTACAAGACACCCTGTTTTTGACATTTTTGTTTCTAGTGATAGGAAAACATCAATTTTTTCTCAACGTTGATGTTCATCTTACTTTACTTACCAGGAATTGTTTTCCCTTAACGTTCCACGAACGGATTTTCATCCTCACTTCGAAGAGGACCCGACTCTCCTACTTGAAAAATGAAAATACGAACCTAGTTTTTGTTGTTTGCCAGCGATTCTCTCTTGCTTAGATATTGTTTCTAGAGTTTGACAAGGATGATTGTTTAGACTGCATTCCACATGGGAAAGTGTTGGGGTGGATTGAATAGATCCTTGTTTTTCTCTTATCTCCCTCCAATACGAACTCATCTTCCTCCTCCCCTATGTTGTCCATGGAAACTACTACCTCATCACAATTGCACACCCATTTGTCTAGGCCCTCCATTAAAACCCCTTGCCCCGCTTCAATCTCTTCTTTCATTAACGAATGAAGCTGGGCGATATCCTGGACTACTGAGATCGTTTTCCTAACTAGGGAAAAGGCGGTTGGATCCAAATGTTATGGGTTTGAAGTCCCCTCTCCGTTTCTCCCTTCCTCCACCCTAAATTTATTGGTGGGATGCTGTGAGCCATTACCATCCGCGCCCATTTGATGCTCAACTACCTTCTTCCAACTCAGCTTGATTGGTATGAAGCCATTTCTTCATTCTCTTTGAAAAGGCCTTTCTGTTCACACTGAAAGCAGTCGAAAGAGATCTTCTCATAGTTGATTCTTTGAACCCAATGACTAGAGCGAGAGGGAATGATAATGGTTTCCTGCAAACTCTTCGAAGGATCCATAGACAAATCCTAACGAAGGTTGATATGGATCCCTCTAGAATTTTAGGATCGATTCGAACAACCCTGACTAATCTTTCACAAATCTTTGAGAGGATTTTGGGGTTCCAGTATTCGCAAGGTAGAGCATACATTCTCACACATACCTACATTTCTTCCATCACTTCATTATCTCGGTCGAAGTTTATAGACCATGCTCTCACATGCACCCCTGAATCAAGAAATAACCGTTATTTTCTAGCTAGGGCATCTACCTTCTATGCCTCACTCCTAAATATCACCATAAATATCACCATATTTTTTCACACCAACTTCGGATCGCTTCTGTCGATAACCACTTGTCCATAAAATTCGCAAACACTGCTCGCTTTTCCAGCAGGCAAACTTGTGCCGACAACCCGTCTTTCTCTCCAAGGACGACCTTTGTGGGTTCTTTCGAGAAAAGACAAGTCGTGTCCCATCTGCCATCTCCTTCCCCTTTAGACACTGATTCTGGTGAGCTGACTCTTGCGCCTCGCTATAAAATATTAGGGATAATTCTATGGAAAAGTTATGCTTTTAATTTTTTTTTTTCAAATGATAAAAATTGAAAAATCGAAAAATATTAAAAAAATCGAAAAATAAAAATTAATAAACTAAGAACGAAGAATTAATTAAAATAAAAATAAATAAACTTAATAAAAAATGAATAACAATTAATAAAATTTATAAATTAATAAAAATTTAAAAATACAAAATTAATATAAATGAAATAAAAAATAATTTAAAATATGAATAAAAATTGATAAAAATGGAAAAATTAATTTAAAAATGCTAAATATTTTTAAAATAAAAATGACAAATTAATAAGTTAAAATTAATAAAAATTATAAATTAATATAATGTGAAGAATTAATACAAATAAAAATTAATAAATATATAAATTTAAAAATTAAAAAGTACAATTAAATATTGTTTGCTATCTAAAGTACAATTAACCAAAATAATTCAAAATATTAAAAATTTAAACGAAATGAAAGTTTAAAATTAAATTTAAGAGAAATTAAAATGTTGCAAAATTATTAATTAACAAAAATTCAGAATTAATGTTTAAAATTTAATAAAAAAATAAAATTAACATAATTACTTATGTAATTTCACATTCATTTGTTTAAGTTCATAAAAGAAAACTAAAATTCCAAGTCCCCTTCATAAAAAGGTCATTGCATACGATTTCACACGTAATTGTCGGATAGTGACAAGTTTGTAGTAAACAAATACAAACATTAACTATGAATATGAAATGTAAAAGATTTAATATTGTATTAAATAAGTTAAACATATACAAACATTAACTATAAATATGTAGAAACGAATGAGAAATTACAAAATCAAAATTTATGTTGCACATAATTGAAGAATGTTACCATATTTTCATTGATTCATGTTCATAAAATTCGATCACCATACATCGTTGAAGAAAACGACATAAAACAAATAATGATCAAAATATGGACAAAAATATATATTTCTCTATTCAATGATGAGCGATGTAGTGCCCACTTCCCTTCGACCTCATTTTGTTTTGTTGTTTTTGAGACTAATTACTGCACTTATGGATTTACTATGGCTTCTTGATTTAGCATGCTAGTAGATATCATAGACATTGGACTGTTATTGATTTGATCTTTATATGATGCATATGGTTTACTGGTGGACATTTGATGACGATATTTGTATACTTTTGACAGGGTTATTTATCTTTAATTATGACATGTGATATGTTAATCATATTGAGTAGAACTTGATAATTGGACTAATGTGATGATCGTTTTGGCATAAATGAAATGTGGAATAGAAATGTGCTAGAAAGTGTTAGTGATATCGTACTTGCATAGATGATAGTAAATCATGTGTCGTTTATTTTAGATTATATTGTATATTTGGCATGAATGTTTTAATGCGGCCAACAGGCCGAAGGAGGTATTCTCTGTTCTGCAGGTATATTATATTCACAACAATATTGGGGAGTGGAGACCAACCACATCGGAATTTGAGAAGAATCCAGCTAAGGTCACCATGGCAACAAGTAATTGTGTGTATGTTAGAATTGTCTGGTTAAGGGAAAATTGTGACCTAGGGGTCATGTGTTGTTTTGTTTTAGTTTTCCCTTTTTATTATGTTAGTATGTGTTGCTCTTAGTAAGTGAAATTTTACTTGTGTTATTATTCATGTTCTTTGGATTGGAGTTTACCCTTTGTTAGCCATGGGTTGTAGTGGCTTAATTAAGTTAATTTGAGATTGTCCTAAACTAATTAAAAGATGTGACCAAAGAGAGTTCATTTATTAGGCTTGATTTACTTGGGATTTTGTGTGGATTGATGTGTGTTTGAGTTTTGAGTGTAAACACACTCTACCCCACATGGGAAACTCGAATTTGGCCTTGAGGCAAAATTTCAAAGCTTGTGGGACAAGTCAAACTTGTCCCACACCTCTTAAAACCCTTTTTCCAACCCTACCTATGGGTTAGAAGGCCAAATTTAGGGCGTTTTAGGTGTTTTGGGGGATAAAAGGGTAAAATATTAATTGCACTTTCTTTCAAATTTAATTTTGTCCTTTGAGGGAGTGGGCTTAGTTGGAGTGTGTAAGGTGCTTGCCTTTCTTTCAACCACTTATTAATGGTGCATTGGAATTTGATGTTGACCAAATGATGTGGAGTGGAGGGAAAAGGAGGTGGCATCCTACTTGGAGCCACATCATCCCTCCCTCTCTTTTCTCTATTTATTTGATCCTCTTGTTTGTTTTGGGGGTTGGAAGTTTCATTTTTTAGTCTTTTGTATTTTGGAGAGGAGAGGATTTGGAAAGAGTTTGTGGATTTTTGGAGCTTGTTGATACTTGTGGGAATTTTGTTGGAGCTTGTGGATGCTTGCTTGATCTTTGGAGGGATTGAGACTTCATACTTGGAGCAAGCTCTACCATGGAAAGGTAGGAGCTTCACCTTTGTTTGCATTATGTTTCCTTTTTGTTATGTGAATGTATATTTATGTTGTGTTGAATGTTGTTGTTTGAAATGCTTGTTGGGAATGGGTAGAATGCCTAAGTTGGGAGTGGGAGGAGACTATGGGGAGTTTAATTGAGGGAGGCATAAGAGATCATGTTCTTGAGGAGGGAGTTTGGGTTGGGTGCCCACCTAGTAAGAGAAATGCTTGCATTTTCTTCTTGTTTTTACTTTGAGGGAGCCATAAGAGTTGAGGGAGGCATAAGAGTGAATGGAGGGATAAGGGGTACTTGAGGGAGGCATAAGAGTTGTTAGGGGTATTGTGTTTTGCATTGGAGGCTTTTAGGTGGCACCCATTCCCATTGGGAGGTATAAGTGGCCTCCCATAAGTCTTACTCTTATGGCTTTCTTGGTAAGCCTTGTGACTTTTTGTTGTGATTGTTTTCCTCTTGTTGTGTTGTTGATTTTGTTTTGAAGGATTATGGAATGAATGTGAAATTTTATGTTGAGTTATGTGGAAGCTAGTAGTTGCCATGAGTTGGATTTTTCTCCCATTGTGATGTGGTTGGGCTCGGGGCCAATGGGAGAGGATGGCTTCTCTTCTCCATTGGGTATCTTGGTCTGGGAGGAGAGCGTTGCCTCTCCCTTATTTTGTTGTGAATCAAGCAAACTATTGGAGGAGCTATCTTGTTGATGTTTGAAGCATTGGAGCCTTGTTGATGACAATGTGAAACCACCTTGTGTTTTTACCCACCTTGAGTGGAGGAAAAATGTAATATTGCTTTGTATTTTAGCTTTCATCATTGTAAAATGATCCCACATTAAGTGGAAAATGTTGTAACAAGTTTTTGAAGGAAAGTTGTTTTGAACTTCATTAGTAAGGTTGTAATGTGGATGGAATTAAAAGTTGCAAGAAAGACAATCCATTTATTCTCCTTTAGCTTGGCTTGGAACCTCTTATAAATGTGTTGATCTTGTTGAAATGTTGGTAGTTCTTGTTTAAAACCTAATGGGAATATTGTTGAGAACCTCTTGAGGAACGTTGGGAAATTTACAAAAAAAAATCTATGTGTATTGAATTTCATTTTGTTACTTAAAAATATGTATTAAAAAAATTGGAATATTAGCGTATATCCATTCTTGTATTGTTGATGGAATGGCTTAAGTTTTAAATGGTTTCCAATATGCAAATAAAAAAGGGTTTAAGCTCTAGTTCTATTATGTTTTTTCTTCATTTATGAATCCATTGTAAAACTATTTGCAAATTGTAGAAGGAAACTAATATTTTAAATATTACTCATATTAAGGTAATACAAAAATTAATGAATTTAGTATTATCAAGTTATATTAATATTAATATACTATCAATATTTCTTTTAAATTAACAAAAGAAGGCTAGAATAAACCAAATGTTGCCAAATAGATAATATTAAATATATATTTAAAGCAAAACCTACGACATGGCCATAATAGGTCTCTGCAACCAAATCCACGCATGAACTATCCCTTTTTGCAAAGTAAACTGCCCTCCATGAATATGTTGTTAAGAAATGATCCACCTCTCGAGAGACTCTCTTCCATGAGCTACCTCATTGGGCAGGCAAGGTCTCAATAGAAGATCTTGTAATAAATTTCACCAGTCTTCTAAAACGCCCTCACTGTCCCTTAATCGATTTTGTTAAAAATATCACGAAGGAGAACTCCGAATTTTGAGGGTGCATTCGATACTGAACAGATAACCACGTTGGAACCCAGGTTGCATTGTAAATTTAGCAGTGATTGGATAGTTCTCGTGAGGGTAGGACGCGGCAGTGGGAGGGGCTATACTGAACGGAGCTCTCACCAATAGCCACCTAAAATCAGTACCCTGATGGGATAAAATCAGTTCAGCTGTTACAAAAAAAAAGGCTTGGCACGCAGAGAAAAAAAAGTTTGGTTTGGTGAAAGGATGCTTCTGCTTGTTGCTGTATTGTTTGTTGTGGGCAGAAAAAGAAGACAAGATAAGGGATTTGGAGGCGTTGCTTTCAGTAATAATGTCTAGCGGTAATGATTTTTTCTTCTCGCTTGCAAGTGCGCAAAAAGTATATGTGCTGTAACCTTTGCAACACCCAATGTAAGTGGAGGTAACTCGCCTATATCACGTGCCCGTAGCTCCTTCTATACCACCATTCCTCTGTCCTCACGTCCAGGGCCGAATAAGACTGTCAAACCGCCTGCACTCACTTGTCAGAGCTTCTTCTTCTCCCTCCCTTCTTGCTTGCAGTGCAGGTGAATAAAACAGTGTTTACACTCTACTACACTGGTTTGTAGCTTCATCTACAACCACCACATTAATCCACCCGCCAGAGAATATATAAAACGCAGCAAATGGATCGTGAAGATATTGATTTGCAAAATCTAAGTGATTAAATGAAAATGCGACCGAGTTGTGTTGCTTCAGACGTAAGGAGAGGAGGCATAATGCTTTGGCAGGTGGCCATTAAAGCCACCCACCTCCACCATGTTTTCAAACTTAAAATTGAATGATTTTGTTTTCCCACCGATAAAATTCTTGCCCCTTTGTTCAAATTTCAAATTTATGTTTAAGCATAAAGAGTTACTTAATGTAAATTTTGATGAAGTAAGCTATGTTTAATCATGATAACACAAGCACTTCGTGGACAATGTTTTCTCGGTGTGAAACCGTTATTTTGTATCCGTCATTTTCGCAATGCAACGGAGGAGTATTCCTATTAGCCAATAGAATAAGTAGCCTTAAAATTCTCACATCTTTTGCACTTGCATGTTGTTGATTGGGTGTGAGTTCTCACTTCGACAAATATTAGAATTAGTTCATATAAATGTATATGTAATATTTGAGTTGTGATATATAGAGTTACTTAATGTAATGTTCGTTGTAGAATTACGATCATGACACGAGAATAATTTTTCACCGACTCATGTTCTTAAGGTATTTTAGAGGCAAGATTAAATGACTCCTTGGATAATAACTGGCTCATGACGTCGAGCTCTGACGACAATGCTAGTGCCGAGAAGAACGTTAGGGAGGCTCTTTGCGACCTAACTAGATTTTTTTTTTTTTTTTTGCATCCTGCCCTTGACACAATAACAAAGTGATCTGATTTAAATGTATTACAATTCTAAACTGGTTCTCTTAATCTCGATCTTCAAAAAAAAAAATAAGTCGCATTTTCGGGTTATATGTTGTGGAAGTAGGTACTTTGATTGTTGTTTTCCTGGCATTACATTTTGGTATCAGAGCCGGGGGTTCGAAGCTTGGACCCTTGGGCACACGCAGAAAACACGAAACAAGAACATTTAACTTAGTGCAAAGCTGATTCTTTTAAAATATAATACCACAATGTTGATAATTATAGGAAACAACAAATTTAGAAAACTGGCACAAGACCTAGAACAATGAACTAACTCTCACCTTGATCTGAGGCAGGAGGCGCGGATTGGGCGAGGGTCTCTTCATATAGACCTAGATATACCACCGCTGAGAGCAGTGCCGTGAGCAGCCATTCTACCTCGAGATCTTGCAGACACTCCAGGGATGTTAATGCCGCTTATACGCAGAGAGCCCTCGGGAGGACGACTTGAAAGACATAGTTTGAGCCACCGCAGATGCCTGGCATCCCCTCGACACGGCCGAGGAGCACAGGTAGAGAACTTCGTGCGGGAGTCGGCTAGGCGTAGTCACCATAGAGAGGACATGGGGACAGGATCTCGGACATGGGACAGTCTCGAGCCCTAGGCAGAGGGAGGAGCATACAGAGAGACACTCGGGATTCATCATACGTCGCAGCACCATATCGGAGATCCCGAAGCTACGACCATCGCGCACTATTCGGGTGATACAGTGGTTTTCAGGCAGAGGCACTCGTTGGTGAGCTTGAGCGGATGCTTCAAGCTCTACCCCTTGTACTAGCAACACGAAAGCTCGTGGTGCAATCCATCTTCCGAAGGATGGAGTAGAGTCCGTGGAGGACTCGAGGAGCGAAGCTCCATGTTGACTTGGAGATGATTACCTGGGAGCTGCTTTGAGGAGCGCTTTGAGTGTGTATTTACCTGGAGATTTATACAACAATGCGGATAGATGAGTTTCATGACCTCCGCCAGGCATCGATGATAGTAGCTGAGTATGAGAGTCGATTTCTGGACCTACTCCAGTACGTCGACTATATGCAGGATGAGGTGCAATGCGGATTCACGAGGTTCATCCGGGGCCTAAACATGGATTTAGGTGGTGTAGTGCGCATTCACTACCCCACGCACATTGAGCAGAGGCCGTGGAGAAGGCCTATATTGCAGAGAGAGACACGAGGAAAGACGCAAAGGAGATAGAGACAGAGTTCGAGCAGTATCAGCGATGCAGGATGACAGTCGAAGGGGTCAGATTCCTCCTCCACGGGTGGATAGAGTTCAGTGAAAGCTTCATTCAGAGCCACCACAAGTAGCAGTAGCAACAAGTGAGACCCACCCACCTTACCGACCTCCTCGCAGAGATTTGATGCACAGAGAGGACGTAGTATGGGGCCTCCTCCTGTGGGTCCCATCGGGACACAGGTGCACCGAGAGCTCGGTCGGCCGGAGCATGTCAACAGAGACCTCACCGGTCCATAGCCGGGTCGTTAGGATCTGTATCTCGCCATCTAGAGTACTCACTGGAGCCGCTCTTTCCCACCGGAGGGGACCAAGCAATTGTTATGGTTGTGGTGTTGTTGGACATAATCAAGAGATTGCCCACGTAACCCTAACAAGGGTAAGACACGAGCTCGAGCCTACTTGTTGGAGATATGGCACGGAGTCATCGGATCTACGCAGCGGTCGAGAACCACCAGCCGAGCATCAGAGTACTGTGATTGAGACGACAGGTAGTATTGGTGGTATTTCCACCTCTATATTATTTGATTCTGGTTCTTCTGATTCTTTTATTACACCATCCTTAGTAGAGCGTTGTAGGCTGGTGGCGGTTAGCGTGAGGGCCGTATTTGGGACGCCGAGATGGCTTCGAGCCAAAATTTCCAGAGACTCCTTACTTAAGGAGTGTGTAGTGGATTTGGGACCCTTCACCACTACTTCGATCTTCGGATCCTTCCATTAGGATCTTATGGCATCATTTTAGGCATGGATTGGTTGTCCGCTCATAGAGCTAGAGAGTAGATTATTCACCGTAAGACTATTTTTTTACATAGATGATCTTGGAGGTAGAGTCGTGATATCGGGAGTTAGGAGGGTCGTATCCATTCGCACCATCTCCGCTATGCGGCTTAAGCGGTGCGCGACAGGTTGTTAGTTGTTTGCTATTACGGTCGATGAAGATCGAGGATGAGTCGAGAGGACCTTCCTCGATGACCACCCCATTTTATCGTAGTTTTCTGATGTGTTCCCGTGGGGAGCTACCGGGATTACCTCCCACGTGAGATCGACTTCCATATAGATCTAGTTCCTAGGCATAGAGCCTATCTCACGAGCACCCTATCGGATGACTACTCCCGAGTTATGTGAGCTCAAGTCGGCTTGAGGACCTTCTCGAGAAAGGCCTAATCCATCCTAGTGTATCCTCTTGGGGTGCACCGGTGATCTTGTAAAGAAGAAGGATGGATCTCTTCGGTTTGTGTATTGACTACCGTCATCGAATAAAGTAACGATCAAAATCGTTACCCCTTCCACGCATTGATGATTTATTCGA
Organism: Taxus wallichiana var. yunnanensis; assembly: GCA_018340775.1. Classification (NCBI taxonomy): domain Eukaryota; kingdom Viridiplantae; phylum Streptophyta; class Pinopsida; order Cupressales; family Taxaceae; genus Taxus; species Taxus wallichiana. Next base: position 676,502,567 of record CM031236.1, read on the forward strand.
TCGATGAAGGGGGCTACAGCTTTCTAAGATAGACCTTAAGTTAGGGTACCATCAGCTCGTGGATTGTGGAGGCAGATATTCACAAGACAAAGATTCCATACGAGATATGGCCACTACGAGTTCACAAGGGTACCTTTCGGTTTGACGAATGCCCCTGCAAAGTGTTTATGAGTTTGATGAATGGATTATTCAGACCTTCCTTGATCACTTTGTGCTCATCTTCCTTAATGAAATTTTGATTTACTCATACACACGTGAGGAGCACGAGGAGCACCTTCGCCAGTTCTTCAAGGTGTCTTCGCGAACAAAGTGCCTTTACGAGAACTTGGAGAAGTGTGCGTTCTTTCACCGAGGTGCAAATATTTGGGCCACATCATTTCGGGAAGGTATCGCAGTCGATCCTTCCAAGATTCGAGCCATCATGGATTGGCCAAGCACCAACTAGTGTGACCGAGGTACGAAGTTTCATGGGTCTAGTAGGCTACTACAGGAGGTTTGTTCAGAATTTTCTCGATTACAGCACCTATCACTTCCCTCCAGCCGAAAAGGGAAGAAGTTTTTATGGTCGATAGATGTGAATAGGCTTTCAAGACACTCGAAGGAGTGCCTCACAAGAGCACCTATTCTTGCAGCTCACGGACCCTCGTGGTGAGTTCTACGTTGTCACGAGATGCTTCCTTGGCGGGTGACTTGGAGGTGTGTTAATGCAGGAGGGTAGAGTAGTTGTCTTTGAGTCTCGCAAACTCAAAGATTATGAGCTAAATTATCCGACCCATGACCTTGAGCTTGCAGTGTAGTGGTACATGCCTTGCCTTGAGTACGGTGGAGACATTTTCTTCTTGGCGGGAGATTTACACTCGGGAGTGATCACTTGAGTCTCGCCACCTCTTCACGTAACCCAATCTCAACGCTCGTTAGCGGCGTTGGATGGAATTACTCGTGAATATGAGATGGAGATAGAGCATGTGAAAGGGAAGGAGAATGTGGTCAGCAGATGCCTTGAGTAGGTGGAGACATGTGACTATGGCCACCTCGGTGGGCACGATTTGTGGAGTAGAATCTTGCAAAGACCTTCCTCAGATAGTTTCTACCTTGCAGCCATAAGCAGAGATTGAGTCTCGAGACCCCTCGAGGGAAGATTTGATGGATTTTCATTAGAGGCGAGATGGTCTTCTCGCATACACGAGGTCGGATATATGTTCCTTTAGATGGAGGCTTAAGACATGATATTTTGACAGAGGCTCATTGTGCACCTTATTTAACCCATCCTGGTGAAGAAGATGCACGCCACCCCGAGACAGCTTGTATTTTTGGAGAGGGCTTCTGAGAGACGTAGCTTTGTTTGTGTCACGCTGCTTTAGAGTGCCGGAGGTGAAGGCCAAACAGCATCCACCGGCCTTCTCTATCCTCACGCCATACCGGAGTGGAAGTGGGACACCATTTCCATGGACTTCATCGTCGGGTTACCTACGCCAAGATACCATCACGACGCCATCATGGTCACGGTGGATAAATTGATGAAGATAGCTCATTTTTCTCCAGTGAAGACCACCTATACAGAAAGTGCTGTGGCACGAGTATACCTTGATGAGATTGTCAGATTACATGGGATTCCGCAGAAGATCATTTGCGACCGTGACCCTTGTACACTTCCCATTTCTGGACCACCATGCAGTATGCCCTCGGGATGAGGATTAATTTCAGCACAGCTTATCACCCTGAGATAGATGGACAGACAGAGAGGGTGAATCAGATTTTGGAGGATATGCTCAGGATGTATGTGATGGATCATCAGTCGAGATGGGAGGAGTATCTGTATTTGGTGGAGTTTGCCTACAATAATAGTTTCCAGAGTTCTATAGGCATGGCTCCTTTTCAGGCATTATATGGTAGGGAGTGCAGGACACCTCTTAGTTGGGATAGGATTGAGGACAGGGTTTCCCTTAGGCCAGCATTATTACAGGATATGGAGCAGCAGGTTACCTTGATCGAGACGAGATTACAGGAGGCGCAGATGATGACAGGTAAGAAGCACGTGCAGACCAAAGATAGGACAGATCACGCTTTTGAGGTAGGCATGAAGGTGTTTCTTCATGTCAGACCACATAAGAGCCCTATCCGTTACGGAAAAGGTTCTAAGCTTGCTCCTAGGTTTGTGGGTCCCTTTGAGATCTTGGAGCACCTCGGTCCCTTGGCCTATCGTCTAGCATTGCCACCTAGCTTATCTCGCATTCATGATGTGTTTCACATTTCTGTGCTTAGGAGATATATTTCTGATCCTTCTCACGTGCTAGATTGGACCGCATTGCAGGTGCAGGATCAGGGGCAGGTGATGGTGGAGCCCAGTGCACGCATTATAGAGCGTAGGACCCTGGGCCTTCGCGGCAGAGAGATTGATCAGGTTCGGGTCCAATGGGACAGGTATGATGAGACTGCAGCTACTTGGGAGGATGCTACTTTGCTACGAGGATAGTTTCCACACCTTTTCCAGTGACTTCCAGGAGGAAGTCGAGTCTAAGGGGAGGGGGATGTAGTGCCCACTTCCCTTCGACCTCATTTTGTTTTGTTGTTTTCGAGACTAATTACTTCACTATGGATTTATTATGGCTTCTTGATTTAGCATGCTAGTAGATATCATAGACATTGATTGTTATTGATTTGAACTTTATATGATGCATATGGTTTACTTGGTGGACATTTGATGACGATATTTGTATACTTTTGACAGGTTATTTATCTTTAATTATGACATGTGATATGTTAATCATATTGAGTAGAACTTGATAATTGGACTAATGTGATGATCATTTTGGCATAAATGAAATGTGGAATAGAAATGTGCTGAAAGTGTTAGTGATATCGTACTTGCATAGATGATAGTAAATCATGTGTCATTTATTTTAGATTATATTGTATATTTGGCATGAATGTTTTAATGCGCCAATAGGCCGAAGGAGGTATTCTCTGCCTCGGGTATATTATATTCACAACAATATTGGGGAGTGGAGACCTACCACATCGAAATTTGAGAAGAATCCACTAAGGTCACCATGGCAACAAGTAATTGTGTGTATGTTAGAATTGTCTGGTTAAGGGAAAATTGTGACCTAGGGGGTCATGTGTTGTTTTGTTTTAGTTTTCCTTTTATTATGTTAGTATGTGTTGCTTCTTAGTAAGTGAAATTTTACTTGTGTTATTATTCATGTTCTTTGATTGAGTTTACCCTTTGTTAGCCATGGGTTGTAGTGGCTTAATTAAGTTAATTTGAGATTGTCCTAAACTAATTAAAAGATGTGACCAAAGAGAGTTCATTTATTAGGCTTGATTTACTTGGGATTTTGTGTGGATTGATGTGTGTTTGAGTTTTGAGTGTAACACACTCTACCCCACATGGGAAACTCGAATTTGGCCTTGGAGGCAAAATTTCAAAGCTTGTGGGACAAGTCAAACTTGTCCCACACCTCTTAAAACCCCATGCCAACCCTACCTATGGGTTGGAATGCCAAATTTAGGGCGTTTTAGGTGTTTTGGGGGATAAAAGGGTAAAATATTAATTGCACTTTCTTTCAAATTTAATTTTGTCCTTTGAGGAGTGGGCTTAGTTGGAGTGTGTAAGGTGCTTGTCTTTCTTTCAACCACTTATTAATGGTGCATTGGAATTTGATGTTGACCAAATGATGTGGAGTGGAGGGAAAAGGAGGTGGCATCCTACTTGGAGCCACATCATCCCTCCCTCTCTTTCTCTATTTATTTGATCCTCTTGTTTGTTTTGGGGTTGGAAGTTTCATTTTTTTAGTCTTTTTGTATTTTAGAGAGGAGAGGATTTGGAAAGAGTTTGTTGATTTTTGAGGTTGTTGATACTTGTGGGAATTTTGTTGGAGCTTGTGGATGCTTGCTTGATCTTTGGAGGGATTGAGACTTCCTACTTGGAGCAAGCTCTACCATGGAAAGGTAGGAGCTTCACCTTTGTTTGCATTATGTTTCCTTTTGTTATGTGAATGTATATTTATGTTGTGTTGAATGTTGTTGTTTGAAATGCTTGTTGGGAATGGGTAGAATGCCTAAGTTGGGAGTGGGAGGAGACTATGGGGAGTTTAATTGAGGGAGGCATAAGAGATCATGTTCTTGAGGAGGGAGTTTGGGTTGGGTGCCCACCTAGTAAGAGAAATGCTTGCATTTTCTTCTTGTTTTTACTTTGAGGGAGCCATAAGAGTTGGGAGGCATAAGAGTGAATGGAGGGATAAGGGTACTTGAGGGAGGCATAAGAGTTGTAAGGGGTATTGTGTTTTGCATTGGAGTCTTTTAGGTGGCACCCATTCCCATTGGGAGGTATAAGTGGCCTCCCCATAGGTCTTACTCTTATGGCTTTCTTGGTAAGCCTTGTGACTTGTTGTTGTGATTGTTTTCCCTCTTGTTGTGTTGTTGATTTTGTTTTGAAGGATTATGGAATGAATGTGAAATTTTATGTTGAGTTATGTGGAAGCTAGTAGTTGCCATGAGTTGGATTTTTCTCCCATTGTGATGTGGTTGGGGCTCGGGGGCCAATGGAGAGGATGGCTTCTCTTCTCCATTGGGTATCTTGGTTGGGAGGAGAGCGTTGCCTCTCCCCTTATTTTGTTGTGAATCAAGCAAACTATCGGAGGAGCCATATCTGTTGATGTTTGAAGCATTGAGCCTTGTTGATGACAATGTGAAACCACCTTGTGTTTTTACCCACCTTGAGTGGAGGAAAAATGTAATATTGCTTTGGATTTTAGCTTTCATCATTGTAAAATGATCCCACATTAAGTGGAAAATGTTGTAACAAGTTTTTGAAGGAAAGTTGTTTTGAACTTCATTAGTAAGGTTGTAATGTGGATGGAATTAAAAGTTACAAGAAAGACAATCCATTTATTCTCCTTTAACTTGGCTTGGAACCTCTTATAAATGTGTTGATCTTGTTGAAATGTTGGTAGTTCTTGTTTAAAACTTAATGGGAATATTGTTGAGAACCTCTTGAGGAACGTTGGGAAATTTACAAAAAAATATATGTGTATTGAATTTCATTTTGTTACTTAAAAAGATGTATTGAAAAATTGGAATATTAGTGTATATCCATTCTTGTATTGTTGATGGAATGACTTAAGTTTTAAATGGTTTCCAATATGCCAATAAAAAAATTTAAGCTCTAGTTCTATTATGTTTTTTCTTCATTTATGAATCCATCAGAAACTATTTGCAAATTGTAGAAGGAAACTAATATTTTAAATATTACTCATATTAAGGTAATACAAAAATTAATGAATTTAGTATTATTAAGTTATATTAATATTAATATACTATCAATATTTCTTTTAAATTAACAAAAGCAAGGCTAGAATAAATCACCAAATAGATAATATTAAATATATATTTAAAGAAAAACCTACGGCATGGCCGTAATAGGTCTCATAACCAAATCCATGCATGAACTGTCCCTTTTTGCAAAGTAAACTATCCTCCATGAATATGCTGTATTAAGAAACAGATCCACCTCTGAGAGACTCTCTTCCACGAGCTACCTCGTTGGACAGGTAAGGTCTCAATAGAAGATCTTGTAATAAATTTCACCAGGTCTTCTAGTATGCCCTCACTATCCCTTAATCGATTTTGGTAAAAATATCACGAAGGAGAACTCCGAATTTTGAGGGTGCATTCGATCTTTGAGCAGAATAACCACGTTGGAACCCAGGTTGCATTGTAAATTTAGCAGTGATTGGATAGTTCTCATGAGGGTAGGACGCTGGTAGTGGGAGGGGCTATTCTGAACGGAGCTCTCACCAATAGCCACCTAAAATCAGTACCCTGATGGGATAAAATCGGGCCTCAAATTCTAAACAAAAAAAAAAAGGCTTGGCACGCAGAGAAAAAAAAGGTTTGGTTTGGTGAAAGGATGCTTCGCATTGTTGCTGTATTGTTTTTTGTGGGCGTAAAAAAGAAGACAAGATAAGGGATTTGAGGCGTTGCTTTCAAGAATAATGTCTAGCATGAATGATTTTATCTTCTCAGTATCCATGCGCCGGTGCTACGTGCACCGTAACCTTTGTAACACCCAATGTAAGTGGAGGTAACTCACCTATATCACGCGCCTGTCACTCCTTCTATACCACTCATTCCTCTGTCCTCACGTCCCAGTGGCTGAATAAGACCTCCAAACTGCCTCGCACTCACCAAGGCAGTTGTAGCTTCTTCTTCTCCTCCCTTCTTGCTTGCACGGCCTGCGGGTGAATAAAACAACATTTACACCTGCTACACACTGGTCTGTAGCTTCATCTTCAACCACCACATTAATCCGCGTGGCCAGGAGAGTATAAAAACGGCAGGCTGACTGTGAAGATATTGATTTGCAAAATCTAAGTGATTAAATGAAAGATGCGACCAGGTTGTGTTGCTTGCACGCAAGGAGAGGAGGCATAATGCTTTGGCAGGTGGCCATTAAAGCCACCAACCTCCACCATGTTTTCAAACTTAAAATTGAATGATTTTGTTTTCCCACAGATAAAATTCTTGCCCCTTTGTTCAAATTTCAAATTTATGTTTAAGCATAAAGAGTTACTTAATGTAAATTTTGATGAAGTAAGCTATGTTTAATCATGATAACACAAGCACTTCGTGGACAATGTTTTCTCGGTGTGAAACCGTTATTTTTGTATCCTTCATTTTCGCAATGCAACGAAGGAGTATTCCTATTAGCCAATAGAATAATTAGCCTTAAAATTCTCACTTATTTTTCACTTGCATGTTGTTGATTGGGTGTGAGTTCTCACTTCACAAATATTAGAATTAGTTCATATAAATGTATATGTAATATTTGAGTTGTGATATATAGAGTTACTTAATGTAATGTTCGTTGTAGAATTACGATCATGACACGAGAATAATTTTTCACCGACCCATGTTCTTAAGGTATTTTAGAGGCAAGATTAAATGACTCCTTGGATAATAACTGCTCATGATGTCGAGCTCGACGATACAATGCTAGTTCCGAGAAGAACGTTAGGGAGTCTCTTTGTGACCTAACTAGAATTTTTTTTAGCATCCTGCCCTTGACACAATAACAAAGCGATCCAATTTAAATGTATTGCAATTCTAAACTGGTTCTCTTAATCTCGATCTTCAAAAAAAAATTAGTCACATTTTCTGGTTATATGTTGTGGAAGTAGGTACTTTGATCGTCCATTTCCATGGCGTTACAAGCAAGGAATGTTGTAAAGTTGATTCGTGTTCACATTTCAATAAACAATCTTCCTCCCTCTTTCTAAGAGAAACATATTAACCGTTATTCCTCTTAAAATATTGCTCAAAAGAAAAAAAGAGGAGATATGCACAATCCATTGAGAGATGACTCTCGATATGACTGTGAATGTCAACCCTTGTTCCCTATAGTCTGTGTCAAATGTCGCTTTGTTGAGAGTGATTCCTTGTGACTTGTAAATTGTCCCCTCGATAATGGAGGCAATAGTACGTACTTGGGGTATGTTCCTAATTCTAAAACTCCATGAAAACAAATATTGGCAGATCTAGAGGCTTTTTCTAAGAGAATACACTATGTTACTCACATGTCTAAGGGATATGTTGACCAAACTTGCCTCACCCCACAAATTACACACCAACATGACATGTTGACCAATGCAAAACAATACCTCACTCTCCAAATGGTCATCCTTCTTTTCTCCATATGTCATGTTTTTAACATGAGTTGTAACAACTTGTGCCATAGTCACATTCAATTTCTTAAGAATGTTCTTGCTTTGAAATTTCACTTAGACATTCGTCGAAAACAAATGATTAGAAGAGTCAAACACACACCTTTCCTCTGCACCAAAGCACAAATATATTTTGGACATCAACAATTGCCAATTGTTTATCGTGGGATTCACATTTCTCAAATTAGACAACAAGTTATGGAACTTACCCGATCCACATTATTCCATTCTTGATGGAAAATCATGTCTAGAGTCACAACCGATGAAATTAAGTACACCAACCATAAAGGAAACCGAGATAAATATTGTATCTGTGGATGCACTTGCTTCAAATTAAGTTACACCAACCATAAAGGAAACCAAGCCAAGAAAGATTTTCCTTTATTCAGTTCCCGAAATAGGTCCTCTTACCTTGGTCTAGGTCAGTAGACACCTAAAATGCTCTTACGCAACCTTTAATGCTAAAATTGCACTAATTATCCTCTTTCTCGTCATTTTCGTAATAATTAGCACTTTTCGCTAATTAGCTAACATTCCTCTTCATATTAATTAATTAACGACCTTTTGTTAATTAATTAGCCTTCCTATCATTAAATATGTCAATTAATGACCTTTCATTAATTAATATCCACTTCTACTTGGGTTAATTAATTATTATTAATTAATTACACTCGTAACTCTAAATCAATAAATTATCATTTATTGGATCAAATTCCTCTTTTACATCCCACAAATCATACTAAGTTTCCTTTAATTAGCTTCTATAAGTTTACACCTACCTATTAATTAATTACCTTTGATTAATTAAAACATCCCCAACTCGCATGACTTACTAATGACAAATTAAACTCTTTTAAATCAAGATTACCTTTTATAAAGAAACCTTATCCATTCCTAATCTTGTTTTACCTTTATCCCACATTCATCAATTATCTAGCCTTGCCTCTTTAGGAAAGCTATATAAAGAACCCTCCTTCTTACCTTTCTTCTTGCACCATGCTTTGAATAATGAAAGACTAAGCATTTTGATCTTGAGCTATTCTCCATTGTTCAAATAGCTTCTCCATCTAGCATCCTTTCTCTTATGGGAAGATCTAAAAGGGCCTTGTAGCCATTCTTGGTGAGATTTCATTCTCAATCCTTGAGATCAAGCAATAATCCACTTTGATTGTTTATGTTCTTCATAGGTTCATAGTTTAAGTTAGCAATCATAGAGAGTAGGAAATAGCTTAGCATGTAGTTTCATTTATGCATTGAAGAATCATTTCCTTTAAGCTCTTATCTTGATGGTTCATTGTTTAATTAGCATTTACTTTTGAAGCTATGTAGATATTAGTTTCAATTTATAACTTAGTTAATAAAACATGAGCACATAGGCAGAATCAAAAGTAACAGGATAAATCCATCCCTTTTGTAAATGTGCCTCCTAATCACATCCTTGATTTGAGTCATTGAGTTGAGTATTGAAAAAATCCCAGACTATCAACAACAAAGAACTTTTCATTGTTCATAACTCTATTAAATCTAGCCCACTCAAAGCAGCTGCTCATTCATCTCATAGGGGGCTATTTTGGAGCCAACACCCAAGTTGTGCCATTTTTGGGGATATTTAAAGTCATTTCATTTCTATATTTGAGTTTTGTGTGACTCAAGCTATTTATAGAGATTCTACATTTTTAAAGGTTCCATCTATTTCTAGAATTGGATATTCTAGTGGTGACTCCTAAAGGAAAGATGGGATAGACTGGTTTCATCCCATTGTAACTATTGATTTGATATTTATTTTGCTAAATTGGAAGAATTGTGATCTTCTTTCAAATATGAACCCACAAAGAAGTTTCTTCTTGAGTTCAAATATGTCGATAAAGAAGAATATATGGAATCTTGTAACTAATCAAAGTTTAAAGAGAAGTTGCAGATAAGATAATAATCTTGATATTCCACTGGTTGAGGATTGCTCTAACACATGAGATTTTTGAAGCAATTGGTAAGCCTAATCCTATTCTTTCATTTATTAAGGAGAACCAGGAATTTGATCTAATTTATTCCTTCCTCAAGCTTTCATCGAATTTTCAAGATCCATTAAACCAACAAAATCTTGTTCAACATTGGCTACACCATCATTTACATTCAATTCTCATGGATAATAACATGGCTGACTGACCACCTAGAGAACCTTTTAGAATAAACACATATAAACCTATTAATTTTGATGACATGGAATTTTATCCAAATGAAGTCCCTAATGAGATTAGAATGAGATTTCCCAAGTTTCAAGGAAATAATGCTATCAATGGTGATCATCATTTAAATCTATTTCAAAATATAACAGAGGAGTATGAGGTTGAGTTTGAGGATGTATGTGTGAAGTTGTTTGTACACACTGTAGAAGAAGATGCTCATGATTGGCTCAAATCCTTTCTTGATGGATCAATTGATTCATAATAGGAGATGCAAAATGCATTCAAAGTTTCATATGGTGATAAAACTAATCCAAGGTTTCTATTGTCTGAGTTTAAGAACATTAAGAAGAATCCCAATGGTTGTGCCCAAGACTTCAATACAATATTAAATAAAACCTTGACAAGATTTCCTAAGAGTATAAGACCTATTGCTGAATCTTATCTTATTAAGTATTCAAATGCATTTGATAAGAAAACAACATACTAAAAAGATAAAAATTCTAGAATTTTGAGACATTTTTATCATGGCTATCTAGATAGAAAATAATATTAAAGATCTTGGAAGGCCACCAAAAATAGAGGGTGTGAAGTTAGTTAATTCAACAAAGTCTCTGACACTGTAAAATAATTGACCTTGAAGAAGTTGTCAAAACTTTAGAATGGGTTGTTAAAGAAATTTCTTATAAATTAGCACGGGCGAGAAAAGATATTGTCTCCCAATCCTCATAATCAACATCAAAACACTGGACATAATATATTTGACAATCAAATTAAAGGAGATTTTAGGGGAGAAGATAAAGGAAAAGGGAATATGGGTTCAGCTAACAAGCAGCGGAATTTTAGAGATAATAAAGTAGTCCTTAAACCTTTAGTGGCTAGAGTAGATGCTATTGATGAAGAACATGTCATTGATTGGTGTAACAAACACTTGATACCCCATGTGCCTTGTGATCCACCTATAAATTATGATAATGATGAAGCTGATTTCAATGATGTATGCATAATGGAATGTCAATTAGAATGTGAGCAAAATATATCTTCTACTGACCTCCTCTATGCCCGAACTGTACCTAATTTCTAGACTTGTGTTGAAAATATTAAGTCTATCCCTATTGAAATTAATGTCGATGTTGATATGGCCAAGGATTTTCAATTACCTAATAATGATTTTGAGTATTTTCGATCTTTCATGATTAAGAAGTATAATGGCAATGTTCCTTCTAATGAGGATAGAAAATTGTTGATTAATGTTGCAGTTGCTAAAGAAAAGGAATACAATCTTAGAAATACACAAATTAAAGGACCATCTCCTGTAACCAAAGCTAGAATTCCTATTATTTCTAATATTCCCAAAAATTCTCCTCAAAATAATGTTTTAAATAGAACTAAAATTCATCCCGAGCCAAGAATTTCTTCTCTAAACCCCACAAAAAGGAACCGTTTGCCATCTCATAAAACTATAATAGTGCCTTCCAATGCTCCTCTTCCTAAGTATAATGTATGTGATATGGCTCAAATTTTAAGTCAAATAAATATTACTATTCCCATTTTTGAAGTGTTAAGGATCTCTAAGCATAAAAAGTGGGCCTTTGAGTATTTGGGATTTAAAGAAGATGAGATTGTTACAAATAAAGAGCCTGTTAATGAGAAATCATCTCCCACCATTTTGAAGATGAGGTACAAGAAATTGAAGAAGATATGGAAACTCCTCCTTAGGTATATCTAGGAACTTCTTTAGTGGAAACACAATTGGATGTTGACCCCGTTTTCACATCACTTATTATAAATGGGTGGATTTTACATAATTATATGTTTGATTCTGGAGCTTCATGTAACATTATGCCTCTTGCAGTCATGAATGAGTTAAACATTAAGATAACTGATGCTTTTGGTAGATGTTATGCTATGGATTCTATAGAAGTACCTATGTAGGGCTATGTTAAAGGATTGATTGTACAATATGCAGCACATCCAAGGAAGTACTTGACTATTAACGTTGTCATTGTTGACTACCCTACCAAATGGGGAATGTTGTTGTCAAGAACGTAGGCAACTAGTGTGGGAGGAAGCGTCCAAATGGATATGTTATAAGCTTCCATACCTTTGGAAGGAAAATTTGTCAAGTTTTACTGAGAGAAGATAAAATGCTACACCTCATTGAAGATATTAATAATTCTTCTTTTGAAGTTCTTTTTGCTGATGTAGACATGGAGAATTTTTAAGGCAATGTTGGATTTGAAGACCAATGGCTGAATAAAAATGTTCAGTTTGAAGACCCAGAAGTCTCATGGAACATTAATTTTGATGGAGCATGCTCAAGTAATGGTAATGGTGCAAGAGTGGTGTTGAGCTCTCCAAATAATGAGTCTTTAAATTTATCTTTTAAATTGAATTTTGAATGCACCCATAATGTGGCTGCATATGGAGCACTATTAATAGGATTAAAAATTTCTTGGAGGCTTGGGATAAAATACCTAATGGTTAAAGGGGATTATGATTTAGCGATTAAGCAAATTAGAAAATTATATGTAGCAAAAACTCAGAGATTGAAAAAGTATGAAAAATGCAGTATGAGATCTCATGAAATGTTCTGATTCATTTAATATTGAGTATCATGAAAGAAATCAAAATGTATTAGCTGATAGATTAGAAGTCTTGGGTTTACAATATGACAATCAAGATTTATCCCCTTATTGTAAGTTTTAAGTGAAAATGTTGGTTCGAGTCTTTATACCTGATAATATACAACACTAACAAGTATTTGATAATGATTCACACATTAACATATTTCTAAATTGCCAATATGAGTTCACTGAATAGATCATTGATTTGTATCCTATGATAGAGGTGTGTGATGAGAAAGAAACCCTCTTTGGTAAAGAAATAATTTAGTTAAAACCTAATGTAATCCCAAGATGATTAGTTAGTTTAGAATCTTCTGTTGATAGTACTGATAGAGTAGTTTGTAAATGTTCTACTTTTCCAAGAGATGTTGTCGAGTGTCATTTGGGTTTAGGACAAGATCATAGAAATGTGTGGCTAGTGATCCATAGGGATCCAAAATGAATCTACTTCATCAATTCAATCAACACTAAGAAGGAAAAAGTAAAGAAAATGAAGAAAAGGAGGTTCTGTTTGTATTTTAATAGAACCATAAGTGCAAGAGTTTTGTAGTGCTGGAATTGAGTTGTAGAAGAGAGAGCTTGAGAACAAAATAATCAATTAGTTAGGAGGAAGTGCAACACATTGTCAACTTCCTTTATCACTTATTGTAAAATCTGTATCTTCATAAAATATTGAATTGGAAGATAAAAGAAAAGGGAAGAAAGAGTAACCCTTGCCAACTGGCTTTCCCTCTCACTATGATTTTCTAGGATAAAACTCCTTGGCATGTGTGTGTTTAATTCATTTCTTTATGAAAATTCTAGTTCTAAAGCATAAGTAAATCAATCACTAGCTCATCTGTCATTTTCTATTTGAAAGTAGAACAACAATTTTAAATTGTGGTTTGTAGAAGTTCCAAAGTTGAAGGTTTTACATATCATTTTGGTATCAAAGCTAACAAGTATCTAAGGATGTGGTATTATTTCTTGTGAATTGTATGATCGTGACAAGGTCCAAAGGCAAATAAACTTTACATTACTATCCAAACATTTATAAAGAAGTGGAAACATAGAATTCAGGGACAAATGGAGGAAGAGAACTTGGTTAGTAGAATCGAGATACTAAAAACCATGATGGATAGGATGTTTAGAAGACAAGAAGAACTTGAAATTTTGCAAAAGACGGATTTTGTTAAGCAAGACTCCATGGACTCAGTGATTCTAGGTTTAGCCAAAAAATTTGGCATATGAAGGAGCCATAATGATGAAGAATATGATGAAGAGTTTGAAGAAGAGAATCCAATTACAAGAGAGAAGGTAAAATTTGATCATGGTCCCTTTAAAGTTGAAACAAAATTTGAAATTAAGAGCTTTAAATGACAAGTAGATGTAAAGTTGCTTGATAAATGGTTAAAACAATTGAAATCTATTTCAATGTCCATAATGTCATTGAGGCAAAAATGATCACCTTTGCACATCTCAAGATGGAGGCACACGCTCGGTTTGGTGGGAAACCCATCTTACCACTTGTGAAAAGAAGAAACGCCTAATTGTAAAATCCTCGGCAAGAATTTAAAGAATTGCTTAGAGCTAACTTCTATCTTATTGGCCATAAGACCTACTGATTATTAAATGTCGTATTTTAGACAAGGTAGTGGTCAAAGTGTTTAGAATTATACTACGAAGTTTCGGAGACAAGTAATGTTGCTGATTATGGACTTGAAGGATGAAGATATTCTCGTACTAAGTATTTAGGAGGACTTCACACTCACCTTCGGATGAAGCTAATCTCCACATAACCAAAGGATCTCAATGAATCTTGTGTGCAAGCATACTACATTATTGATGAAAATAAGTAAGGAGAAGTAGATCCAAAGGAAAAGGAAAAGTAGTTGAAAAATCAATAGAAGAAGGAACATGGGAAAACAATTAACAAAGGTAAGTGGAAAGGGAAAGGTAAACAAGTTGCCACTACTTTAAATACTTTTAAATATCCCAAGAATTTTTACAAGAACGGTGATATCAATGGTTATAATGACACTACATGTTGGAAGTTGCATCTAGAGTTACATCCGAAGAACCAAACCAAGGACACAAAGAAATCCATGACAACATTTGTAAAGACAAATGGGGAAGTGGAAATCAAAGATGACTCTAATGTAGATGAGAGGCTTGGATGCACGGCCACCAACATGGACAATCGGGAAGAGGAGATGAGTAGACTATTCCGATCAAATTCCAAATCAAGAGCACTAAGGTAAATGCTTTGGTTTATACCGGTTCTCAATCTAAGTTGATTTCTCAAGAAATGGTAAAGAAGCTTGGTATTTAGATTTACATGCATCCAAACCCATATCCTTTGTGTTGGGTGAAGAATGGTGTTGAAATTCGGGTAAAAAAAAGATGTAAGGTCAATTTTGGAATAAATTCCCAATATATTGATGTATTAGAAGTCGATGTTATTCCGTTTGATGCATTTGATGTTGTTTTCTGAGTCCTTACTTGTATATCGTGGATGTTATATTTATGAGAAGGGAGAAACAATACAGATGGGTCAAAGATGGGATCAACTACAACATCTTGGAACACCAACGTAAGTCACGGAGTTACTATGGTGAGTGTTAACCAAACAAAACGAATTACTCAGAGAATCATTATCAATTTTGTTTACTTTTTTAAAAGATAAACATGATGGGGTAGATGTTTTAGAGATTTATAACTCAGGGGGATAAAGGATTTGGATAGTATTATTCAATCTTTTCGGAATTTTTCAAGCTCTCGAGGGTTACCACCAAAATGGGAGGCGAGAGCATGAGATTCGTCTATTTCTAGAGTCCCTTCTACCAAACATCGGGTTGTATAGGAAATCCTTGTTGGAGAGTACTTGAGGTGAAGAAAAAAATCCAGGAGCTATTAGACCAGGGTGTGATATGTCCGAGCACCAAACCATACAGTTCGCATATCATTATGGTGCCAAAGAAGGATGGTTCTTGAAGAATGTACATTGACTATCGTGTTTTGAATAAGATCGCCATTAAGAATAGGTATCCAATTCCCCGCATAGAAGACCTCTTGGAAAAACTTAAGCATGCAAAATTATTGACGAAGTTGGATCTCAAGTTAGGTTATAACCAAGTCAGAATGAAGGAGGATATATGGAAGACTTCCTTCAAAACAAAATAGGGTTTGTATGAGTGGTTAGTACTTCCATTCGGTTTATGTAATGCACCCTCTACATTTGTGGGATTGATGAATGATATTGCGGGATTTCATAGATTCATGTGTCATTATTTATCTAGATGATATCTTAAGTTTTAGTGCCACATGGGAGGAACATCTAAGTCATTTGCAACAAGTCTTGCAAGTTCTCGGGGAGAAACAATTGTTATGCAATATGAAGAAATGTGAATTTACTAAATAGTCACTTGTTTATCTTGGGCACGTGGTTGAGGAGGAGAGCTATGATTGGATAGGAAGAAGGTGGAAGCCATCACCAACTGGCCAACACCAACATGAGCCATGAAGACTAGGAGTTTTGTGGGAGTAGTACAGTACATGCAGAAATTCATTCTCGGCTTCTTTGTGATTACAACACCTCAACACACAATGGTCGCAAAGAGTAAGGGTTTTGATCTGGGTAAGGAATAAGATAAATCCTTAGAGTTATTAAAGTACAAGATTTTTCACGCTCTAGTACTTTCTCTTCCTAAATTGCAGTAGCCCTTTGAAGTAGAGACAGATGTCAATCATTATGCAATGGGGGCAATGTTTCTTCAGGGAGGTAACCCGTATGCTATCATTCTAAAACTTTTACTTCAGTAGTTAAAGGATATTCAATATATGATAAGGAAATGCATGTAATAGTTTAGGAAATTAAGAAATGGAAGAATTATTTGTTGGGTAAAGAAACTTTTGTGCACAATGGCCACAAATATCTCTAGTATTAACAAGCACAGTCTAAATTGCAGCAGGAGAACGGCACTACAAATGGATGGGATTCCTCCAACAGGTCCATCTGGTTGTAAAATACAAGAAGGGTAGTGCCAATTTGGTGGGAGACAACTTGTCTAGGTCACCCACATAGAGAAAATATCCTATTTTTCCACTATCTATCAAATCAAGACCTTCACAAAGGAAGCTTACAGAGAGGCATATGCCCAAGGAAAAGACTTTGGGGTGGCATTTCAGTAGTTGCAGTCACAAGGGGCTGAAAGGAAGAGGATTGAAGATTGTTATCTCAAGGGCGGGTTACTCTATCGATGGGGGAAGCTTTGTGTGCCGAAAGAAGAAAGACTTATATTGATGAGGAAATAACATACCTCGAAAATAATGGGGCATTTCAGTATTGGTAAGACCCTAACCCACTTGCAAAGGTACATGTATTGGTCCAATATGCAAGAAGAAGTATCAAAATTTATACGTGGATGTAAACATTTTTGTACTAGCAAGCCTAAGACTAGGAAGGAGGGTTTATATATGCCTTTACCAGTCCTTACTTTTCCATGGAGGAAATTTTTATGGATTTTGTCGGAGGATTACCTATGTCTAAACATTGCCATGACTATCTATATGTTATTATTGATAGATTCCGCACTATGTGTATTCTTATGGCATGTAAAAAGACAATAAAAGCACATGAGGTAAAAAATATTTAATTTGATAATGTATGGGTGCATTTTGGTTTTCCAAAGGCTATTTTTTTCTCGACAGGGATTCCAAGTTCTTGGGAAGTTTTGGACTACTTTTTGGGACAAGATGAATACCAAGTTACAAAATAGCACAACCTTCCATCCACAAACTAATGGACGAGAAAAAGGTGGTAAACATGACTTTGGTGCATTGATAAGAGGATATAATAACAAATAGCCAAGGAATTGGGATGATTCCTTATCCTACATTCAACATTCTTATAATCGGAAATACACACATCAACGATGAAGTCACCGTTTGAAGCATGCTTGGGGTATCTACCTATAAATCCACTGGACATAGCAGTTGGGCAGTAGGATGAGGGGGAGACACGAGACATAGAGGTGACTAGAGAAAATAGATTCATTGAGAGGATCCAAAAATCCATCTCAAAGTTAAAGAACATTTGGAGAAATCCCAATACAAGTACAAGGCTATACACGACCAACACAAGAGAGAGCACAAGATTCATGTTGGAGACACAGTTTGGATTTACTTGAGCAAGGAGAGAATACAAGGTCGAACGGAAGCTCAAGCCACTACGATATGGGACCTTGACCATATTGGATCAGTTGGAGAAAATACTTTTCAGCTTGATTTTCCATCATTTATGTGGATGTACTCAGTACTGAATTGTGATGATTTACACCTATATGAGTCATCCATGTTTGATGAAGATGAAGAATTATAGTTTCTACCTTCCATAGAATATTGTGTCTTGGACTTACGAGGTGAGTTAAAGGAGGATGTAGTACTATAGTAGAAGGTCAGAGAGATGAGGAGAGGTCCATAGGAATCTTGGTAGGTTGGATTGAAGGGATGAAACCAGGGGTACTCGAAGGAGCAAGGGAGGTAATTATTTCCTCATCTAATCCCCCACTAATATTTTGTGGGTATAAAAGCCTCCTAAGCGGGGAGGTGTGATCCATAAGGATCCAAAATGACTCTACTTCATCAGATCAATCAACACCAAGAAGGAAAAAGTAAAGAAAAGGGAGAAAATGAGGTTATGTTTGTATTTTAATAGAACATCCACTCTTTGCAGAGCAGCGGTTACAAAACCACCACCCAACCTAGACGGCAGTGTTGTAACCGCCACCCAAATAGGGTGACGTTCATGTGATCACCAGTTTGCACAGGGTGGCTATCATGTCACTTTTGACAGAAAAATAAAATGGAAGCATGAATGGACATGGATTTGAAGCGTCCAACTTTGTCCCTTCCCTTCCATGACCTTTCCCATTCTCCAGTGCATGAGAGGACATGGGAGAGGCTATAAATACTTGGGAGGAGCAAAGGAATGGATTATCGGAAGCAAGAGACTTCATGGGAGTAAGTGCAAGAGTTTTCTAGTGCTGGAATTGAGTTGTAGAAGAAAGAGCTTGAGAATAGAACAATCAAGTAGTTGGGAGGAAGTGTGAGACATTGTCAATTTCCTTTCTCACTTATTGTAAAATTTGTATCTTCATAAATATTGAATTGGCCAATAAAACAAAAGGGAAGAAAAATAGTTTCCCTTCCTTCTAGTTTTCCCTCTCACTGGGGGTTTCCAGGATAAAAATCTTTGGCATGTGTGTGTTTAATTCATTTCTCTCTAAAAATTCTAGTTCTAAAGAATAAGAAAATAAATCACTAGCTCATCTGTAATTTTCTATTTTAAAGTATAACAACATTTTTAAATTGTGGTTTGTAGAAGCTCCAAAGTTGAAGGTTTTATAGATCAACTAGGGAGTAATTTGAATAAGAATGAAAGAGAGGCTTATACTAAGCTATTAAGAAACTATCAAGACTACCTTGCCTGGTCTTATTCTGAGTTAAAAACATGTAGGGGGATTTTTTTAAGCATGATATACCCTTGGCACCCCACACTAAGCATTTCAAATAGAAGAATAAGCCCATTAATCCCATTCTTGCAACCAAGATGCAAGAATTGACAAAGCTAAGGGATGGTGGGATAATCTAGCCCACTAGATACTCTTCATGGGTAGAAAATTTGGTACCAGTAAGGAAAAATAATGGAGACATAAGGATTTTTTTTGGATTTTAGAAATATTAACAAAACTTTGCTTAAAGATAATTATCCATTGCCAAAATAAACAATTTATTGTAAAAGGTAACATGATCAATGTTTGTATTTACATTGGATGGATTTTCTAGATATAACCAAGTGGTAGTGAAATTATAAGAACAATTGAAAACTTCCTTTGCTACCCAATGGGGAATGTATGTCTATACTAGGATGTCATTCGAATTAATGATGGATTTTTTTTTTTGAAAGGGCCATGGATGTGGATTTCTTTGGTCTTATCAATGACTTTATTACAGTATATCAAGATGATATAATTTTTTTTATAAGAAAAGGGGTGACCACTTGGGGCACCTTGTAAAGATGTTTCTAAGTTTTCGAGAGTTTGTAATTTTACTAAATCCTAAGAAGTGCCATTTTGGCATGCAAAAGGCAAAGCTGATAGGACACATTTTGTCATAAGAAGGATTCATGATTGATCTAGAAAGGGTAAATGCAATCGATAAGGTTCCCATCCCCATGTCGAAAAAGGAATTTAATCCTTTTTTGGATATATAAAATTTGTGATAAGTTTCATCTCTAATTTTGTAGAGATCACTATCCCCATCACAAGTATGCTGAAAAAGTATCAAGTCATTAAGTGGGAAGAAGGGGTTGTCTAAGAATCTAAGGGAATAAAGGAGGCACTCAAAAATACCCCTATATTAGCTAGTCCCGATTAGAAAAAGTATTTTCAAATGTTTTCATTTGCTTTTGAATTCACTATTTCCTGTATTGTTACAAAAGAATGAAGAAGGCCATGAAAAATCCTATTGTATTTTTTAGTAAAGTTTTATAAAGATCTAAACTGAAATATTTTGTCATAGAAAAGAAATATTTTTCACTTTTCTAAGTTCAAAGATAGTAGCCTTTATGTGCCTCACACAATGGTAACAAACATTTTGTCTCAGATGGAAGTATCCAACAAAATATGTTGTTGGGTCAACAAATTACAAGAATATGATATGGAAATACAAACTACCAAGATGGTGTAGGGTCTAGGCCTTGAAAAAATAATGGCAGAGAGCAATCTGCATATTGTTGAAATTCACAATGTTGAAGAAGATGGGCTGCACCCTCATGAAAAGGTAAACACTTCAGCTTGGTATAGAGATATTGTCTATTACTTAAAAATTTTGAATTGTCCTATGTACTTAAACAAAAATCATAGGAGGACACTCAATTTGGTTTCAAAAAAGTATATCTTGAATAACCATTGGACTGGCTTGGAAGAACCCAGAGGGAGTTTTTTTGAGATGTATCATTGAAGAAGAAGAACCTAAGATAATTAAAAATCACATGGGGGTGTATGTGGATGTCATTTTGCAGGGAAATTGACTGCTCATAAGATTTCTAGGGCAGTTATTAGTGCTTTCATTTTTTTAAGATACTTCCTTGTTGGTTAGAAGGTGTGAGAGTTGTCAACACTTTTCTCGAAGATTGAAAGCATCCAAGGCCTTATCTCTACAACATGTGTCTATAGAAGCTCCATTTAAACATTGAGGATTATAACTTATTGGTGAGATATAAAAGCCTTCAAGTTGCTTATCATAAATGGATATTATTAGGTACTTTGACTACATTATAGAATGGGTTGAAGCCATTCCTACCAGAAGACAACTCAACAAGTAGTCATGGACTTTATTCTTAATAATATGATTTACAGATTTGGGGTGCTTGCTAAAATATCTTATGATAATGCCATGAGATTCAAAGCTAAATAATTGGCAACAATGTGCATTGGAATATGAGATTAACTTGGCTTATGCATCAAATTACAATCCTCAAGGAAATAGACAAGCTAAATCGAGCAATAAGAATCTACTTAAGATCCTCGAAGAATATTGGAAACAAACAAAAGGAAAAGGGTTGAACAAATAAAATTTTCCCTATGGGTAGATAGAGTTACAACCAAGAGGTCTACTGGAAAGATTCATTTTGAGATAATATATGGAATTTAAGCCCTTTCTCCCTTACACTTACAAATTTCTACATATATATTGATACATCAATTTGAGGATGAAGAACAAATAAGTCCATATGAGACTATGATCAATTAGACTATGGAATTAGATGCGGAGAGAAGAGAGTCCCAATAAAGACATGTCAAATTAAGAGAGAAACTCATGAAAATATTTGACAAGAAGGCCACTCCAAGAGTCTTTAATATTAGAGACTTGGTCCTATTATGGGACAACATACATGAAGAAAAGGACAAACATGGAAAATTTGATTTCTTATAGATGATACCATATTCTATTGACATCGAATTGGTGAGAATACTTTCTTTCTGAAAGACTTATAAGGACATTTGTTGGAGTTCCCTATTAATGGTAGGCATCTCAAACATTTCTTGGACTAACTGGAGGGCTAGGTATGATTTTTGCACGCTGTACAATTCATTTTTAGTTTTTGCTTTTGTTTGTCTTGTTTTTCTATTTTTTTGCTCAAGTCTATAGTGATCTGATTTTTTTTATTGTCTATTTTTCTCTTGGACCATTTTACATCTACTTAGATAGCCCCGTGTGTGTGTTTTTTACTAGACTCCTTCCCAATCGACTAGGCATTCGATCTTTGTTCTTGTGGTTCCCACAAGAGCTTCCCATCCTTGAATAGGAGAGCCACTATTGGAGCTCAATCTGGTTCCTTGGATTGAGCTAGTATATTTCATAAATTCCCGTGCATCTAAATGATTCATGTGTTTCATATTGTTCCTCATACTTTAAAGATCAGTTTGATTCAAGGAGAAGTTTCAATTTGTAATAGACCTTGTGCCTTAAGAAGATAAAAGAAAGGATTCCATAGAAATGTCAGGAATGGTTCAATTGAATTGTAAATCAAAGTATAAAAGCTTCAGAATTGTAGGTGATCGGGACTATGTTTACATCTTTCACAAAGAACCTGCAATCAACACCAAAATGATCCAAACTACTCCAAAAATTTAGAGTGCTGAAGGTCTAAAAACATGCAACCTAACCACGAAGGAAAAAGTTTCAGGAATGGTTAAAAATTGGTTAAAATGGACTTAGCCATTTTAACGAAGATTGGAACATTAAAGGGCCATAAAATTCCACTTCTCAAAAGCACCGGTCATTGGCATTCAAAACCTGCAGGAGATGAAGTTATAAGAATTGGGGGTTAATATTAAAAGGGTTGTGTGATGTCCAATTACTAGTTTATTAAATACCAAGGTCAATAGGGACACACGATATAATATTAAGGGAAAAAGGAGGGGCCACATGGTAGGATTTTGGCTCTCCTCAAATCATTTTGGCTCCGCAAATCTGAAGTCCCCGAAATAAATTGTGTTAGATAATTCTATCGAGTCCGGGTTTGGGTCAATGAAGGTCAAAGAAACATGGGAGAGTTTGAAGGTGGCAAGTGGTAAACAAGAGAGGTCAATGTAGGGATACGTGTCATCCTTTTAAGGAATCCAAAAATTACTAAGTCCTTAAAAGGAAAAGGTTACGACGTGAAGGCCGAACCAATCAAAAGAAATCATGATGCAAGAAAGACTAGCAGACTTGAGGAACGTGGAGATTTTCTATTGGCTTACGTTTCATGATTGTTAGTTGAGACTAAAGAAAAGGTAAAATTGGAAGTGGGCGTGGGGCTTCCTCAATGGATAAAGTTTCATAGTCCTGTTAGAAGAGCTATCAAAAGGGCTGACACTACGAAGAGCGTGGAGATTTCTTATTGGCTTATGCTTCATAGTGGTCAATCAAGAGCTATTAAAAAGGTAAATTATGATGAAGTGTGGAGATTTCCTCTTAGCTCTTGTTTTACCATTGTAAGTCAAAGAAAAGGATAGTCCGACAAGATAGGAGAAGGTGGTATTGATTTATCGGCTCACTTTTTATTAAGGAAAAGACCTTACCGCATAAAGAAAAGAAAAGAAAGGAAAGGAAATAAAGGAAGCAAATCCCGACTCAACGATCCAATAATATACTAAAACATGGAAAATGGATGAGTAGTGCACAAGTTGGCAAGAGCAAATCCTAACTAATAAAATTCTACCACGTATCACAATTATGTGATTTCTGACATGCAAAACTTAAGAGGGCCATATCTCTTAATCCCTTCACTTTGGAATAATCAAATTCATAAATTGATGTCATTTGGTGGAAGAAAAATTAAAAAACTTCTTTTACATTAAAGATACCATTGCAATATTGGTCAATCACTTCATATGATGAAGTATGGTGTCTGTTTTTCTACGTGCTTGCAAGATAAAAGGAATGAAAGATTTTGGAAGGCATCCCATGCTCCTTTGTACTATTTTAATGCTTATTATTTGTGGTTGTAGAATAAAATCATATTTTTTTCTTTCATTCTCCTCATTTTCTATATAATGTAACATTATGCCATCTTCCCAAAGAGGCGGATTGGGGTAGGTTTAGAGTTTTTGATTTAGTTCAGTTTTTTTCTTCTATTTCTAGCTTCTTGCAAGATTGTATGTGTCTAGTTCTATGAGGAAGCACTTAGGTGGTTGCATTATAAAGCCATTAACAGGTTTTAAAGGAATTTATTTGTGTCCCCTTTCCAAAACTTACATAAATAGAGTCTGACTATTTTGATCAAGCTATACTTTCCCTTTTCTCATGTTTTAAAGGAATGAATGATGCAATATTGTTTTTGTTACTATCTTGCACTGGTTTTACTTTGTTGAGTACACAAGAGTCTTTCTTAGTTGATGTATTCTTTTGGTTAGTGTAGGATTATTGTAAAATAGTGTATACTTTGTAATAGCTCAGCTCGGTTGTAAAATCCTATAGGCAACTTATAGATATTTTGTTATCCCTTAAGAGTCTTTTGGGTGTATAAGATAAATATATCAAGTGCTTTATCTCATCTCTAACTCCGTGATTTTTAGTTAGGATTGGGAAGATTGTTGACAACATTTGTGTTAATTGAGTATTAATGAATGCAAATGTTATTTCACAAATCATGTAAAATTGATTTTTTTTTCAAGCATCACTCAAGTAAGATGGATTCATTCCATGGGAACTTTAATTTACTAGAGTCATAAAATAAGTTTCCCTCCCACCTTCAAATCCCAATTATAAATAACCAAGTTATCTACAGACCTACTAAGCATATCATACTTGCAAACCATACATATGCTTATTCTGTCAGAAATTCGAGCTTAAAGTTTTTCCATCACTAATAATCTTTTCTAAAATCCCACTAAGTATATGATCCTATATTATTTGAATAATCCTTGTTTAATAATGTCATGTGAATGCAATATCTGAAGTTGTTCATTATGTGACTTTTAGATCTGTATTTGATGGTCAAGTGCTTACAATAAATAAAGTGACAAATATTTTGAGAGAAATATTGAATCTGTGGTTGCAGTTGCTTCAAATTAATTTTCACTAACCATAAATGAAACCAATTCATGAATGATTTTACTTCTTTTAGATCCCCCAAATAGGTCCTCTTACCTTGGTCCAGAAGAACCAAAAGTAACAGGTTAAGCGATTACCTTTGTGAAGGTGCCTCCTAATCACATCCTTGATTTGAGTAGTGAACAAATCCCCAACTATAAAAAAAATAACTTTTCGTTGGTCATAACTCTCTCAAAACCAGCCCACTCATCAAGCTAGTTTCTCATCTCCCAATAGTACTATTTTGAGAGCCAACAATTAGCATATTGTTCCTTATAACTATCATGAACCAAAGAACTATGTTGTAAAATAATATATGCAACAACAACTGGAGGTCTAGATAACATATTTGCAACCTTATTTTGTGTACCCTTCTTATACCTAATCACGAGATGAAACTATTGTAGAAAAACCATCCAACGAAAGTGTCTAGATTGTTGTAGTTTGGTTTGTGATTGGAGGTACTTAGAGGGGTTGATGATTAGTATGAATCACTATTTCTTTTCCCATCAAGTAATGTTTCCATTTTTAACACTTTGAACCAAAGCATACAACTCTTTATCATAAGTTGGATAATTTTTACCATTCTTGTGAATGTCTCAAAATGGTAAGAAGTAGGTTTTCTATTTTACATCAACATGGCCCCTATTACATAATCGCTAGCATCAATCTCGATCTTAAATAATTTCTACAAATCTGGAAGTGCCAAGACTAGAGCAATACTACTTTTCTCTATCAATGTGTCCTAAGTCTTTTGGGGTTTTACTCCCCACTGAAAGACTTATTTGATGCTTGTCAAAGAATTCAAAAGAGATGCAATAAATGAGAAGTTAGAAATAAAATTTCTCCCATACTGAATTGTGCCAAGAAAGATTCTAACCTCTCTCACATTATTGGGTTTAGGCCAATTAACAATGACCTCAAATTTTTTACAGGATCTATTTTAAATTTACCATGTCCTAGAACATAACCCAAATAAATTAAAGATGTTTTTCAAAATTCACACTTAGACATCTTCAAATATAATTTCTCCTTTCTCAAAGCATCCAATATTTTTGTATGTGAACAACATGTTCATTCCATGATTTACTGAAAATCAGAATATCATCTAAGTAGACTATTATAAAGTCATCAATGAATGGCCTAAAAATATCATTCATCACATGCATGAACATAGTCGGTGCATTGCACAATCCAAAAGGCATAAAAATCCATTCAAACAAACCCTATTTTGTTTTAAAATCAGTTTTCCAAATATCACCTTCATTGATCCTAGCCTTGTGATAACCACACCTTAACTCAAACTTATTGAAATAAACAAAAAATTTCAACTAATTTGATGAATCATCAATGCAAGGAAGAGGGTAAAACTCGCTCACTATGATTTTATTCAAAGCATGAAAATCAACACACATTCACCATGTGTCATCTTTCTTAGGCACCAAAATGATAGGTGAACCACAAGGAGATGAACTTGGATGGATGACTCCTTTTCCAAAAATTCCATCACCTGCTTCTTGATCTCCTCATTTTCAACCATGGATAATCTATACATGCCAATATTAGGAAGAGGTGCATCCTGCAACAATTGAATCTCATGTTGAACTCATCTTTTAGGAGGAAAACCTTGTGGATCTTGAAACACATCATCATAGTTAGAAATAAGTTTAATCAAATCATCACGATGTTTGGGATCACAATTATTCAAAATATTTTTCATGATCTTTTTCTTTGCTTTTATCACCATGAGTACAAATTTCTTGCTTGAATTGACAAGCCTTTTCATCTTCCTTGTAGTAACCAAAGAAAGAATTGTTTTCACCACGATGATCTCTAACAATGTATTCAACCCCATATTTAACAAGTACTTATTCTCTTCCCTATAGAATATTGCTTTATGATCATAAAGATAAGGACTTCCCAAGACAACACCACAAATGTCCAAAGGTACAACATCCAAATCAACCTCATCTACAAACTTGTTTGTAATAGAAAATATGAACCTACAAGTTCTTGTTACCTATAACTTTGCATTATCACAAACCCAACCAAGAGGATAAGGCTTAGGATGTGGTTTGGTTTAGAGTCCCAATTTCTTTACAACCTCTTTTGAAATCAAATTATCTTGAGATCCACTATTAAATAGAGTGTCATTTTTGTATGCTTAGAAACAACTCTAACATGGAAAATATCATTTATTTTCTTTTCATCATGCATAGATTGTGTATTAGAAGAAGATGCAACAATAGATGAACTAGTGCTAGAAGAAGAGGAAGAACTACAACCTTGTAGACCCATAGTTGTGATCTTGGTCTCATCACCAAAGTCAAATCCAAGATCCTACACCACAATATTAGTTTTCTTTTCTTTCCCTTTCTTGTTACTCATCCATTTAGGTTTCATTTTTGGATGTAACTTCCAACACCTAGATTCATCATGAATTCCTTTACAATGATTACAAACTATTTTATCATCTTCTTTCTTAATAGTAGAATTATTTTTTTGCTTACCCTTTCCTTTACCTTGTTCTTTCGAACCTTTTCCTTTTCTTTAGATTTCTTGTCCTTGTGTTTTGAGGAGGAAGACTCTTTGGTTATTTTCCCTCTTTCTTCCAAATGAGTAGCTTGTACACACACCGCATCAAGGTTAGTAGGATTAAACATGAGAATCATATGTCTCAAATAGCTATGTAACCCACCAATATACTTCAACAATGTTTCTTGTGAAGAGAAATACCAAGAATAAGATCCCTCTTTCTAAACTCCTATGTATAATCGTGAATACAATATCGCTTAGTTTGTCACAAATTTTGTCAATTCATCATAGCTTGTTGCATATAATGCAAAGGAAAAAAAATTTGCGTTAAAAGAGAGACAAAATCATTTCAAGAGAAATTGCTTTACCTTTGCTTTGCATTAACCACTTGAAGCTTACTCTCCCACCTTAGATGCGTGACAATACTACCCATTCTAATAGTATCCAAATTGATTTTTTCCTTGTTATCAACAATATTTTGAATCCTGCAATATACTTCAATCTTCTTAATCCACTTATCTAGTTTTTCCTCATTAATATATCCATTGTACATTGGCAATTTAAACTTAATATCCATTTTTAATGAAGGAAAATAATTAAAATTTCTTTTACCATCCTTTGCAAAGGGGGAACCAGATCCATGTGCCTAATTTTACCCATGGAAAGACACTAATATTTGATTATCTTCCGTAGATGGCCAATTCTTTGAAAAAGTAAAGTTAGACAAAAATATTATCATAAAGGCCATTTTCGGGTTTCTAAGTTGCTAACAACAGTCAAAATACTCTCTTATTTTCTTTATGCACTTCATATCCTTGTCTATATGGATTTTTCAATCAAGATAATTTCTATCGAAGTAACATGTATGTGTACAAACTTTGAAAAAATTACTGTTTTTTTACGTTTATCTTAATTACTTAATAAGCGATTGAAATATTTAGCAAATCAATCTAGTTCATAGATGTGGATTGTGTTGGTAGTCATTTTCATCACCATGTGTAAAGAGATTGATAGATTTTAACATTTGGGAGATTTTATATGAGTGAACTTTTATTGGTATTCCATTTTAAGATTAGAGATGGGGTCTATGTTAATTGCTTTTTTGAACTTGTTTGTATAAAGATTGATAGATTTTAAGAATTTAACTAAACATTTGGAAGATGTTGAGTGATTGATAAAAAATCGAGTAGACATGACAAGTGGGTGTGGAAGTCTTTCAAACTCTTGATCTCATTTATTTCCAAAGAAGGCTCTTTAATAATCTCATTCAATTTTCTATGTTGGTCCAACACTAGTCCGAGAAAACATTGTGTTTATCTTAGACGCATGCATTTTAGATTCATTTAGATTTTGAAATGTTAATAAGGCACAATGTATTTGTGGTGTTAGGCACAATAAAATATCCACCACATTGTTGTTATATAAGCATCATTGACAAATAGGTAGGGATTCAACCAAATGGAGGATATGCTTAGATGAACGTGAAGATAGCCATAGTGTGCTTCATCCTATTGATGTGGATTTTATTTTTCTTTGATACAAACATGCAATAATGTTGATTCGACGCTTTCCTTAAACAATGAAAAGTTTCAAACGAATGGGCTCAAAATCTGCTTTGAAAATTTATAAGACAAAGAGGGAATGTTGTGAGTCCATGGGATATATAAAACCCTTGAATGAGAAAAAACATATATGGTTGATGAATTATATATAACCAGATGAGTGGCATATATAGCGGTATAGAGATGTCAAGGGTTTAGAGGGAAAGATCACGTGAAGGGAGAACAAGTTGCTTTATAGTTAACATGTTTAGATTTCACGCTAGACTATTTTTCAATGTGGATTATTCAAAATTAGATAGTTCTTGTCATCAAAAGGATTGTAATACAACACTCCTAGTGACTCGACACATGTTTATTTTTTCAAGCTTAAATATAGCTCACAAGAATTCAATATAGACTACAATTTTTTTATATAAATACATGGATTAAAAGAACTCCATATAGAAAATATGCTTAAAATAACAAGTAAAAGGATTGAATAGAAAAGGCGAAGAGATACTATAAATATTGTACATGTTATGGCTAATAAGAAGCAACAAGGTTCACTTTAAGAAGCCTCTAGAAAAAAGGAGGTGGAAAATCCCCGACGAATATTCCTTTGGCCGCATTCGCCACAAAGGCAAATTTTCATAGGTTTCTGCATGAAATATTTGCCTAACAATTTTAAGAGAGCAAGTGTGAAATGTACATGGCAGCAAGGTGCTATTGACACTCGTCAATAGCACTTTGCTGTCGTGCGACAACAAAATGTTGTTAACGGGCGTCAACAACACCTTAATGTCGCATGACAACAAAGTGTTGGTGACACATGTCAACAATACTTTACTATCGCATGACAACAAAATGTTGTTGATACACGTCACTAACACCTTGTTGTCATGTGAAAACAAGGTGCCGCGATTGACACTCGTCAACAATCATGAAACCCTAATTTTCCCTATAAATACCAACATGGCCCCTCATTTTCACGTTATCCTTTCCTGGATACCAAATTTTCCTTCTTTGAGCACTTCTTGTTGCAGTGCATCAGTAATACCCCATTTGGCGGTTACCCAGGTCATGGCGTAGTGACCTTTTTCCTTGTTGGGTCGTTACGATTTTTGTCGACTATGTGTATATTTCTATTGAAACTTTTAACATATAGTTTATAACATTTGTGTGATAAACATATCCCTATATCAAAACCTACAATATATAACTGATAATACTTGTTGAGAAGCTTTCAACATATAAGTGATAACACTTGTTGAGTAAGCGTATATTTATACTCGAAGCCTTTAACATATAGTTGATTACACTCGTTAAATTAAGGTATATCTATATCATATACCAAAGTCTTCCTTTGACTAAGGAAAGTCAGGATCTTATTTATTTCATTATCTATCTAAAATATTTAAAAGAATTTATACTTAACGAACTTTCATCCTCACCATTGAACTGCAATCTTTTCCATATATCACATATATTTAATTCAACAGAGTTTAACCAGTCAGTGAACTAACGTGGATTGATTAAAGATTTTAGTATTTATAATGTTAATGGCAAGTAAATGTGCATGCTGTTTATGTGACGGTTTCTCATTCGTGGAGATAGAGTTCCAAATTGAGGGAACCTTCTTCTTCAGATAATATTATTGTTGTATTTGTAATGTCATAGAATGAATATTCTACCGTGTTTGATAGAACCGCGTCATTGTATGTTTGGTTGATATATTTAATTCAGAAATAGATAGAATGCCGAATTTAAAATGCAACTTAGCGTTAACTAGGTCTGTTATTTTGTTCTATAGTTTTGTATACTTGTTTGCTCGCGGTAGCGCTTCAGATGTTATAGTTGAGATACAAACTTACTATCGATGTTAATGAAATGAAATAAAATATAAGTAAAAATAATCAAATAAAGGAAAGCAGGGTTTGCGTATGGGAAAGAAGGGAGGGTAGGTGTGTGGCGCAGTTTGGAGGGGACAGGGAATTAAAATCAAAATTTTATCTTCTTGTGCCTAAGGCCTTGTCCCTCACCCCCCTCCTGCCATCTAGACCAGATGCGTGGCCATCTCCCACTGGCCTTACCTCTGCCAGCCACCCCACCTTCATTAATTCTTGTGATTTGCAAATCTAACACATTTTTTTTGCTACCCACTCTCTTTGACCTGCTCCTTCTTGGCGTGTTCGACAGTGGATTCTTTAATGGTGAAATGAAGGTCTGTCGCCCTGATGTTGCGTGGGTGGGTGTGGATCCTGAAAATCGTGGCTGTCACAAGCAGCTTCAAAGGGAGCGCAGAACTGAAATTCTCCTCGAAAGTGTCATGAGGAAGTGTTTGGCGATATCACGCAAAGTAGGCTACAGGGGTAGAGAAGTAAACTTATCTCGTAAAATCGGTGGCCTCCAGAGAGGGATAAGTGCGGACAACTGCTGCTGGGGTGATCTCAAGGAACCGTTGGTGTTGATCCCGATGTTTTGGTTGCATGCGACCACGGTCGTGATCAATTGTTGCAAGATCTGCAACAGTTTGTAGTAGAAGCCTTTTTAGCGCTCCAACAAGCGGTGTGGTCCAACTTCGTGGTTATCTCTGCTCACTTCACCTACATCCTCAAATTCAATATTCTCCTTCAAGATATTCCTGCCAAAATCGACCATGTGATGGTGAGAGTGCTCCATTCAACAAACGTTACAATGTTCAGTCACGGATAAAAATTAATTTAGACTTACGATTCTGCATGCAATTTGAATTATTTATAGAATCCAGTGGTGTGTTGTGTTTTGTTTTGGGTTGAAGATGCGCTATTTAAAAGGTAGATCCGGATAAAGGAAGAGGTTAAGTTTGAATTTGATCAGCAAGCATGAAGACATTGAACAATTTTTGGAAAGCCTGCAATCTCTTTCAACCAGGCATGGTCGATTTCCACATAAACTTGTTTTTAACTTTTCCACCGCATCTAAAACACAACCCAATATTAGTATGAGAGGACTCTGTCAACAGGCTCGCCTGAAAGAAACCCTCAATATTTTACATATGCCAGACAGTAAAATAGATTCTATTACATATGTTTCTCTCTTGAAAGGTTTGCATTCACAAAAAGGAATTATTACATGGCAAATGAATCCATGCTCACATGACTTTGCAGGCGGTATTATAAAAGACAGCTTGTGGAAAATACGTTGATAAACATGTATGTCAAGTGCGTAAGCTTTGGTAGATGCTCGGAAAGTGTTTAAAAAATGTCTCGAACGAGATGTCTACTCATGGACTCGATGATTGTAGGGTTTACACGAAATGGATATGTCGATGAAGCTTTGTATATTGCTTAAGAAAATGCCTCAATCAAATGTTGTGTCTTGAATGCGATGATAACAGTTTCATACAAAGGGGTTTGTTGATAAAGCCCTCAAGCTTTTTCAGGAAATGCCTCAAAGAGATGTGGTTTCATGGAATGCCATGCTTGCGGAATTTGCTCAGAATGGGTTTGTTGATGAAGCTCGTAAACTCTTCCAGGAAATGCCTCGACCAAACTTGGTTTCATGGAATGCAATGATTGCGGGATTCACACAGAATGGGCACTTTGAGGAGGCGCTGATGCTTTTTCGAGAAATGGAATTGGCAGGAGTGAGGCCAAACTCAAAAACCTTTGCCTGTGTCTATGCAGTTTACCGGAATGGTTATTGTTTCTTTTGCATGGTATTTGGGACACCGTGTGGGTGAGAATCGTGAGTTTGGTGGAGAAAAATTTTGGGACTGGCATGGGAGAAGGAAGTGCACGCAGGCGTGGCCATGAGATATAGCGTTTAAAATAGGCATGATAAGCCCTAACCCTCTCTCTTAATAATTTATTTCCTTTAGTATTTGGGTAAATCAATCCTGCAATTTCTGTTTGAATTCTGTAGAGATTGGGTTTCGGATGACTTCTAATTATAATTACATGAACTGATCTCTCTCCCCCTCTACAGTTTATCTTATTTACTTTTTGAGTAGAAGAAATCTCTACATCGATTCTTGCCTACTGATCTTATAATGTTGGTTTGCCTTTTGCCTTGACTTTCCTTCGAATGATGGTTTCTGTAGAAAATAGTATGGAGCGTGAATGAGGTTTATAATTTTTCTTGTATTGTTTATATTATGTAGTACATGGCTTGAAAAAGGAAACTTTCCGATATGACTGTATTTGGATTTTACTGTGGTTTTATAATAATTTAACTCCCATTAGGATTGGGGCTTCTATTTGGGAAGAGTCATACTAGTTTAATTGGTCTTTCTAGATAGCTCCATCTGAGTCATTCGATTATCATCTACCTTGGGGATTATGGAAAACCCCTCACCAGGCCCTCTGCTATTATTATTACTATGAGCTTATTATTAGATTGGAACCCTCCTGAAGCATGTGTTAATGGGTTTTCTATGACCTTTACGAATATGTTATGCACGCAAGTCATAATCCTGTGTGGATAATTCTTTGGCTTAATTTTTGAGGCACTACTTGGACTTTTGGATCGGTTAAAGTAATATTGGATACATCGACATTCTTCAAGTTTGATTTATTTTTGATGCCCTCATGCATACGAATTCAGGCAACGCTTGAAATATAAAATTATAAATTTATCTTATACTTTGACCTTGAAGCTTGTCGAAAGACTTTTGGTAGGAAAACAGATGAATAGAGAAGTTAAGATAACTACCCTAAAATGGAGTCATGCATAGCCTTAAGTAAAGGTGACAGCTACCATAATGGAACTGTGCTTACCATGTATGACAGTAAGGATATAAGTCCACCTGAAATTATTTAACTTCATTTTTATAGAACAATTATTAATACCCATAGATTGGGGTATGCAAGTGGAGGTTGAATTAGATAACAGGGTATATTATGTTATCAGGTAACCGGAAGGATAAATATGTTATTTCAATGCTTGGTTAACGAGTGGAATATTTCAGTTATTTACGATGATTATTATGTTTAGCTAAAAAATTGATACTCGCATCTTATTAGGAGTTGAGATAATGTTGATACTTGCATTCATAGTGGCTTGGGCTGCGCTTGCATATCTTAGCTAGTCAAATGTATCTTTGGCATATTACCAACAGATGACAGTATTGTCGGTCATAACTCATTCTTATGAGTTGGACTCTTTTACTAGAAGAAATATATAAAGACATGGAATAAGCAACCAAAAGGACACCTAAATAATACATGAACCTGTGGATTGGTGGAATCCTTGTTAATATAATTATAATCTTAAAATTGCGGGATAAATATCCAAACTATACTTACATACCACTGATTATCTATGAAGGTTTGATACTTGGGTAATATCG
This sequence comes from Taxus wallichiana var. yunnanensis, assembly GCA_018340775.1. Classification (NCBI taxonomy): domain Eukaryota; kingdom Viridiplantae; phylum Streptophyta; class Pinopsida; order Cupressales; family Taxaceae; genus Taxus; species Taxus wallichiana. The sequence goes on from CM031236.1 coordinate 676,536,626, forward strand.
ATGAACAATGTAAGATTGATACTTGTATTTATTATATAAACTTAATGTCGTTGGTGCTTTTATTTAATTGAAAGATAATCTTGTTAGACACTTATATATGTGAAGTAGGTCGAGGGTATTAGGTGAGCGTCATTATTATTTACTGTAATTTAAGTATGATTAATTGCATGATTAAGGTTGTATATCTAGTCTCTTGGAATGGTGTTCTTATGTAAGCAGATCTTAAGGAAGTGAACATTAATGAGTATGAAATGCATTATCATGAGATGTGCAGTTAAGTTTTAAATGTATGTTAGAAATTATTTGATAAGGAGTATTGCAAACTTTCATTTATTTAAATACTAGATGGCATAAGTTATTAGGAGAGGTTTATATCTTATCATGCTCAGTTCTAGTGAACTGACTCTAGATAATATTTGTGCAGATGGATTATGCGAGTAGATTAAAGAAAAGAGTGTAAAAGTTTCATCAGTTCAAATTATGAAGTTCTTGTAGAAATTTCAATGCGTTGTAAATTTTGTAACTTTGCTTGCAAAGAGTTTAGAAGATCTCTTGCCTTGGTATGTTTGGAAAACTATGTGGTGAAGTGTTCTTTCCCTTTTGTTGTTAGACTAGTTACTTACCTTGGTGAGATATGATATTCAATCATTACATTGGCATAAGTATTGTAAAACCTTGTTTTTGAGAATAAAGTGTTAAGTCAAAACTCTCTGACTCCTTGTAATTATGTGATATAAGTAAGATTAAATGGAATGGTTAACCCTTATAGAAGTTAACTAAAATATATGTATATTCAGATAAATTAATGTAGAGATGACTTACCTGAGAACAAGAGATTCCTGAAGTACTCAAAGGTGAAACTATCCTTGTAAAGTAAATTTTTTTATAAATTGATATCCCTAGCTAAACTAGTGAACACTACTCTTTTTTTGGTGAACGCCTAAAACAAGCTAAAGGAAGACAATAGTTAGTTTCTAATAAGACTTAACAAGTAAGAGAAGAAAATTTTGAAACCCCACAATCTATCTCTCAGCCATTTGGAAAGTAAATTCTTTTACTCCTTGTTAATACTTTTAGCGAAGCCTAAGTAAAGTTGTTGTTAATTCTGGTTAAGAGCCCTAGCTTCAATTTAAATACTCCTTTTTCTTGATAAACGAATTAAGTAAATAAATGTCATAATAGAGAAGATTTAAAGATAATTACTCAATGTCAAAGGAATAATCTTGGCTTGGCAAGTTGAATTATACGGATCATATCTTGAGCCTCCTTGAAAACGAAAGCTAAGAATTGCAAGATGTCCTTTTAAAATAAATAACCCTCAAGAATACCTCCTTGTGGTTGGCCCCTAATCGTAAGTGTGTTCGTGATTGGACTTCTATGTTGTCTTGTCAAAAAGAAAAGTAAATTGTCCTTGATATGTGTGAACGTTTCCGTGCTGCCTTTATGGCCATCCTTGTATCAAGTTGTTCACAGTGTTAGTTGTATACTTGGTGATGACATGTTGCGTCATGTTATGTGTCAAGCAAGTCAAAAAAAAAAGTTATCCTGTATTTCACTTTGTTGTTCGTGTGTGATTATTTGGGTGCATTCTGGTACCATATGTCGACATTAATTGAAGTCTTCACATCACCACAATTGAAGTCATGGCTTCTTGTGCCCAAGGTGAACCTCAAGATCCAACACCCGGAGCCTCCAAGGGCAAGATTCAATACAAAAGTGCTATGTGCCCCCACATAAATGTAGTTATGGAAATGAATGCAAAATACAGGGATTCAATAGTAGCATCTGAATTCCAAGGGCTTGTTAGCATGCCCCAATTTGAGGTTGACCATCAGATTCTTAACTACCTACTTTCGTCCTACAATACAAAAAACAATACTTTTACTATTACATTGGAAGATCGGTGTACATTCTCCTTTGGTGTCGAACTTGTTGATATCCATCGATTGACAAACGTCCTTTTAAAAATGTGCCAATAGTAACAACCAAAGAAACCCTCACTAAAAATGATAAGATTTTCCTCAAATCTAGTTATGGTTTCAATGTTGATTATAAGTGTAATTTGCTCTCATTTGAATGTTTTTTTATATTAATTCAAATTGATATTAATTTCGATGACTTTTTCATCTCATGTTAGCAAATCAAGATGAGGAGTGGATATGCAAGATGTTGCACACCACTTTCTTGCTGCCTTGATTTCTTTGTTTCAAGCCAGAATTATTATGTAGGGTCAATAAACTGACATTCCAAATTGGGTTGTTGCATACATTCTTGCAACAATCGGAAATAAAAAAATTTGCCTGGTGCACATTTCTATCTAACAAGATAAAGGCTAACATTACCAATGCATCAATTTCAAAAAACCAGTTATTCATTCCACAAACTATCTCCTAGCTCTTTATTATGAGGCTTATTATAATTTAAAAGATGAACCAACTCCAACTTGCACAAACGAGACAATGAAGAATTTTTCAATTCCACTTGAAGAGTAGCAGGTAAATAGTTCATATTCCATCTTTACCAAGGGTAGTATTTTTTATGTTTTTCTCATTCTGATCAAATCTTTGTGCACTAATATAATGTAATTCTGATTGAATCTTTTCTGTATGCAGAAAATATTTCTGGAGTCACTTCCACAAAAAAAATTTGCATCGAGAGGAAGAGGCCAACAACATGCTGAGGCCTCGGAGAATCACAATCTGAAATCGAAGTTCTCTCATCAGCTGATGCCCAAGTATTTGCATTAACAAAATGATAGAGACGTAATACCCTTAACATTCAAAGTAGGGTTGTTTACATTTTGATTTTACCATTTAATGATTTACCATATTGAATTGACATGTAGTTCCTGCACTTGTAGGGACTTTAGACTACACACGTGCTTCAAAGAAAGCATTGCCAACTCACTCAATACAATCTCATGTAATTGTCGAATCTCAACAAAAATTACCACCATCATCTCTAACCGAAACAATTCAAAATTTGTCACACTTCTCGTGTTACACAATCAATTGTCTAGTAACAAAACACCGCTCAACAAGGTATGACTTCATTTATTTTGTGAGTTTTATATAATTTTACATATTATTTAGTAATTACTAATGATTTTTTTCTTGTTGTTCAAAGTTGATAGCAATCCTTTGTCTTCTACTCAAAATATGCAAACCCCACCTACTCAATCAACCCCACAATTACGATTCAAAATGGTGACTAGAGGTTCAGGACAAAAGACCATTGGTAAATGCATGTCATTGATTCCAGCCCCTAGTAGGACACTAAACATTCCCTCATCATTTGTTATTCGACCCTCTCTCTCGCTGACTGTCCCAATGCAACAGGGTAATTAATTTTGAATCAAATAACTTTAGATGAAGATTATTTGGGCATTGATAGTAGTGACCCAACTGGTTTTTTCAACACATGTGATATGATTCAGTATGACTGTGTATATTTCCATCTCAATGTACTTTTAAATTTATTTAAATTTTCAACATTTCAATTTTAGTATTAATTTTTGTTATTGCTATTAGGATCAACACTCCCAAAAGAAAAAAGATGCAACAGACGTTGCTCAACCTGAAAGCCGCCATACTTCTCCTTCAAAATCATCCTCTTCTCGATACAAATAGTGATGAATTTCCAACATTTCCTTTTGAGAACTTGATTGGATATGATTTTCAATCCCACATGAATGAATTTATCATGCCTCAAATCGTGAGTTCATTCAATGGGAGCGAAGGGGAAAAGTATCAATATCTCGAGATAGTAAGTCGTTATGATAACTATTGGAAAAGAGAGAGATTATTTCCTACAAGAAAAAATCAACCTGTGAAGATGGATGCGTTATTCATCAAAGCTAAAAGTGGGACCGCCACATATAATAATACCTATAATGACAATATTTTAGATAAAGTATTAAACAAATTAGAAAATATCAGTGTTTAGGCTCAGGCCTATTTCAATAAATGGTCTAAGAACAAAGATATGGTGGTGATTGCTAATGCCAAAAGAGATAGAGGTGTCGTAAGTATAATGAGTTTGAAAAAGTTTTTTTATTAATTTCAATAAAAATTAGTTTTTTAATATGTTTAATTGACTTCACTCTTTTTGTTGCAGATGAAATATGAAAATTTAAAGAGTCAAGATAAGGTGTTCCAAGTTCACTTGGAACGGAAAAGAACTATTTATCTGCGCAAAAATTAAGATGAAACAAAATATTGTTTTAGTTAACAAACAAAACAATACACTTAAGCGTATAATTAAAGAAAGCTAGGGAGATTCTTTCAGTTCAATATTTGTTCTATTGGATTAATTAATGACTACATGTAATTTGCAGCTATGTGTGTTGTTACAAAATGTAACAGATCACATAGTCTGCAATTTCATGATTATCTTCAGAAAAAGAACACAAAGCCCCGAAGGACAGATGTGAAATCTTGATGAAGACTGAAAATACAGAATAGATGAAGTGTTAAGTTTTGGAACAACAATCATAGTTGCAGATCACAACAATATCAAAGTTCATTACTAAGGATTACAGGTATTTTAAAGTTCTTTCCTTCATGATTAAATACATTCAATTATGTTATTGAGTTGTTTAATTCATTATACAATCCATATACAAAGTATGAAATGCAAAAAGAAATACACAACTCAGTTTTAGAATTCAATGTTTTATTCATAAGGAATTTCAAATGTTCCCACACAAGCCATGGGATGTAACTTAAAAGTAAATTACAACTACTAAAGTAAGAGGTACATATGCATGAAAAATAAAGTAAAGGAGTATGAAAGAACCATCATTGCCTTGGGTTTCTTTCATTTTCTTGATGCATTTCCAGCCCCATCTTTGCTCCATCTTCATCCTCACTTCTTAGAAAATGACACTGTACCTGAAAACAAAAAAAGAAAGATTATCAATCACGAGCTCAGGGTTGATTCATATTCCTATACTATCCAATTTCATGTGAAGTGGATCTCCTAGCATCAGGAGGTATAAGTTACATGAAGATCAAAGGCATAACTAATAAAAGCACTATTTTGTAGCAGCATACATGACTCATTCACTCATAAATCAAGAGAGAGAAAAACTATGGAATAAAAGAGAGGCCAAAAAGCCTAATATTTTCTAACTAGTTTATCTAAATGTGTAGATACAAGTAAGAAGAAAGAAGTGATACATTATGTAACTTGAATTAGAAAAGTACATTCATTTGATTTCATTTTTTCAAACTTCAGAATAAAGGTTGAATGTACAAATATGTGCCTATATCAATAAGAAGAAATGTTTTAGTGCTACATTTTCTAACAACTGGAATAAGAGAAGTTACAACTGAAACATAATGGAAAAAGGAATCTGAGAAAATTTTGGACAGGCTTCACCATGTAAAATGGACATTTTACATCTTTCCATCATGTTATTTCAAGCTAGTACATGCTTAGATAAATCAAATAGTAATACAAAAAGGAGAAAATGCATGGTATAGTCAAAGATATAGATTCAAGACAAGTACAAGTTACTTCATGTTACAATATCAAAAGAATGCAACATTCAAATTTCCACTATAAAGGAAGCAACATAGTAAAGAAAGGGTCCTGATAGTCATTCAATCAAAAGAGAATTTTAAGATACAAAGTTTTGATACAAGACCTACATGGCAGCTATTTCAGAAACAAAGTACAAGTTTTTAGTTTTCAGCTATAGGCTCATCCATTTGTGTCCATTTTGTATTCACATTACAAGTTGCAGAATAAGAAAAGACTTAAGCAATAATATCAGGGTTCATATCTAGAAGTTTTGTGATTTACAAAGCACAAATGATGTAAGGAATGTAGTTCAGAAAAGTACCAACATTCAACCAGATCAAGTGCTAAATTTATCATTGCAAAAAGTTCAAGAAAATAATACAAATTTTCTATGAGTTTAAGCCATTAACTCACAAAGTTTTCCATCCATATAAGGATCAAAGCTACAAGTTCTCAATTTAAAATGCATTATCCAAATAAAGAAGCAGAGGGTATCTCAACATGACAAAGAGAACCAAATAAGAAGATTAAGTGCAGGTTATACTTCCATTTCAGAGTTGAATAAGTGAATTCAGAGGCCAAAGATAGATTACAAAGCTCAATTACAGTCACCAAGTGAAAGTAAACAATACTTATATCCAATCATTCAACAGAGAGTCTCTAGTTTTCTGTTTGATCATACAAACCATAAGTACAGTTTCTCAAGTATGCAGTTGAAAAATAGACACAATTTCCAAACAATTATGCTCCCAGGGGTAGAATCAATCAAGAAGAAGCCTCACTACATAGTTTCTCATTAGAAAACTATAAGTTACAAAGGTCCTTATGCATTAAATAATGGACAAGATTTCATGTGGCCACAAGTATAGTTTTTTAAATGAAAGGCAATCATTAAGAAAAACCTCTTATTCATTTCCGTCAAGAAACTCAGAATACAACTCGAAAGATGAAAAATGCATGATAGAATAAAAAAATCTACAAGTATTCAAGAAGATAGTTCATAGATTAGCATCATCATTAAAGGAAGAAGAAACACAACTTAAGAGTACAACTCATTCCAGATTAGCTTCAAGTTTTAAATGGCTAAATATAGTTTTGAACTTTCTAAAAAGTAACTTATTTAAGTTAAAAAATCATCAAGTATAGAAGTTACAGTTCTCAAGAAGCTATCATTGAAACAAATAAAGGAACATTTGTAGCCTTTTCAATCCATTACATTATTCAAGAAGCCAACATCTATATATAAAAAAAATATCATTTGAAGATATGCAAAACATCAAGACTTAAGGAGTAAGAAAATTCATGGTGTAGTGATGGATAAAAATGTATCATTTCTCCAAGCAATGAAACCATCAAGCAATCAAGACAAAAAAATAAAAGATCATTAGAGTCATGAAATGAAAGAATTTTTACACACTTCCACAAGAGTAAGGAAACTTTTCAGGATGTTTCTATTTCAGAACAAGAACAAGAAAAGAAAGACATCAATTATTTATACTCCTTAAGGATATCTACAACATTCCTGAGAAAAGTTTGTAGAATTAAGGTTATCAAAAATGCATGATTAAGTAAGCACGTTGTATAAGATCCCTTCTCAAGAACAATATATTAGAGATAATAAGTGTTACACAAAGGCTGAAATCACATTCATAGTACAAACTGCAAGTGTGAAGCAACCATCAAGGAGTTATAGAATGTTTTGAAATACTTATGCATAATGCAAAATCGAAAGAATACATTCAAAACCCTTCACACAGATCAACACAAGAGTGTCAAACTTCCTCATTTTCAAACAAATAATGTCAAGAAATGAGAAAACACAGATACCCATCAACATTTATCCTCTTCTATTTCCATTTTCAAGAAAAATCTCCATCTTCGAGTGTTAAGGAAACAAAAGGGAAAGATATTTCAAGTACCCATTGAAGACAGAACGATGATTTATTATTTTGAGCCATTACAAATCTACTAAGAGTTTTACATAGAGATTCAGGATGGAGTGAAACTTACCAGGTTGGATTTGAAATGACGAAACCATGGAGGGGGTTAACAAGAACAAAGACCCAGAATGATTTATAATCTCATAACGGTGTCACATAGTAGAAAATGACAAGAAAACCACATTGGTTTCATAATCAAGAAAAACATGATAACAAATCTTGAAAACTTAATAATGGAAGCATTATTTATAGTTATCAAACAAGAAGTTTACCTTTTTCTTTCACGTTGGCCATTAAAGCTTCCACAAAACCCTTTCTCAATGAGAATGAAGTGCAAAACAGATGTTTCATAAACTTTGAACCATGCTTGTGTATAAAGGGAACAACTACACCAGAGGACCAAAGAGTAATGAAGTAAAATGCAAAAAGCCTCAAAGTGAGCTCAAAGGTTTTAACAATGATGACTATCTTATAAATATTTCACTCAAAACCTTAAAATCCAATAATAACAAAAACAACCATATAGCCAATGAGCCAATAATTTTAAAATAAATGCTTTTAAAACGTCAAACAACCACTAAAGAATCTTGTACAGAACTCAGAGAGAATGGAAATGGGAAAGATATGAAAGTATTCGAGCCCATAGAGATTCATAGAATGACAAATGCATACGTAGTGCCTCCAAACAACCAAGAGATCATGCTCAGAGAGATGAAACAAAGAACTCAAAACATCAACAATGGCCGAATCCAAACACATGCATGCACGAGAGCTTCATAAGACCAATTTGCAGAGGAAATGAAACAAATAATCGAGCTCCTAGATCAATAATGGAAGCCCCATAACTACACAAAGATCTCAAACAGAGAGTGAAACCATACAATATGTGCATTCAGATGGAAGAACCAAGCTCAAGAAAGAAAAACAATGGCGGTTTGAAACAATTTTTCCAGGGCTTCACCACTTAGAATGAGAAAATGACAAAGACCAAGTGACAAGCTCGATGAGCTTATACCCAACCTAACTCACCTGGAGTTACCATCAGTGGCTAAGATCAAGTCATGTGCAACGATCAATGGTCAGAAACCAAAACCACAAAAACCATCATGCTAAACTAGAGTTACAATATCAACGATGAAGACCATATTGGTACAACAATCAACGATCAATAATCAAGCACCAAATCCTATACAAACCACCATGGTTACAGTGCCACGACCACATTAAATGTCAAAATCAAAACCCTAATCAAATATCAAAAGATCAATGGTCAATCTTGAAGCAAGTCAGAGAATCAACGACCAGTGTTGGTTTTAATTTATCAATGCAGACTCAGGGTTACAGTTAACTCAACCCAAGTTAGATGCCACCGACCAAAATTTCAAAGGGGTGAGTCATCATGGTGGAGGGGAATGAACTTCATTTAAATCATTATGCCTGTTGACTATAGTTCTCCTAATCAAATAAAACAAATCAAAATAAATGAAATAAAAAGGTCAAAAATGATATCCAAAAAGTGCCAAGTATATACTAATCAACCAAAAGGTGGCCAAATGTATAGGATGACATTCAAAAAGTGACCTTTGTTACCTTAAAACATAATAATGTGCCAACTCAAAAGGGGTGCTCAATCCAAAATAAAGAAAGTGCTCACACCTCAAGTGGTCCCCAATGTGGGATATTTTAAAAGGTGCAAAGTGGTATTCTTCATGTGTGTAACCAAAAGAAAATAGGAGGTCAACATCCTTTTGAAAATAACATAGACCTTTGTTACCTTAAAACATAATAATTATTTTCCACAAAATAATCCAGTAAAATATTATTGTACATGTTCTCATAGTGGTCCCCACAATGGGTGATGTGGAATTGATCAATTTTTGCTAAGTATAAGAGACAAGGCATTATTTTACTAGCAGGGAGATTATTTTTTGCATGTGCATCCAAGAGGCAGCCTAAAATGCTATTTTTACAATTACAAGTGTATTAAAATTGCAGATGTCACATCAAGCACAAGAAGATAGAGATTGCATGCATTGGAGAAGACTTGCTCATCAAGCAAAGTTTATTATTAGCAATTATTCACCCAAATTTATTAAAAATAGAATAGTCAACTGCAGTTTGACTGAGTTGTATTTTTGTAACCAAGGCTATTAATGCCTCATTGTATTAACATGCTTATTTTTATTCCTTTATTTATTCATGATAAAGGATAAAAATAGGATGCATGGGAGTATAATTTTAGTCTATTTTTAGGAAGGGTGGGATGATAATTTTTCTATATATTGTGTGCATTGGAAAAGCACAAAGGAGGAATTTTTAGACACAGAGTGTTGAAGCAGATTTTTGCCGTTTTTTCCCTTTGAATGAGAAGTATATTTTACCTTTCCAATTGTTTGCAGTCTTGTGTATGTTTTATTAATCCTTGTGAATGTCAAATTCCCTAGTTAATCATCTTACCCTGTTGCAAAATTTAGTAATTTCTGCATGATATTAGTGTGCATGTGTATCTTAACAATATTGTTGTGAATTTTCCCTCAATACATTAAGTGTTTGCCTTAATATTCTGCTAAAAACTATTGGTTTGTGCATCATAGAATTCATTCTCAGATATTTGTGCATGTACTTAGTCAAAGCCCTCAAAAATTTTGGTGTATCACCCTAGTTTTCAATTCATTTACAATCATTTTTTCCCTCAAAACCCCAAAAATTAGTTTAGGATACATCAAGAAGGAACCAACCTTGATACCGAGACTCACCTCAATAATAGGTATACCCACAGACCTGAGGTGTTTCCATTGTATCTACGAAAGAGAGAGATCCAGAAATCTTAGAACACATGTAGTCATCTCTCTACAGGGTGCACTTTTGAGAGATAATATTTTTGGCATGCCCGGTGGGACCTACAAATCAGATCTGCGAGCAAATTATAACAATTTACAACAGATTCACATTAAAGAAAAGTTACTTTTGGATCAACAAGCTGCAACAATAATTTATTCTAAAGATTAAATATTTATTTGGTGACTTCGTAAGGTTGATTTTAGACCAGTTTTGTAGCATGTTCCATGCCTAAAGTGACTACAAGATCATCGGTAAGAGGAATTCCTTTTGAGTTTATTTCTTTACCTTTGAATTATGTAAGAAGAAGAAGAGTTGGTAACACCCTACCTTATAATAGGCCTTGTTTTAACAACCCTCCTCCTAATCTTCCTTCACCATATATTAATTTCTTTATTCAAATCCCAGTTTTTCCAATGGCTATTCAACCACCTAGGAATTTTGTGACCTTTACTAATGGCAGCCCATTAGTAATTCCAATTTATCATGATATCCCTAATGCTGCCATGAAAATATTTACCTTCATTCACTGGTGAAAATTAAGTTACACCTACAGAGCACATCAAATATGTTACATCCCTATGTGCAGTCCATAATATTACACATGAAGATGTGGCTTTGAGACTTTTAGCTACATCCTTTAAAGGAAATCCTTGCAATGGTATAGAAATTTAGAGATTGGAAGCATAAGAACTTGGGATGAGTTAGGTGGTAAATTGCTGAAACAATTTCAAGATAATTCTAATCATTTATCCCTCATAGAACAATTGTCTACAATTAGAAGAGCCCCTCATGAATTTATGGCTAGTTTCAATATTCATTTTTCTAGAACTTGGGAAAGAATTCCAGCAAGTGTCAAGCCTCAAGCTAACCATGCTTTTCTTTATTATCTTAGAGCATTAAATAGTTATATTTCAACTATGATTCAGTCTATGGGAGGTGAAACTCTCCTGATAGCTTATGATATTGCTATAAAGGCTGAAAATAGTCTTATTCAAGCCATAAAGTTAGCTAAGGCCTTCAATGCCTTTTTAGCATATTTGTCACCTATCCCACATCCTATCACCATTATAGAACCTTATGTTTAAAGTTTTAAATTTTGCTAGACTATGGGAAACAAGTTGAATTTTATTGAAAATAGACTTGCATTACCTAGTAGGCCTTATCGGCTCCTTATCAGTAAAACCAACAAAATAGGTAGCCTTATTAACAGAATCAAAATTATAGGCAGCCTTATCAACAAATCGAATTATAGGCAGTTTGACCCAAAGGATCCTAGTTCATCTAATGCTTTAGTCCCAGTTAATATGGCTATAGAAGAATGGTGTCAACCTTGTAATCAACCTCATTCAACTACAAGTTGCTTAAATGCTTTCCTAAATATAAGTCTTGTTGCACAACCTCAACTTGAGACATTGTTCATGCCTCAAATGGAGGGTGGGCAGCAAGAAACTCATGTTCAAAAGCACATGAACAAAAACTTGGTCAGTTTTAGTGAGATGATTTTATTTCAGTTACTACTAGGGCTCAAGAAAAGGCCCAGGAAAGTCAAAACTTCAAAATAGACTTGTTCTACCCACAGTCACAGATAAAACTACAACTATAGGCCAAAAATCAGCTAGTAGTTCTGTTGTTCCATAAAAACAATAGGTGTTTCAGCTAGTAAAGAACAACAAAAAAAATAGCTACATCTTATCCAAGAAGATTATTTATACCTTAGATATCAAAAACATCTAAAGCAGAGTCAATTTTCGCTAAAGCCTATGCTAAAATAGTAGAGTCTATTTCTAAAATTGTTGCTTCTTTTAACATTGTTGATATAATGAAAAAGCATAATGTTAATATCTCAATGTGGGATGCTCTAAGTATTCTAGGACAACAAGAGCTACTTTCTCATGAACTTGCTAAGCTACAGATTTCTTCAAAAACAACAAAAAAGGAAGTTCAAAAATAGATATGGTCCTTGGAACAATGGAACATGACCACATTAAAGAAGTTAAATGGATGGTTCAAAAGGTCTTAAATGCTCATGATATCAAGAAACCACCACCATTTTATTTGTCTCTAATTATTGGAGAGCATCTTGTTCATAACTACATGGTTGATAGCGTGGGCAAGTAACATAGTTATGCCAAAAGAAATTAGAAAAGTTGGGTTTATAGTATGAACCTACAGAGAAGAGTGTGCTACAACTTGATGGGACTGTAATGAATACAGTTGGTGTCATCATAAATCTGGAGGTAACATTACATGCTTGTCTGAATGTTTCCATTTTACAAGATGTTACTTGTTGTGGATTTACCTCCTTACTTTGCTATATGCTTATCTAGAGATTTCACAACAAAAATAGGAGGTTATCTCTCTTCATATTGGTCCTTTTGTTCTTCACTACATGTTATGGGACCAAAGTTACTATCAATTCTGAACCGTTGGCCAAATTTCATATCGAGCCTCATGCTTCTAATGCATTAGCTAATTATGCAGCCTTAGACCAGTCTGATTTCGATAATACAACTCATGTTTCAACACTAGATGGTGTTTCTAATCTGTTTATGGATGAAAAGACACATGAAGAACATGCTCATGATCCTTTCAAAGAAGTTGAAGAACATATGTTTGGTGTGTATTTCCTGCATGAGGAAAACACACCAATTCCCTTGTTGTCCAAAATAGAAAATGCAATAGAAGGGATTTGGAAGCTTCATTTTGATGGAGCTAAGAACAAGAAAGGACAAGGAGCATAGGTTTGATGCTCACTTCCCCACAAATGAAAGGTATTTCTCAGCTTTGAGTCTCTAATTTTCATGTACTTGTAATGTAGCTAAATACGAAGCATTAATTCATGGCTTACTTTGGGCCAGAAAGAGAGGTATTAACATGTTACAATTTTTTGGTGATTATGAGTTGGTTATCAATCAAGTAAGAAATTTCAATGTTTGTAAGAATCCATTAATGAAGTATTATAGACATAGAGTTTCAAACTTAATGGAATATTTCAATGCTATTAATATCCAGTCCATTCCTAGAACAAAAACAAGCATGCAAATAGAATTGCAACAATTGGTGCTAGTTTTGAAGTGTTGGAACAAATTAAAATAATGAGATTCAACCTCACATAAAGATGATTGTCAAGCCTTCTATACCTGATAATGATTTGAATTGGTAGGTTTTTGAAAATGATGAACAAATTTGTAGGTTTTTGTAGCAAGAAGTTGAATTTTCTACAGTAAATCAAGAGAAATTACAACACTTATATGGTGACCAGATTGTTTAATTAAGACGAATAAACTACCTCAAGGTTTGGTCACATTAGAAGACATCTTCAACATTGATGATCAGTTAAGGAAATATAAAACAAAGATGTCAACACATGTAGACAATTATGAAGAGATCTCAGTTGATGATGGAAAAATTTATTTCTCGGAAAGGTATGTTCCTTAGCTGAGAAACATTCCTTTATCAATATTTGTAAGGAATTTAAGGATGTTTTCACTTGGAAATACCAAGATCTGAAAGGGTTTGATCCAAGTTTGACACAACATACTATTGAATTACAACCAAATTCCAAGCCAGTTAGGCAAAAAAGAGGCATGTGAAATCCCAAGATAGAGCCTTTAATGAGAAAAGTTATCTAAGTTGATCGAATCAGGTATCATTTTTCCAGTTAAGCATTAAAGTTAGGTAGCCAATCTTGTTCCGGTTCGGAAAAAGAATGGAGAAATCAAATTATGTGTGGATTTTGGAGATCTTAATAAAGCTTCACTAAAAGATCATTACCCACTGCCAATATGGATTAGATTTTGAGAACAATTTTTGGTTTTGATAGACTATCTCTTCTGACGGTTATAGTGGATATAATCAGATTCTAGTCCAAGAAGAAGATAGGTAAAAAAAACTTTAACTACCAAGTGTGGTACTTATGCTTACAATTTCAAATGTTGGTGTAACATTTCAACGTGTAATGGACATGGCTTTTCGTATCTTATTAAATAAATGCATACTGGTTTATTTGGATGATGTTACCATATTTTCAAAAAATTCAGATGAACATATAATACATCTAAGGCAAATTTTCAGTTATGGAGACAATTTGGAATATCATTGAATCCCAAAAGTTCTATTTTTTCGGTACATCAAGGTAAATTGTTTGGTCATATTATTTCTAAACAAGGTTTAATAATTGACCCTTTTCAAAATTGAAGCCATATCACAACTATCATTGCCTCATCACAAAAAGGAATTACAGAGCTTTCTGGAAAAATCAATTTTTTAGAAGATTTGTTCTAGATTTTACATCATTGGTTAAACCATTGACAATTATGTTGAAGAAAGAGAAGACTTTCTCTTGGACCAACAAAGGGAGAGAAGGTTTTGAAGCATTTAAAACAACCATTTCTCAAGCTCCTACTCTTGCAAATCAAAAATTTGATAAAGATTTCACAATTTATGTAGTTGCAGGAGATGAAACAAATTTAGCTATATTAACTCAGGTTAATGATGAAAATATTGAGCGGCCAATTACTTTCTTTGGAAAAAGTTTACATAACTACGAAACAATGTACACGTTTATTGAAAAATAAGTACTTTTAGTAGTCAGAGGACTAAAGAATTTTAAGTACATACTTTCAAACAATAACATACATGTTCTTGTTTATCATCTAAGTGTAAAATCTTTCTTGTTAAATAAAGAATTGAATGAGAGGAGAGTAGGCTAGATAACAAAGGTTATAGAATATGACATTGATATCCGTGTTGCAAAAATATTTTGAGGTAAAGGTTTATGTGAACACCTAATTACTGATATGGAAAAGCAACAAGCTGCATAATCAAAAGATCCAGAACATCATGCTGAAGTTACGTATCAACAATTAGATAGCATGGTACAACCAGAAAATCAACAACCTGAGCTTGTTCAAGAAGTTTAGGAATCAAGATGGATGACTGATTTAGTTAACTATCTACAACATGGCACTTATCCGGAAGGTATGGACAAGAACAAACAAAGATAGTTTAGGTTACAAGATATACCTTATGTTCTTATTGATGGTGTGTTATTCAAGAGAGATATAAACAAAATCTTGCTATGATGTGTTGATTATGATAGAATTCAGTTATTATTTTCCGAATTCCATGAAGGACCTAAAGGAGGTCATTTTTCAACATGTACCACAACCTTACAAATTATGAAAGTTGTTTAGTATTGCCCAACATATTCAAAGACTATTTCGAATGGATCAGAAAGTGTAAGAAATGTGATTTCTTTGTTGGAAAGGAACATTTAGCCTCATTGCCCTCACAACCTATTTTAGTGGATCAACCTTTCATGCAGTGGGGTATTGACTTTATTGGCATGATAAACCCACCTCCGTCACAAGGACACAAGTGGATTTTGACTTCTATAGATTACTTTACATGCTAGACTGAAGTAATAGCTTTGAAAGATGCTAATGAAACTTTGATAATATCTTTTTATGAAGGTATAGTTTACAGATTTTGGTGTTCCAGAAACTATCATTTCAGATAATGCCTTATCATTCCTTGGTGCAAAGGTAATAGATTGGGCTATCAACTACATAATCTATTTAAGTACGCCATCTAATTATTACCCACAAGGTAATGGGTTAGCTGAGAAGACCTTGCAAAATACAACATAAAAATGGATTGAAAATTAAAAATACCAATGAAATAAATCTGATTTTAATAAATAATAGTATTTGAATAAATGTAAATATACATACATGTAACATCTTCGATGATAACTACAAATCAAAAATAGCTTTCTCACTCTCAATATTTGCATCTATATAATTACAATGGTATTAATGTAAAACTATAAACAATTAAATTAGAATTTATTAATATGAAAATGAATAACTAAGAACAATTAAAGTGTAATGTCAAGGTGATACCTATTTAAAGCTGAAACAATCCATTTTCAACAGCTTCTTTGTATTCAATATTTTCATCCACAGAGTTTGAAGATGCACCACTTTCAGTCTCATCGTTGAGATTACTTGGAATTGTAGCATTATTATTTACACCTCTTCTTTCTACAAGGGAATTCCAATGCGCAATAGCTCTGTCAAAACGAAAGGTTTCCAAAGAGTAGTGAGAAACATAACACCTTATGCAACTTTCGAGATTTTTTATCCAACCTGTTTCTCAGTTTTGATTGAATAAAAGATAAAGCACTGATAACTATGTTTGTTGATCTTCACCTTTAATCATGTGTGTGTTGTACTAAGTTCGCTAATGTCACATATAACCTATAAAACCCCAAAACACATAAAATACTAAAAAATAAAATAATTAAAATGGGAAATTAGACTGACCGTGGCGGTCACCCAACTAAGTAAACTTACGATCCGGGTGCTACACTACATTTCATACTCCATGTAGTTTTGCATGTGTGTGTATAAGATCATTCCCAAGGTGGATCTTGTGCTAGACGCACTTGAATAATGAGCAATATTGAGATGTAGATAGATGCGTGCATGGAAAAATAATTTCCCCTCCAATGTGTGTATGTAGATTTAGCAGTCCCTTGTCCCTTGAATGATTGTAGATTTAGATTTAATGCTCTTAGAATGCTTTTTAATGTAACCTTAAGTGATTGTAGTAAATGCTTCAAGCTTGGCCCTTTATTATGGTCACATAGCTTTGTATTTATATTATCCCTTGTTTGAATTTTGTAATTAACCACTAAAAGGCTAACTAATAAGAAAATATGATGCTGAACAACTAGAAAGGACCTAAAAGATGAAAGAAAAATACAAAGAGGTAGGGTGTGCAAAAATATACAAAGAGGTAGGGGGTGCCTGGGCGCTAGCATCCTAGCTGGGAACTAGTTTCCAGACTCAGAAAAATTGAAGTGTCAAAGGTTAGACTGGGAAAGAAGGTGTTTAAGACAAACATGGAAACAAAAAGAAAGCAAAGAGGCCAAAATATGGTTGTCAATTAGTACTTTTCTCATTTATGAATAATACAAATAATTTTTTTTGATAAGGACCTTTCAATGTACCCAAAGTGTGGGATTTAGTGTCTACACCATTGATCTATACATGCTTTAACATACTCTTTATCTTTATAGCATGCTAAAAGGTGCTTCATGTGTAATATTTACTTTGCATGACTATATGTTACTATGGTTGTCTGTTACACTTTGCTTAACATTATTTTCTAATGTATTTTATTATTTGTGGGCTATGCCCTATGTCTCAGTATGATACTTTTTTTTATTCTTTTAGCCACTTCGGTAATGATTGTTTTGTGACATTGTGAGTGATGTCCCATGTTTGAAACCCAATTTTTGTGGTCTATCTTGTATGCACATTTACTTGTTACACTACTTTTCTATGACATTCTTGCTTCTTTTTCTACTAACACATGTATCTAGTCATATTTTTACATGTTCCATGGTTTCCACCATGCACATTACCCTCCCCCTCCATGGTACACACTTCAGCTTAGTTTCAGTCCTATCCTTTGGGCAGTGATGCTGAAAATTAACTTATACCAATTGATATCTTTTTTACTAATTCATATTCATTTAATCATGAAACCAAGGGATGTAAACTTTCAATAATGTTAGTGTTGTATGCACAATTAAAAATCATTTTGGAGGTATGGAAAGAAATAGTTGTCACTACTATACTTAAAACAACAAAGCTTGAAAGTACAATGCTTGGAACAAAACTCATAACTGAAAGTAAATGGCTTCTAACACTATATCTAATCAAATCTTGTAAATTCAGTAAACACATAAAGAGGTAAATTTCTTCCTAGCCTAATCATGTAATGACACAGAGCAACAAAAATATGGATGGGTTTAATAGACCACAAGTGGCCCCTACCTTAGGTGTTAATCCCTCCTAAGGCTTGTGACTAAAAGCTACTAAACTAAACTCGGATTATTTATTGAATTGGCATGCAGATTACAAAAATCAACTTCTCTATCTATGTATCCTATACTATCTAGTTATCTATCTATATCTTTACTACCTTTTCAGCATTCAATCTCTTTCTTTTATATTCCTCAATTACAACGAAACATGAGAAGAAGAGTTCAACTAGGATTTCAAACAAACTAAGTAAAATATCTTCAATGAAACAAGTGGAAGATCTTAAACAAAAACAAGAGTTTAAACACATGCAATGGAACTAACTAATAGTTGTCTAGATATCAAATACATAACTCAAGTAACTGTCAAGTTCCTGAAATCACGTATTTAACTGATCAATCAGTTCTTTAGTGAGTTGTAATAAGTAGTCAGATCTATTGTTGAGTTATCTTCAATTATCATGTTCTAGTTTTTAACCGCCTCTTCCACGATACGTATAGGTTTGGTTTGTCACCCTTCATGTTCCCATGGATCTTCATAATCATAAATCCTTTGCTATAGGTTATCTTCTTTCGCTGTGAAAGGGTTGTTGCAGACATGTTCTTTACTTGTAGGCGAGTCCCTTTAGTTGTAGACATGTTGTTGTGGATGCGTCCTTTGCTACATACATGTTACTTGAATATCCCAAAATTATTGTTTGGCACAACTCACACAACCAAAAATATTCACCGATGTCTTCCGTAACACGCTACTTTGGTATATTTTTCGCCAAAGCCTTGTAATAACACCACTCTATGAAGGTTCATATAATATTTTATACTTTGTGATCTCATTGTCATTACAAAATTAGTTGATTGATTCTTTATTAAATCAACATTCATTATACTTTTTATTTCAATACCCTCGACCTCTGATGTCTTGCTGAAATGATCCAATATTGTACCCATGTATTTATGGAAAATGTTACTTCCAAAATCAACACGGCCACCTTCTGTATTCTAAAAATTTAGATTAATCACACCCATGGCTTCAAGAATTTTGTCTTTTCTGAAACGTTCTCTAATTTATGATGCTAAGGATTCTGTAATTTTTCTGATTTTAATTCTTGTTTCAATTACCATAGAATCAAATAGATTCCCGTCACAGAACTTCTTCTTTTTCCATTGATGTAACGTATTTACTTTTTTATAGAATGTGCAGTGGTATCTCTTTCCCACTAACATGGATACAGGGTGATCATGGATATTAAATCTCAAAAAGTTATTGGGATGGTTAAAATACAATAAAAATTTCCATTGATGTAACGTATTTACTTTTTTTTACAGAATGTGCAGTGGTATCTCTTTCCCACTAACATGGATACAGGGTGATCATGGATATTAAATCTCAAAAAGTTATTGGGATGGTTAAAATACAATAAAAATTTCTAGTTATCAAAAATAGGTGTATCAAAACTATCTAGGGAAGTGTACAAGGCATCAAGACTCATACATTCCATTTTTCTCATCCGTATAAAATCAACAATATAGATTAATCTCCCCTGTGCATGCTTCATCAATGTATTGATCTCCTGCAACATTGGAAGAATGCCTACCAATGTAAGAAATGTCTCCAAATCAGTTAGAAAGAACAAAAATTCCCTCGCCCTATCAATTTCATGACAATATTTGTGCATGAAATCAACCAACGAAGGATACTCCTCACACACTCTGCATACAGGCTCATACAAAGAAATCCACCTTGTCTCAACATCCTTCAATAGTTTTTTTCCATCTGTAATTCCTATGGAAAATTTCTAAAACTCAAGAAATCACATTGGGATGCTTGTCATATAGGCATGTAGTTCTCTTATAAGGTCTTCTACTTTTGCAACATTGTTGTAGTTGCTAAATCGATTTTATATGCTAAATTCATTTTGTGATCCATACAATGAATTGCTAGCATATAAGGGGCCACTGATGTTTGTAATCAAACACATAGCCTAGTTCTATGACCCTCCATGACTGATGCACCATCTGATCCCATGCACACCAACTTTGTAGCAATTTCATTAGCAGTCATGCCAACAATTTATTTCAAAAGATAAATAACTAGTTTATATAGGTTTTCTGCATTGCAATTTTCAACCATTTTCTGAACACCCAACATATGCAGAGTCCTCATATGATTTTATAAAGTATAAACATGTATACATACCCATGCAGTGTTGTCAAAAACTATCACTTCTTCAATTGACAAAGAGATAAAATTTACATTTTTTACACACTCTTTGAAATCTGCCTTCTCAATCATAGCAAGGCATTTAGCCATTTCCCATTCACTTGTTGTCTGACCAATGAGACAGAGGAACATTCTGCATTCCATTATATTGATACAAAGGTTTGAAATCAAAGAAATCTGAAATTAGTCTTCCTTTCTTAAGGATGTGGAATAAAGTAGAAAATTGTATGAGTTTAGCACACAAATTTGATTCATTCATTTGACCAATTTGCAATGTGATCGTTCCTCCATTTTATAGGAGAAGTCTGCATCTTTTCTGATCTACCTCATATTCTACCACATATTTCATATGCATGCATTCTTTTTTAGTTTTCCATCTATGTTTTTATTTTCAAACCATCTTCCCCTGTTACAGTGAAATATTGTTTTCCACAGTGTTTTTCAATTGTGTCTAACTTCAGTTGTATTTTTTGTTCCCTTCCCAATTTCCACGTACATATTGTACATGTACATTCTAATGAAGTTTTTTAGAATTAGCTAGTTGTACAGATTTTATAAATGGAAATTTTGTAGCCTAGTCAAACTTATATGTCCTCCTAATTGTCCACATATTCTTTTTGTTTTCACAGTTTTACTTTTACGAGTAGATCTTTTAGGAATATCACAATCATCGATTTCCTTTTCTATGAACCACTATTTCCATTTGAATTTTGTGTTGTATTTTGCACTCCTGGTTGCACATCAACAAGAATATCTTCAAGATCTACCATCTCAACTAGAATATCTTCAATCCCTGACATGGTATCATTATAGGTTTCGTTTGGCTGATACAGAGCAGAATGCATGTCCACTTCAATAACACCTTCTGCAAAATTTGTGCTCGATTGATTTGAGCGGGAGATCTATGGGTGCTGGCAGATGTAGTATTTGAACCAACAGAGTTTCAAAAATAGTTAAACGAGACTTTTGAATTTTTTTGTAACTTTTTGGGTGTTCTGAGCACTAGCATCTTCCATTTTTTTGAGCATGATAAATTCGAGTCAGATAAGCTCCTGGTCGTTAGTCAACAAACACACCCTATTGTGTGTCAACAACAGTTCACTATTATGCGTCAGCAATAGAAACTTGTCACACGTCAACGAAAATAACTTGTCACACGTCAACAATAATTCCTTGTCACACGTCAACAACAAAATCTTGTCACGTGTCAACCAAAACACCCTGTCGCGTGTCAACAAAAACACCCTGTTGTGTGTCAACCAAAATACCTTGTCACATGTCAACAATAGTTCCTTTTCACACGTCATCAATAGAAACTTGTCACGTGTCAACCAAAACACCCTTTCAAACCTCAGTAGAGATTTCTTATTTTCTTATGGGTTGGCCTTCCAGCTTGTCAATTATAAATTTTAACCAAGGGAGTCCTATTAAAAGAATCCATGTGACCAAAATAAAGGACCAAGCTCTAAGAATCTATTATCACCACCTAAAGTTGCATCCAAAGGCATCTAAGAGCATCAAATGCATTCATATAAAATTCATACAAGGGACAAGGGAGTACATTTTCTACATTCACTGCATAGGAAGGTTCATTTTTCCATCCACACATCTATTTACACTGTACTTCTAGCTATTATGCGTCTATCAAGTGCACTTGAACAAGGGCTTCTTGGGGTACGATTATTTCAAACATGTAAAATAACTACATGGAGTTTGGCATTCCAAATTTGTACTATAGCATTTTTCTATCATGCGTGACTTTGCAATATAGGGGCTTTACAAAATTCTATTTTTGTTAAATAATTTGGTGAACCCCACTCATGATCGGTCTTTACAATCCATATTTTGAACATTTATTTTTCTTCATGGATCCTAAGGTTTCTAAAGTTTCCTTGCATCAATTCCTTTAAATTAACCCGCATTATAAAGATGTTCTCTAAAAAACCCTAGAGATCATGTATATCCCTAGCAATATGCCCTCTTCATAAGTCGGTGCCATATTCAATCATCTCTTTGATGACTCTATTAGTCCTAATGTCAATTAATCAATCTTCCAATCTATTCAAGATTTACATTCTTTATTCCAGGATAAAATTCCGGCTATGGAATCCATGATTACATCTCTCACATCTGAAATCCAACATCGTAAGGCCTCTTCTTAATTCAATGTTAGTTCTTCTTCTATATTTCATCTTGCTTTCATGTCTTCTACATGTGCTCATATCAGTGAACCTTAAGTCTTACAATTACCAGAACCTCTCAAGTTTGATCATAATGCTAAGCAACATGACATTCTTCCTGTGCTTCTCAATCACCAATTGATCAATTTTCCACCTATTCATTGCTATCCTCCTTATCGGCTCTCCAAATATAAAGGTCTCCAATTTTACAATTATCATTGAATCAATGGACACAATGACAATTATTGTTATACTTTTTATGAATCAAACACCTTAAACATCAAGGTTTTGTCTCATTCATTGCACAACATTCTATTATTTTCCCATCTCTAAATGCTACATCCAAATGGGCTCCCAAATCTTCTCCTTCTATGACAAATGATCATCATGACATCATTTCTAATGTTCCTTCTTCCATAAGTCAAGATTTGTCTATCCAATCCAATGTATGACCATATTAAAAATTATCTACCCCATCATCACCTCCTATTAATTCTCCTACCACATTACCAACTCCAACTAAGAAACCTCCTCTCAAAATTAGTCCCACCCCTCCTTCTCTCAATTATTCTATAACATTAACTCAATTCTCCAAAAAAAATAAAAATAAAAACTTCTAGGTGATGGCGAAATGGTTGTCAAATTTAAAACCAATATTAATTATTCAACTTATGTAAATTATTATCTTCTATCAACATAAAAATATCAATCGTTAACAAGTTTATAATATCAATTTTTTAATTTGAAAATTACTAGGAGAATTAATATATGAAATAGACAACAAAAACTAATGCTAGATTTTTAATTAAATTATTATCAAATATCAAATGTTTCATATAATTTATTATATCTAAGTGTGTCTCATATCTCATTTCATTGTTTTTTTCAAGATACATGTATTAATAGTAAGAATTTTAATAAGTTTAAAAATAGCAGACATATAGGAGAAAGTTACCTAAACACTTAGAAGATAGAGGTCCTCAATATTCGTATCTAGTGGTAATGAAAAAATAACTAAAGAATGTTGAAATCATTACGCAATATGTAATGGTGCATGTTAAAAACCAGATGTATTAAATGTGATAAATCAGAGGCATAAAGTAATGTTTGGTATATTTGAAAATGTTGTTTCTTAAATTAAAGATCGATACATCAATTCTTTAATGTTACAATTCCATTTAGTTCATGGTATGCAAAATATCGATATTGAGTATATTATAGTATATTATATGTTTTGGTGTAGTTATCATAGTTGGATTAAAAGAACACTCAAGAAGAGCTAATAGTCGATATTACCTTTACATTAACAATTATATGGCCACATCGACATAGTTTTGAAGGTTATTTCTCTCACATGACATAGTTTATTGCATTAGAGTCTTACAAAACAAAATACGGGTTTGTATTTCATTTCATGTTTTACATTAGACATTGTATACATGGAAAATATCATATATTATTTAGGCACATGTAATATTATGAGTTTTCAAATTAGAAAATATGTTTCCTTTTCATCTTTTGATCTTCATATGATACATGAATTGTTTAATGTTAACCAGAATTCCATAACATAATGCAATAACCAAAAAATACTTCTGACATTGACTCCTGACATGAGCTCATATTCATGTATTGGAATGTTTCTCCACCATGCTTGGTCCACGTGATACAATAACACAATTTCATGTCTATCAAATGAATCTCCTAGATTTTCTTATGCATCATTCTAAGTACAAGATTGTGAAGAATCGTAGAAGAATGCAAGGTTTATGCTCCACTTATATCTATGCCACTCTCATATAACCTTTGTGAATGGTGTATGTGGGTTTAGAGTCATTCTTTCACCTTGAATTCCATCATGGCAGAAATCCTTAGAGCCATGTACTGATCCCAAAGGACTCTTTTTGGAAGAGTAAAAATTTCCATATGTTGAACTCCTTTTGGCTGTGATGTTCCATATTTTCTTGTTTCAAATAATATTCATGCCCTACATGCAATATACCATATGAGTCATGCCTTTTGACCTTTACATTTTCCATTTTAAAAATTCTTTAGTTTATATGATCTATAACTTGTTGATGTGAAACGTAATGTGATATTTTAGTATCTCAAACATATGACAGTGAATTATACTCTTCATTTCTAATATTTGTGGAAGATGGCATTCGAATAATGTCTTGGATTGAATATGCAATAGAAAGAGGTGATTGAACACACTTTTAACCAAATATAGACGAAGTCCAATCAATTGAACCCAAAAGAGGTTAGTTGGAACAAATTGTAACTTATTGAGATAAAATATAACTTTATGTATTGTTGGATTAATTCTCAGCTTATTTTTGAGTAACTTCTTCAATTTTCTCTACTAGATAAATCCTTTAGGAAAAAGTCCTCATTTTTTAGCTCCATTTCAAGTCTAAAATATTGAGATGGCATCTCTATTATTAAATAATCTAGATTAGGAATATAAGAAGGAAAAAAGTATTTGGGTGGGCACCTAAAACTAATACAACACAAAAAGGAGAAGAGAAAAGAAAATTATTTGATAGATAAATTTATAAGGTTCAAAAAGACTAAATACCAAATGACGATATCTATCATCAATGAAAAGTAGTTGAAACTCCTTCCAAAAATTTTAATACGTAGTGATGAATTACATCCCCAAATGTGGTAGAAAATCCATACAAGTGGCTATTACATATTTATCTTTATGAGGTGCATATAGTTTTTTGAAACCCACCTGAAATATTGGATATTGAACCTTAACGTTTCCATTAATGTGAGCATATAATCTTATGCTCAAGACTAAAAAACAAGGTATGAAAGAACTTTGTTACACATATGTAGTTTTTCTATAATGCTACTAAACTTTGGAGACCATCTCTTATTAATTATAGTTGCAAATAGGAAAATATGTCTTTTCTTCTACTCTTATGTATTGTTTTTTCTATAATACTACGAAAGTTTGGACATCCTCTCTTATTATTTGTATCTACAAATGCGTAAATCATACTTTTTTCTACTCGTATTCAATTTTTTCTATAATGCTACTAAACTTCTGGAGATCCTTCGTTATTATTTGTAGCTAAAAATGGGAAATCATACTTGTTTCTAGAGTCCCAGGGGTACAACGTACCCACATGACTTTTTTTAGTGGAACAAAATAAATAAAATTTGAGGTATTTGACTAAAGTTTAACATTGGAAAGTTTGTGTGAGATTCAATATCGCCAATAGGCTCAAGAAGGGTCAAGAGATATGGAAAGGACTTAATTTGGTTGACTTTCTATGTAATGCCCCGTGCATCGAGGAGAGTGTAACCATCCATTTTAAGATCTAATCCCACTCTCTCTGTAATGCCCCGTGCATCGAGGAGAGTGTAATGCATCGAGGACTTCTGCATTTCTGCCACCTTGGCCTCCTCCCAACCACCTGGCCTGCAGACTTTTGACCACAGCGTCTTTTCTGTCCTTGCGTGCGGGAGACGGGAGTCGGTGGAGGCATTTTTCTTCACCAGGATCTTATTTTGATTTCCTCCTTCAATGCTTTGGACGCAGTCTGAATTGACGTGATAGCTGGTAGAGTAGGCGTGTTACCTCCACCTTCTTGAGTGCTGCGTGGTGTGTTCTATTACTTTGTGTTCTTTATGTGCTGTGAAAAAATGGACAGAGGAGTATTGCTGTTAGCACAAGTATAGAGGCATGGAGATTGGTGTTTACAGGAAGGTTTTGGTTCTTTGGATCGGTGGTGTGAAGCTTGCTTTGGAGAGCAGAGAGTTGTAGGGGTGGAGTCTCTGCCGTGGCCTTGTTCACTCTCGTCCAATGATCTCAGCTTGTTTCACTTCATGCCCATGGGATCAAGTTTACTGCCCTCCTCGCTACCTTCCTTCCTCGCCGTGAAGTTCGTGAAAATATTATAGTGGAGCGCAGTAATGGGTCTGAAACGGTGGCTAGATGAAGCAACAAGCTAGTGAAGTAGACGTCTTACCTCCTCTTTCCTTGGGTGTAGCGCTCTTTGATATGGTTGGATTTATTGAAGACAAGAGAATATGGTCTCTGTAACTCTTGCAGGATCCGCAAATATCTGTTTGCATGTAAACACTGTATGTATGAAGCAATTTTCCTTGCTGCGTATTTCTACCTTTTCCCCCATCGATTTGTGGCATTCTGTCACGTTTTACACGCTGCGTGGATCCTCTGTCTCCTTGCATATGTTTTTTGGAGGCGTATTTTCTTCTTCAAATTTCTATTGTCCTTGTTCCTTGTGCTGTTTCGTTGTTATCTGTTCTGTATCGAATGCATCCTCAAATTCGGGATTCTCCTTCAAGGTGACAGATCACACCCACGGGCACAGGAGATCTATGCAATGTTGGAGAAAATGTCTTGGGAGATGAAGGCAGCAGGATATTTTTCAGAGCCAGAACATGCACTGAGTTTGTATCTCCAAATCGACTATGTGACAGTGAGAGTGCTTCCAGCAGACCTGATGAAATTTATTTACAAAGATTCTCTATTGAGATCTTACTTGTTCTACGATGTAACTCATGGAAGAGAATCTCATAGGCACGGATCTGTTTCATTTCAGTATATTCATGAAGCACGTTTTGCTTTGCAATAATATGAGCTTCTTCAACGAGTCACCAAGTTAGTAGGCATAAAGTTTTCTGTTGGAATTATCACACCTTACAGTGCAAATTGTAATGTTTGACAGAATGTTTGAAAAGGATGTTGTATCATGGACTGCCATGATTGTGGGATACGTTCAGAATGGTTATGGAGAGGAAGCTCTGAAACTATTCCAGAAATTGCTATGGACAAATGTTAAACCGAATAGATTCACCTTTGCAAGTACCCTTAGTGCTTGTTCCAAAACTTTAGCACTGCTAGAATCGGGAAAACACTCCATGCCCGTATCATTAGAATTGCCTATGAAGCAGTTTTCAAGTGTGGAAAGTTCTCTTGTCAGTATGTATGCCAAATGTGGGAGTGTAGATGATGCAGCTCTAGCCTTTGACAAAATAGTCAGTAAGGATTTGATCTCATGAAATGCCATGATTGCTGGTTATGCTTACAATGGAAATGGCAAGGAGGCTCTCCAATAGTTTAAATTGATGTTAGAGGCAGACATGAAGCCAAACCAAATCTTTTTTTTTTAAGCGTCCCTGTCGCATGCAGCCATGCAGACTAGTGGTTGAGGGATGCCATTATTTCGAGGTAATGAGAAGAGAACACATCAGCCTGGTAACAACTAACCACTATGCTTGTATGATTGACCTTCTGGGCCGTGCGGGATGAATATGTGAAGTTGAAGGAAGTGAAAGTTGTGTTAATGACTTTGATTACTGAAAATACTGATATTGATGAAGTGATTGAAACTGTGAAACAACGCCACAAAGAGTCAAAATTGCCTGACATTGAAATTGTGCGTCTCTTACGGGATGCGCTTATGGATGTTGTCCAGTGGTCTGGCAAGAACCAACAACAAAATGCAAATTCGGCACTGCGACAGGTTCTTCTCTGAAAATATCTCCTCCAGCCTTGTGTAGATCACTTGTGTTTGTGGTAGCATGCATAGGGTATGTGAGTTGGTTGTCGAATCCCACAAGAAGTAAAAGCTCAAGGAAAGCAGTAGTTGAGCACAAGTGCATGGAGTCACTTCGAATACAACAATGCTCGTGAACTGTTTGACAAAAATCCTCTTCAATTGCTTGGTCTCACGGATCGTGAATGTGGACCGCTTAGAACTGGTGCACCCGGATTCCAGTACCTACAGTTCTTATGTTGACCCGTGCGTTTAGTCTGCATAACCTGTTGAAGCTGGAGAAACAGGCAAGATATTTCTACACTTTTCTACTGCTATTATATTTACAATTATTGCGAAATCGAACCGCTTTTTCCTTGCATTGATATGTCAGTTGGATGTCATGATGGGAGATTCCCCTTTATGCTTGTTTCTTCTTGTTTTAGCTTTTATCGCCGTGATGATGTTGGTCGAAAGGATGTGTGTGCCCTCTCCTCCGAATGTTATGTTTCTCTTACTCAATGATATACCTTCGCCTGCTTGTTTATGTGTTAATTCTTCTCGCAATTGAGTTGCAAGTTATTATGTTGATCAACTAGTATTTTCGATATCATGGAAGTAAGTTTACGATAACTATGAAACCCCCTCCCTAGCACCCAAGTTTGTCTCTGAACGTTTTTGTTAGCTCCTTCACAAGTCCCTTTGATACCCCTTTTGGCATCAGGAAAGGAAGGTCGTAGGATTAGTGTGATCAATGCTTGGGCTAGCCAGCTTAGAGTTTTGGTATTAAAACTTGTAGAATGAAAAGGTTTGTGTGCAATGTGTTTTGCCGTCTCGCGTGTTTAGACTATTATACTATCTTTCATCTTGTTTCTAGGCTTTTAAGGCCATCCTCAAGAAGTATCTTGACCATCCTTATCAACTTGAACCATAACTAGCTTTTCGGATCAACTGAGCTCGAGGTTTCTTTGTGCGAATCCAGTACCTCGTTGACACTAGAATAGCTTTGGTCTAATCCCCCTCTGTGAATTATTGTTGGTGGCGCTCTTCTATTTTTCCTAACTTGCATTATTTCTCCTTTGTAGTGTTAACGCTATTAATTAATATTGGCCAGTTTTTATGCACGTAATTACCTTAATATTTTGTGATGGAAATTTCCTTAAATGTGATTATCTTCGGAAAAAAAAACTCATCTTTCTTTTGATAATCTTATGGATTCATAGCTGGAAGGTTTTGTTTGATAATGTCACCTAGAAATTATGTTTGTATCTTTTGTGCGACGGTTGACTGTGTTACCTAGGGTTGCCTTAAAATATGGTTATTTTGGGATATGGGTAATTCATTTTAAATTAACCAAACATTAGTATTGTAGTGGAGGTATGCAAATCTTTAGTGTTATAAAAATTTGTTGATGACATTATTGTATAATCTTGTTGGACGGAACTCCCTTCTTCTCTCGCGTGTTTGCTACTAGCCTGTAAGACTTTGACCCTTCCTGGATGATTGGTAAATCTATTTGCAGTTAATGGTCAAAACTAGTATACTATGCCTTCGCTTTGAAACTTACGTTGTGTGTATACTCTATTTGATTCCCGGTTTGAAACTCATTTATACATGACTTTTTGTGTTAATTTCTGAAACCCGTGGTTCCCCTTTCTTGGGACGATCAACTCTTGTTCTTTTAGAAATATATTAATTTAGTCTATGCGTTTGGTATCTTTGATAAATTTCTAGATGGTTGGTGTATATATCAAATCTTAATCTTGTAATTATTGTTTAATTACTTACTTGATGGGAATTCTGTTTTTGCTAGATTGTTTATTTCTCCTTATAGGGCCAAGAGCCATTCTCATACAATTGCTATACTTTCGTTTCTTTTACTCCTAGCTGAAGTACAAGGTCTCCTCCTTCTTTGATTGGCATTCTAAAGACCTTATTATAACTTGATGTGTTAATAGTGTTTATAGGTTTGAACCAATTCTTGGAGTAAAGTGCTTCCTTTTCGTGGTATTGTTAGATAATAGTTATGGTGGTTTTGTGTAGCCTTATCTTTCTCAGTTCTTGTGAACTGACTCTTGTAGAAAATTTGCTGCAGATGGATTTTGCGTGTAGATGAGGGATAGATTGTAGACTTTTGTCATCAACCTCAGTTGAGAATATCCTTTGCTCGAAACCTTTATGTTTTTCAACTATTGTTAACGTCCAGTGGAAAGTTTAAAAGAGGATTAATGTGTTAGTATAAAGCATTGTGGACTTTTTCATCCGAACTTTGGAAACCTTGTATTGTTTGACCATCATTGAAATTATAAGAAAATTTGGTTTTTGTTGTTGAGTGACATTGTTGGAGAATCAAGTATTTTAAGAATTGATTGTAATCTTGTTTTGTTCTCGTAAATGAGTGTTGCCTCAACTTTTCCTTGAGAATAAATTCTGAGTTAAACCTTTCCATGACTTAGTAATAAAGTGTCGTAAGTAAACTAACATGGGATTGTTTAATAGTTCGGAAGTTAAATTAAAAGTTGTATTCAAATTAAGTAACGTAGGGGTCACCAACTTGAGAGCAAGAAATTCTTTAAGTAATCAAGGGCAAGACTATCATTGCAGGTAAACTTTATAACATGATAACCCTAGCTCCTCTAGTGAACATTAATCCATTTATGGTGAAATTTGTAAAATGACCCTAAGGTGAAATGAACTGTTAGTTGTTTGAAGATGATAAGATTTAATAAGCCAGAGAAAACAAATTGGAGACCTCACCATCTTTCTCACCGCCATTTGGAAAGTAAATTTTTACTCCTTGTTAATTCTCTTAGCGAAGCCTAAGTAAAGTTGTTGATAATTCTGGTTAAGAGCCCTAGCTTCAATTAAATACTGGCAATAAATAATGAGGTCCTAAAGATGTTTCATCTCGACCTTCTCCCTCTAACCCTTTTTCCAAGGCACCTTGTATCTCTTCTCTTAAGTGTGTTGAACTTAAAACCATGTTGTCTTGTGGAACTTAAATACTCCTTTTTCTTGATAAACGAGTTAAGCAAATAAATGTCATAATAGAGAAGATTTAAAGATGATTACTCAGTGTAAAAAGAATAAACTTAGCTTGGTAAGATGAATTGCATGAAGAATACCTTGAGCATCCTTGAAAAACGTAAGCTAAGAATTGCAAGATGTCCTTTTAAAATAAATAACCCTCAAGAATATCTCATTGTGGTTGGCCCTAACTGTAAGTGTGTTCTGTGATTAGACTTCTATGTTGTCTTGTCAAAAAGAAAAGTAAATTGTCCTTGATAGGTGTGAACATTTCCGTGCTGCCTTTATGGCCATCCTTGGATCAAGTTGTTCACAGGGTTAGTCGTATCCTTGGTGACGACATGTTGCGTCATGTTAGGTGTCAAGCAAGTCAAAAAAAAAAGTTATCCTGTATTTCACTGTGTTGTTCGTGTGTGGATTTCTGGGTCGTTACATACTATTTGGGGGCTTTCTTGTTATTCCTCATGGGTCCTTTATTCTTCAATTAATTTGGAAGCCATGCGAATAATGAAGCACTTAGCATTTGGGAAACCTATCTTCTCTTCCTTTGACACTAGGTAAGCCTACAAATTGATTTCATCGAATATAAAATATAATGACAAGATCATCGCATCAAAAGAGGTTACTCTGCCCTCCTTTGGTTTGAGAAAGGAATTAAAATATTACATGACTTGTACAGATTTGGGAAGTGGATGGAATGAACAGGCCTTAACGCTTTCTATAAGCTTCCTCAATCTCATTTCATAATATATACAATGCTCAGAAATGCTTTCACATCTCCCTCACTGAACTAATTATGGAAGATGAGAATGAATTTTGGGATACAATGAGGTGGATCGAAGGGCCCACTCTCCAAGAGGATAAATCCAAACAAATGCATGAAAATAGTGCCTTCTCCCCAAAACTTTCCTTGGGCCTTAAAAAAAATTGGAATATTTGTGAGCACATAAGTAGATGGACTCATAGATTTAATGTTTTGTGGTCTTCTTGTATTCAGTCAAAGAAATATTTCTTTAGATGGATTCTAATTCATAATAATTGTATTGTTGGCTTTTAATATTTTATAGGTTTCTCGGACTATAAGCTTGTTGTTTTCTTTAAATTTGTATATATATTTATATTTTTTACTTTTTTTGCAATAAAAAAATTCCATCAATTCCTACCAAGGGCTGCCAAAATTAAATGAGATTTGTAAGTGTTAACTCTGTCATGAATTAATTTATGAAGATAATTTTATATAAACATCTCCCTAATCTTCATAATTGTGGTTATTGTGGCATGATGATATATCTTTTGGGTGTAACATACATAAAAATATTGCAGCATGATTATAACTTGTCACTTATTACTCATTACTACAATGTTTTACAAAAAAATATTTGAGTTGAAATATATATTTTTTCAAATGATTTAATATATATTCTATGGAGGTATACACATAAAATGCACATCTTAACACTAAGATCGCCAATGCCTACTTTCCTTCACATAGAATTCTCCTTTGATAATTATTTTTGATATGTTCCTTGTAATTTATGGTTTGGGTACATTGTAAGTACGCATAGACACAAAATCACGCACTTGGGTAAATTTCTAGGTCCTAAAAGCATACTTACATTCATATGATTCTTAAGTGAGAAAACTAATAATTGACAACTATCTTTGACATATTTGATTTGTTTCTTGTCTTATTCTGGTCTTTTACACCCTACATTCCAGTGGTAATTTATTTATTTATCTTTTATGACTTCGAACATCACCACTTAACCAGATGTCACCGTCTAGGCACCCTCGTCCCCTTTCCACCTTACTCACTCTTTTGGGCTTATTTTATCTTTTGAGCATCTTATTTTCTTATGGGTCGGCCTTCCAGTTGTCAATTACAAATTTTAACCAAGGGAGTCCTATTAAAAGAATCCATGTGACCAAAATAAAGGACCAAGCTCTAAGAATATATTCTCACCACCTAAAGTTGCATCTAAGGCATCTAAGACCATCGAGGCATTCATATAACATTCATACAAGGGGCAAAGGAATACATTTTCTACATTCACCGCATAGGAAGGGGAAGTTCATTTTTCCATCCACACATCTATTTACACTGGTACTTCTAGCTATTGCGTGCTATCAAGTGCACTTGAACAAGGGCTTCCTAGGGTACGATTATTTCAAACATGCAAAAGAACTACATGGAGTTTGGCATTCCAAATTTGTACTATAAAATTTTTCTATCATGCATGACTTTGCAATATAGGGGCTTTACAAAATTCTATTTTTGTTAAATAATTTGGTGAACCCGCTCATGATCGATCTTTACAATCCGTATTTTGAACATTTATTTTTCTTCATGGATCCTAAGGTTTCTAAAGTTTCCTTGCATCAATTCCTTTAAATTAACCCACCTTATAAAGATGTTCTCTAAAAAACCCTAGAGATCATGTATATCCCTAGCAATATGCCCTCTTCATAAGTCAGTGCCATATTCAATCATCTCTCTCGATGACTCTATTAGTCCTAATGTCAATTAATCAATCTTCCAATCTATTCAAGATTTACATTCTTTATTCCAAGATA
Source organism: Taxus wallichiana var. yunnanensis (assembly GCA_018340775.1). Taxonomy (NCBI): domain Eukaryota; kingdom Viridiplantae; phylum Streptophyta; class Pinopsida; order Cupressales; family Taxaceae; genus Taxus; species Taxus wallichiana. The sequence goes on from CM031236.1 coordinate 676,570,291, forward strand.
AAATTCCGCTATGGAATCCATGATTACATCTCTCACATCTGAAATCCAACATCATAAGGCCTCTTCTTAATTCAATGTTAGTTCTTCTTCTATATCTCATCTTGCTTTCATGTCTTCTACATGTGCTCATATCAATGAACCTTTAGTCTTACAATTACCAGTAACCTCTCAAGTTTGATCATAATGATAAGTAACATGACATTCTTCCTGCGCTCCTCAATCACCAATTGATCAATTTTCCACCTACTCATTGTTATCCTCCTTATCAGCTCTCCAAATATAACGTTCCCCAATTTTACAATTATCATTGAATCAATGGACACAATGACAATTATTGTTATACTTTTTATGAATCAAACACCTTAAACATCAAGGTTTTGTCTCATTCATTGCACAACATTCTATTATTTTCCCATCTCTAAATGCTACATCCAAATGGGCTCCCAAATCTTCTCCTTCTATGAAAAATGAGCATCATGACATCACTTCTAATGTTCCTTCTTTCATAAGTCAAGATTTTCCTATCCAATCCAATGTCAGACCATATTAAAAATTATCTACCCCATCATCTCCTCCTAATAATTCTTCTACCACATTACCAACTCCAACTAAGAAACCTCCTCTCAAAATTAGTCCCACCCCTCCTTCTCTCAATTATTCTACAACATTAACTCAATTCTCCAAAAAAAAAAACAAAACTTCTAGGTGATGGTGAAATGGTTGTCAAATTTAAAACCAACATTAATTATTAAACAACTTATGTAAATTATTATCTTCTATCAACATAAAAATATCAATCGTTACGCATACAGTTTATAATATCAATTTTTTAATTTGAAAATTACTAGGAGAATTAATATATGAAATAGATAACAAAAACTAATGCTAAATTTTTTAATTAAATTAATATCAAATATCAAATGTTTCATATAATTTATTATATCTAAGTGTGTCTTATATCTCATTTCATTGTTTTTTTCTTGAAGATACATGTATTAATAGTAAGAATTTTAATAAGTTTAAAAAATAGCAGACATATAGGAGAAAGTTACCTGAACACTTAGAAGATAGAGGTCCTCAATATTCGTATCCAGTGGTAATGAAAAAATTAACTGTTGAAACGATGGATTGTATTCATCGAAATCTTGTAAGACTGAAAGGTCGTTGTCCGCCATGGCTTCCACAAAGACAGCACCCTCTCCACTGCACTCCACTTCAAGATCCCCATTTTCTTTATTTCTGAGCCTTCCAGCAAAAGCGGAATAATAAACCAAAATCTTGGAGAGAGCCTCTCGAATTGTTTTTGCAGGATCTGCAGAAACACTTGAAACCCTGTCGTAGACTAACAGTAGGTTAGCAAAACCTCTGGCTATGTTGTCAACGTTGGAGAGCTGGAGAATTTCTTTGGGCGATGGAAGGCACGGCGCCACCTTCACTCTCTCAATCATATTTACATGTAAAGTGTCCATTTGTATTTGGACTCCAAACTCCACTCCTCTCCTCTTCTCTTCTCTTCTCCAAAACTATAAGTGCAGAAATAGTTTGAGAACTGAACTGCAGCGTAATTCCTTATATAGAGAATACCAAGAACTTACGTATCCATAATTCATGTGCTTTAGATTTGACAGCTTGTTTTTAATGGTTTGGATTCTTCCAAGATTTTTTCTTTTTAAAAATATTTGTGGATTTACACGTTTCAATGATAATTGTTTTTAAAGTCAACTCATATAATAAAGTATTCTGATTTTTTGTTTTGCATTACTGTAATCACATGCCGTCCCAAGCTTTCCGTTGAATTTAACATCACCAATTCATTTCTTCAAGGCTTCGATACTAAAGAATCTTTTCACGATCAAAAATGTTTAATAGTCCCCTGTAATTTACTTTTTTCTTAATATTAGTAGCTCAATGGCAAGGCATTCAAAGGAGTTGTCAAATAGCTACTGCCCAGACGGCATTGGTGACAGATAGATTATTAGATAAGACCAAATCTTTTTGAGACCCAAATTCATGTGGTCTTTGCATAAAAATAATTGTGGATTGGAAATAGTATACCCAAATGTATTAATTTATCTCCATGCAATAGATATATTCATATCAATTGTATGCAACATATGAATATGAGACTAACATTTGTTGTTATTGCAATCAGGGAATTGTCTAACATAACTACAATAGACAATGAACCTAGCAAATATTTACTAGACAATGACCCTAGAAAATTGCAATGTGCAAAGAGTCAAACAATGTTCAATAATTAATAATAAAACAATCCCTTCCCCGAGCCTAAAACAACTCTTTAGTCACCTAGTCTAGGTCAATAGGTTCCACAACATTAGATTCCACTCCCGAAGCTCCACCCAACTACTATTTTGACCTTCACAATGCCACCAAAACCTTCAACAATAGGTTTCCTTGGTTATAATGCTTCCCTTCAAACTCTGTCATGACAAACCCTTTGGGTTGCCACAAAGACCAAAAGATAGTTTCTCTATCTCCAAGACAACAAGAACACCGACTCCCTAAATGCTTAACTAGCCAACAACATCCTCATGCTCCTAGCTACAATGCCCTCCTAGAGCACCCCTTGTTCAAGTCCCTGACTCCTCTACAAGACCTAATTACAAATTTCTTTACACTTACTCCCTATATTAAGTTCCTACACGACGCTTCTCAAAACACCCTCATTTCTAAATAGTGTCCTCCTAACCTTCACATTACCATGACAAGGGACCGCACTAAGATTCCACGACAAGGGTTACCATGAGAAATAGAACCACATGCAAAAGTTTTGTCTAAGCAGGGAGGAGGGCCGAAACCATTAACCAAAGCAACAGGGAAAAGGAACTGTTGGGCATCCTTCCACCTCCACCCACGATGCGACCTTGGCCATCACCACGCAAAAAGGTAAATGCATTCTGCTCCGGACGCAACACAACAAAGGTATTTTTTTATGAGTAATGCACACTCATTGGGCACTAGATTACATAGATTGTTAGCATATCTGCTCATACTTCGAAGGAAGTATATAACGGATTTACAATTACAAGTAAGCGTACAACTAAACTAGTGATCACCTTAAGCTTAAACAACTACGAGTAAGGGGCATCCACACTGTCAAAGTCTTCCAAGGAATGATCATGGCCTTAACTGGTTTGACTCTCCGTGTTGGGTATCTCCACAGCTTCTTAAATTTTATAATGACAATTAATTTTTATCAATAATTATTAACTTCTATTAATTTTTAATTGATATTTTTTTACATTATTGAAATTTTATTAATTTTCAATTTCTAATAATTTTTATAATTTTTAAAATTTGAATTGCTATTATTTTTACTTTTTATTACTTCGTTATTTTAAATTTTATTAATTATGCCGAAGGCGTTTCCCTTATGGGAAAGGAAGAGAAATAAGAAGAGATAGATTTATCTCATATTATTCTGAAGAGAACAATGCACACGTCCAGTTTAAATAGGACAGAAGCTGAACTGACTCCCTAACTATGCTGGGAAGATCCACAAAAGTGGCAGAGAATAATGTGATAACAAGATAAGAATAGACAGCTAAGAAATAACCAACGTATCCTATAGCTAGAAATCAACGTATCCTAACATTCCCCCCCTTATTACATTATTCTTGCAAATGTGACCTCTGAAAGATTCAAATTTCACTTTTCCAAGAGATTTAGTGAGAATGTCAGCAACTTGTGCTTGATGGGAATGATCTTGGAGCTGAATTTGATGGTTCAAGACGTGCTCTCGAATGAAATGGCGATCAATTTCAATATGCTTTGTTCGTTCATGAAAGAAATGGATTACGCACGAGCTTGACACACTCGATTGTCGCAATAGAGAATAGGTGACTGTTTTTCAGGAATTCCTAGGTCATCCATAATGCGACGTATCCATATCACTTCGCACACAGCTCCTCGTGCGGCGCGATATTCTGCCTCTGTGGATGAGATAGAAACAACATTCTGCTTCTTGCTTATCCACGAGATTGGTCCAGATCCGAGATGAAATATGTATCCTGTAGTTGACTTCCTATCATCAACAGATCCAGCATGGTCCGAGTCGACATATCCCTGTAGGAAGAATTGATCATTCTTTTTATATTCCAGACCATAATTAGTTGTTCCTCGGACATATCTCAAAACATGCTTTGCTGCATTCCAGTGACATTTCTTTGGCTCTTGCATGAACCTGGAAAGATAGCTGACAGCATAGCAGAGATCTGGTCTGGTGTATGTCAAATAGATGAGCCCTCCAATCAATTGCCTGTAGAGAGTAGCATCTACTTGAGGTGAGTCCTGGAATCTTGAAAGTTGCAAGCCTTTTTCCATGGGAGTGGATATAGGTTTACAATCAGACATTCTATACTTTTCCAGGAGTGTCTTGGCATACTTTGTCTAGGAGACAAAGATGTGATGCTCCTTTTGCCATATTTCCAAGCCAAGACAGTAATGTAGTAGCCCCAAATCTGTCATGTCGAAGGTTCTTTTGAGATCATTCTTTACAATATCAACCTGATCTTCTGAACTACCAGTGATCACAAGATCATCTACATAAACAACCAGAATGATAATTTCTTTGCCTACCTTCTTTATATACAGATTTGAATCTGAGGGACTACGAGTGAACCCATGCTGCAAAAGGTGATCGTTGATCTTGATATACCATGCCCTGGGAGCTTGTTTCAGTCCGTAAAGAGATTTGATGAGACGACATACCTTTTTAGGCTGATTTTCATCAACAAATCCTTCAGGTTGGGTCATGTATACTTCTTCTTTCAGATCACCATTTAGGAAAGCACTCTTGACGTCCATCTGCTGAAGTCTCCATCCTTTACGTCTTTGCCGAAGTGCGCAAACTACCCTGATGGTCTTCATCTTCGCAGTGGGTGCAAAGGTTTCTTCATAGTCGATGCCTTCTTTCTGAGCATATCCTTTGGCTACAAGTCGTGCTTTATGTTTGTCGATGGATCCATCTGCCTTATATTTTGTCTTGAAGACCCATTTGCAGCCTATGGGTTTCTTTCCTGTAGGCAGATCGACAAGTTCCCATGTCCGATTTTTCATGAGTGAGTCATATTCTGTTTCCATAGCTTCCTTCCACTGAGTTTGGTAGTGCTTCACGAACATTATCTGGCTCGGAGCTATTCATCAGTGAACTCATGAGTGCAAAGTTTACCTCATTTCTTGTTTGACTCCTTGTTTTGACTCCGGATGATGTATCTGGGAGTTGTTGCAAATTTGAGTCCTTGATAGTTCTTTGTACCCACTTCGGATGAGAACTTGACTGCTTTTGAGAAGAACTGTGTCGTTGCCGTGAGGATTGATGTGGAGTCACATTCTGCAGTTCTCCAAGGTCAACAAATAGTTCTCCTGGTAGCATTTCTTTTCTCTGAGTAGTCTCCTCCAGCTCATCATCTGATTCAGAGACTAATCGGTGAGATGTGTTTGGAAGTGAATCTTTTGTTGATACTATTGAGTCAAAGGATGACTCGTCACAAACCACATCCCGACTCTCGTATACTTTCTTTGTCTCAGGATCCATGAGACGATATGCCTTCGAGGTAGTACTGTAGCCAAGAAGGATACACGGGAGTGTTTTTGGCTCTACCTTCTTTCTCTTCTGAGTGGAACATGCATGTATCTTTGTGACCAAATACTCGCAAATGAGAAATTGATGGCTTTTACCACTCCATACCTCTTAAAGCGTCTTGTTCGGTAGAATCTTTGTTGGTGCCACTGTTGAGAAGATATACAGCCGTTTATCTTGCTTGACCCAATAGCGTTCTCCTAGCTTTGCGAGTTGATAGCATGCGGCGAGCCATCTCCATCAACTTTGTGTGATTGCGGCGCTCAACAATGCCATTTCTTTGGGGCGTGTAGGGAGGGAGTCGTCAGTGCTTTGCTTAATGTCATGTGATGGTTTAGGAAGGCCAAGAACTTCTTTGATGTGAATTCCCCCTCGATCGAGCGGAGTAGAAGAAGTGGTTGTCAGATTCTTTGACAACACGATGATAGAAGTTCTGAAAGTGTTGAAGAGCCTCACTTTTCTGCTTTAGGAAATATACCCACATCTTGCGAGAGTGGTCATCCACGAACAACTGGAAGTATTTGTATCCTGAAAATGAAGCAGGCAATGGGCCGTTCAGATCGGTATGAACTATCTCCAGACACTTCTTGGCATGGAAGGTGCTCGCAAAACGGATCTCTATGTTGTTTTCTGCAAGACAACCGGGCAAATAGGCAAGGAACTGGACAATTTGGGTAGTCCACGGACCATTGCTTTTGAACTCATCTAGTACAGTGAACCGACCGACAAGTGTCCATATCTATAATGCCATAAGGCAGTTGATTCTATTGTTGAAGCAGATAAAGCTACTGCAGAAGATGAAACAGTATCTAAAGCAAATAACTTATCTTTTACAAAGGCTTTAGCAAGAACCGTACCTTGTCGGGAGATTAAGCATGATTTAATGCCATTTTGAACAAGAAATTCAACCTTAAGGTGATGATTCAAGAGCTGAGTAACTGACAAAAGATTGCTAGTCAAGCCAGGAACATATAGTACCTTTGTAAGTGTACATTTTCGTGGCCCCAGAGGAATGGTCACATTCCCTATTCCTTCTGCAATGTACTCTTTGTCATCCGCTATCCGAACTCGATCTCTAGTTGGCTCTTCGCGTAGTGAATCAAACAGCTTCTTGTCACCTGACATATGCTTGCTTGCACCAGAGTCTATCAACCAGACTTTCTTCGTGGGCTGAGAAGTTTGAGAGACAGTACAAGATTCTTACTCTGATGGGCTCCTTCGATGTCTCCTCATCAGATTCATCATCCTCTTGTTGGGCTGCAAGATGTCCTTTTTGCTTTCTCCAGCGGGGACGTCGTTTAGACTTTTGAAAATCTTCGCGCCCGGATGTGCTTGTATGGCTTGAAGACCCTTGTTTGGTGTTGTGCCAGCTGATGATCGATGTCGTGAGTATTGGTTCTGCAAATGTGACACCATCTCTTTGACTTTTGATCTTTACTGTTTGGATTACTTTGGATTTGGCTTCTCTGGGGACCTTTCCGATTCTTACGGCCACGATTAGGCTTTGAGAACAAGGCTTTGTCTGAGTCTCCCCATGCGATGAAGTGATAGCTTCTTCTGCTGCAGAAATTCACAAGCTCTTCGAATGTCACTTTGTTTGTTTAGACACATTCGGTGTTGTAACAAACACTCGAAATTGAGAAGGGAGTGCTCTCAAGGTGATTGGGACGAGTAGTTTATCGTCTACCGTTTCACCGAGCGCCAATAACTCTGATCTCAACTCAGCCACGCGACGCAGGAATTCCTCCACTTTCTCGTCAGACCCCATAGAGAGGGTGTGCAGCTTCGACTGAAGATGAAGAATCTTTGTCTGATTTTTGGCTTCATAAATGGTTGCCAACTTGTCCCAGGCCTCCTTGGGTTTCTCCACATTCCGAACATGCGGTTGCACATCATCACTGATACTGAGCATTATCAGCATCAAGGCTTTAGCACTAGCCATGTCATATTTTACTAGTTCATCGGGGCTGTGGGAGCAGGCACAGATCCTGTGACAATTCCCCATAATCCTTCAAACTGAAGGATTGTCTTCATTTTTGTCTTCCAGGCCGCAAAATTAGGCCCTTTGAGCAACTGAGCATCAGACAGAAGTAACTTCGGAGCAGACATTGTAATAAAAAAATATTTATTTATTTGAAAAAGTTATTACAATTTGGACTCACTGTCGAGAATGATTGGCTTGTAGATGCTCGCGATATTCGCGTGCTGTGAGACGGCGACGCTTTGCAGGGCGTTCTTCTTCGTCGTCACAATCTGCGTCGTATCCGGCTTCTAATTCTTCCCGTACTCACTTTGCTTGGCAGCTGACGTCGAAAAGAAAGTACTCAAGGAGTCCTTCTCGAACAAGTTTGTCGAATGCAAGATTGCCGCAATTTTTAAGCTCGTTCAGCAAGGCAAAGTAGAACCCGGAGCTCTCAGGAGCTTCTCCACGGTGTTCTCTGGCTGGCGAGTTGATGTTGTGGCTTTCAGCTGTGGCGACCGTGTTGTTGACGCTTTCAATCGAGTTGTCTACACTCGACATTCGATGTAGTGTAGAAGAGACTGTTGTAGACTCAAAATTACCTCGAAAAACGTGCATGTGCTGCCTTCCTTCAGCAGGTGACTGAGTAACTCTCCACGTCCGGCTGCAGCAATATTGTTTTCGCAGCACGCTCTTCCACGCAGCGCGACTGTCTTCGCTTCATTTGTAAAAGCTTCAGGCTTTGGCTCCAAGTTCTGGATTGATCTTCAGCTGGATCAATCACACCGGCCGCATCTTCTTCAGCCTCGACCTCCTTTGAACAAATCAGACACCCGTTCTCAGATCTCTGGCTCTGCTGGCGGAAATAATCCGCTGGGAATTCCAATCAACCAGACTCGAGCTTTGGCCCTGCCGGCTAAATGCAAGGTTTCCACGCCTTCTTCTCACAACTGCAGGAAACAAACATTCACTCCACAAAAAAACAGGCTTCTCCTAGCGATTCAGGCAGTACAAATGGAAAGGCCACCCCGGGTTCGAATCCCAATCAGAGGAATCACACTCCTCGGATCGAATTACATCAGCAACTCGACCATGGATCGAATTACACTTGAAGCAGACGAACGACCATGGATCGAGAATTACACAAGAAAGAATGCGACGCGGATCATGGATTACACGGAGGAGCAACGAACGACCATGGATCAGAATTACACAGCTTGGTCGTGGCGTTTCTATGTGCTTTTTTTTAAAACACTCCACTTTCCACGTTTCACACGCGGGATGCAGTGCTGGGATTCCTCACGTCAATCTTTACAATGAAGAAGATGAGCGAGTTTCCAAACATGCCAAAATAGTCACTGGTCTGAGAATCTTCCACACAGGGCGAAGGATATTGATGCTGCTCTGATACCAAACTGAGAGCTACAGAAAGAGAAATAAGAAGAGATAGATTTATCTCATATTATTCTGAAGAGAACAATGCACACGTCCAGTTTAAATAGGACAGAAAGACTGAACTGACTCCCTAACTATGCTGGGAAGATCCACAAAAGTGGCAGAGAATAATGTGATAACAAGATAAGAATAGACAGCTAAGAAATAACCAACGTATCCTATAGCTAGAAATCAACGTATCCTAACAAAACAACAGCTCTACTAAATCGTAGAATACAATCTTTATAGAATAACAAAGAAACAAAGTCTTATTCATCTCTACTCTTCATCCTATAGATGGACAACATATGCCAAAGACGTACACATATCATCTAATGTGTTGTTAATTACAAAATAACTTCCTAAATGCTAGTTACGTAATCCTAAATGCTAACTACGCAATCCCTAAATATTAGGCTATAATTACTGCATGTCTAACAAGGCCCTTGTGGACGTTTCTGCGACTGTCTTAAATTTGACATCTGTTTGGATGCTTTTTTAATGCAATTAATTTTGACGACCGTTTGCACATCGTTTTCACTTTTCCGGATATTTTTATTGCGTTTAGTATAGAGTAAACCGGAATTGGCCATGGTGGAGCTAGAACATCCAATAAAGAACAACAAGCATTTCAATGTCAATGATTGACACCACCAGCCCAAGCAATGGATCCAAAGAAGGCTCAGGAGGCTTTGTTTTCAGAGGACGCAAAGGCATGAAATAGGAAAAATAGAGACGAAATAGGGCATTTGTACAACTCTTATAGAAGGATTAAGTTATTCCTTTCTCATAACGATGGCCACTTTACCTTGACTACGGTAAGCAGCACCTAAAAATTGGGCTCGGCTTATTTCTTAATTTAAAACACTTTTATCATGTCAAGCGAAGAAATTAGAATTGAACCTACACTTAACACTTTTATTTGGTAAGCGAGTTAGATGCACTATTTTAATTACTTTCAACACGTTATTATGTCAAGTGGATAATTTAACCTAGGGATTCACCATGAAATCCTCGATGCTTCGGCATATAAGTTGATCATGTATGGGAAATTTATTAGAGATATTAAACTTACTATGATATTTTTAACCGTTCAAATGTCATGATATTTGTCTAGATATATCCAATATTTTCTTGGTTGTCTTACATCTGTATGCCATTGTGATAGAGGTGGATCAAGGAAACAAGAAACATGGTTTGACTTATCTCTAAAAGTAACAGATCCAGTTTCTTTCTTTTCAATTACTAATTACCTTGTGAACTGATTTAAGATTGTATTGACAATATATTCATATTGTTGCTTGTAAGTAAACTATGGGCAGAGATCAACTATGTCCACCTACCCTGCAGAATTGACGTAAATGTAAGTTTACTTGAAAAACTTGGACAACAAACCAAAGCCCTGGACTGCAGTGCAAATATTGATATGGTGGCCCCAAAGCGGATGGTAACATAATATCAGCTAACTCAAGTAGATCAATCAAGACTGAACTGAAATACACAACACAATAAGAGTAAAATTTTAGAAAGTGTAGAAACTTAGATCATGTCTGGCCAGGTTTATAAAAGGGGTATGCAGTCCCACTAACCATGTTGTGGAAATTTACAAAAATCAGATCTCTTTTATTCCCACGAAAGTAGTAACAGATAAATATTTGTATGGAAATTCCTTTGGGAGTTCTCATTAATCAACCTATGTTTCTTGTCTTCATATTTGACCTCTTTGCACACACAATAATCTTATTAAACTACCTACACATGCAACAATCTTATTGACCTCCCTGCACATGCAACGATCTTATCGGCCTCCTTGCACACGATGATCTTATTGTGGATGGATTAGGCAAAGGAATAGGCCCTAGAAGAATGACATAGTTCTTACCCTCCAAAGGACATGGTAAAGACATTTAAATGCCTAATATAAAATTTAAAGAACTGTAGACCATACACATTAGTACTTTACGCCATGTTTTTACCTTCATTTCATGCTTCAACCTTTTGAAGAGATTTTCGTCCCTAAAATTGGTAATTTAGATAGGTCATAAAGGTTTTTAGATAGGTCATACATAATTACGGGTGCACTTTTTTTAACTTGAGAGTTTATTTGCTAGGAGGTATTTAGACTTTCAGTAAGAACATGTTATTTAAACTTTGATTTTCATATGTTGACATTGGTTTCTATACTTATTGGGGTCTAATGAATTATGATGTCGACTCTCACCAGGTCATTGACATTATGAGGAAAAAATACAATGGAGTAAATTGAAAAAATTATGCCAATCTTGAGCATTTATAAAGGGTACAAATATATGATTGCAATATACACAGACAATGATGTGGAATCTGGATAAAGGATAAAGACAAATGCTAATGTAAAATTTATGAATGATGTGGCCCACATAATCCATGCTCTAAGATCAAATTTGTTAAATGGTCAATATCGTCATGCATACATAGCATATAGTTTTCTATCTCACAATTATTATGCACTAAATGGGTAAGTGCAACAATTTGGGGGACAAAAAAGGGGTCATAAGTGGACGTCATATTGCAAATAACAACATAATATCAACTTGTAGGGATTATTAGCAGAACATACACTCAAAATTAGAAAAAATTATAGTAATATGAATCGTAGCATCTATAATCTAGTTTCTAAAATACTAATATTTTTAAAAATGGACAAGATTAGCTATATTAAACACTCAAAATTCAATGACTTGGTATTTGTTTTTAAAAACGCCTATAAGATTATAGTCCATTTGCCCATGATTTGGATGACCAAAAATTGATATATATTTTTCTACTTTGGTGAGAAGTTAGATGCCACTATCTATCTTGGGATGGATTTTATTTTGTATTTTTTGAGTAATATTTTATTTTTTATGATTTTTTCCATGAAAGTGGTATGAAAACATAAAGAAAATAGAGCACTTTCCATTTGCCCGCCATAACTTCATCAAAAAATATTGAAATCAAATAATTTTTTTTTTTTTGAACATGTATATAATTTCACCACGGTTGGGATGGTATAATTTTTATCACATTCTGATAAGTGAAACAAAATTTTCAGTCTTAAACGTAGACATAAACATTCAGGGAAAAAGTGTCTTAAAGACCTACTATTAGTAAAAAATATAAAATGATATTTATCCTAATCTATTCACTTTAAAATCAGTATTTCTACAAAGCTAATAGTCTCCCCTACACAATGGTACAACTTTTATGACATATTTTTTACTTTTCGGCATGGTTCAAGTCCGCGGAAGACTAAATTTGATGTTTTGCTATTTTTAATGTAAAATTCAGGATTTGATGTCCACTTAATTGTCCCCCAACTTGGTGCACTTACCCAAATGATGAAGATTATTGCTTGTATATGTTAGAATTTATATTTAAGTTTATCATACTATTAATTTTTGTCTACGTCTCTATTTCCTTGAGTTTCTTGAGGTAAAATGATTACCACATACACTTAGATTTATTAACTTATTCTTTCACTTTATTGCAGTATGTTTGTGATTCTATTTCTCTGCGGTAAAGAAAAGAGTGTTGTCTCTCCCCAATGAGGCCATTTCGAAGCGTCCCAAGTTGGACGTTAGACTGATTAGCGACAAGAATTTTTAAGTTGCTCGTCATACCTAAGAACATCTTCTTGGACTAACATATTTATTTTACCTCTCTAATTTAATATGATGCAGACTAGAAATACAATTCCCCTCCCTACAAAGGGCTTGACATTAACTACACCTCGCTTGCAGAGGGTGGAAGAGTTTAAGCGTCTTTAATGTGTTGTTAATGTTTTCCATTACAGGTAACCAAAACCACCTAAAACAGTGATAGTTGAAATGATAAGAGATTACTTCCACCTGATGCCAACATCCCCAATTTTTCTCTTCAAATTTTGAACAATTGGAGATCATTCACGAGGCTTCTCTTGATTTATGATTCTAACATAGATGCACTAAAATATGAACCACCCCACAAATTGAGGAGAATGGGAATACCAATCGAGACATATGAAAGTGGACAAAAATACAAGAAACGTGCAAATAAAATTACATGAGAAAAAGCAAGAAATTTTATTTTAAAAAATAGCTTGTAGTGGTTAGTTTATAAGTGTTTTTGAAACAAATTGTAACTCATTCCAAATAATTCCATGTATGTATTGTGGAAGTATATATTAGACAGAGAATCAAACTTTTTAAACACGTGTTGCAGGCTCTACAATTGATTTGATTGGCGTTGTTCTTGCAATGTCACCATGCTCAACAATTCATAGGCATGACAAGTCTGAAACAAAGAGAAGAAATCTACAATTAAAGGACATGTCGGGATTCAGTGTAAGTGTCACATTTTGGTGACAACACTTAGATGAGATAAGAAAATAACTTGGAGACATGCTTTCTATAGTTCATCTTCATGTCGTTTCCTTGAAATCTGCTCGCGTCTTTAGTTTCAATGGGATCTCAGTTGACAATATTTCAAGTAACAAATGTTACGTTAACCCTCTAATTTCATTAACTAATACACTTTATGGTTGGGTTGATTATGATGACTAATTCCTTCGGCGCCCTCTATCACAAGAAAATTTTTGGGCCCTCCAAAAAGCTTGACCTCTGTAACAATGATTTCATAGGTCCTACAGATGGGAAACATTGAGGGAAATGAATGGGCCATGGTTATTGCCAAAATCACAAATATCAGCATGGACAATTTTTTTTACAAAGCATGTCCTCTTCAAAAAGGTGACAAACAATGTAGGAAAAAGGTGAGAGAGAATGGTAATAAACACCCAAAGCATGCAACTAAAACTACATTTATTCGATTCTACCAAAAACCCCTGAAAATGGTTTTGGTTAACTACGATACCATTGCTTGTTCGAAGTAGTGAAATTAAAATCATCAAAGGAATCACACTGCAAAATTCTTTCAGAAGCGATATTTTCTTAGATAGGAGAGCCTTGGCTGAGCATGCTCTCCAAGTTACCTTTTGATTGAAATTACCTAAAATTACACCCAACACAGCCGCATGCAACTGCTAAAAAACACCCAAGACCCCACATAGCCGCATGCAACTGGAAAAATTCCAGATACAATCGCTAAAAATACCGAGCGTCGAACGATATAAGTTATCCAAATGGTATAAGTTATTTGTTTTATAGGGATGGTTATTATTATTTTTAATTCAAGTTGATAAGGGGTGATTGATTTTGGTTGGCCAATTTTTTCACTTTAAACATGAATACATTTGATACCATTTTTTATAGTTAATCACTTTTATATTTGACATTATTTGTATTTATTTCAGGGTAATTGTGTTAGTGTTGCATTGGGTATTTGGTTGGTCTTTTGTTGAAAAAATATTCCTTGTACACTCGATAATATGTGTGATTGATAATGGTAGTGTAGGAATATAGATAAAACATTACATTGAAAGGTTGTATGTGTACATTTAATTTTGTTACAGATTCATACATTTAAAGTTGTAAATCATATTTGATAACATCAAATACATGAAGACCTATGTACACATAATGAGACATGTATACATTTACAGTATTTATTTCATGAATGACATCCTTTTTTGGGAAATTTTATTTCCAGTAAACATGAATACATTCGATACCCGTTGAATGACAATGTCACTTTGGATAAAAGAAGTGTTAAGTAAAGTAGTTGCAGAGGTGCTATCAAAGTAGAGGGTAGTATACAAGGATGCAAATACGTAGATAATGAAAGTGTAAGTAATATTCATTTTTTTTTCTTAAAAGTACTTACAATCCAGATAGTAGTAGGAGACAATAGTATGTCAATGCGAATGCATTTGAAAAGTGCAAACCCAGCCTCCACAACCTTTGTTAGCATACACCCTTTCTATACCAATATGGAAGCCTTAGCACAAGGTATGAACATCCATCAAAGTATAATGGAAAGTGGTTTTTTGTTTACAAAATGCCTCAAAGAGATGCGGTCTCATGGAATGCCATAATTGTAGGATATGCACAAAATAGCTCTAACGATGATGATCTCAAATGCTTTGAGTTAATAAAGCACTCTACAATGTACCCTAACAATTTAAGCTTTGTTTATATGTGTTTTCATATTTTGTCTCACTTATGTTTCTTGCAGAGCTAATATGTTAAATCCCTAAGTCGTTCTTTCAATCTAATTTGACGTCAACACTTCACATTCACCGCATTCTCGAGAGTGAGTGTTAGAAAACTTACATGTCTCACTTGCATTAGTATTCAATTATTACACAACTAACTATTATTTAACATCCCTTCTAATGTATTTTGCAACATTTGTTTTGGATTTAATAGAAAATCAAAATTGTCAATCACACCCCTTATCAACATCAACTACAAAAGTAATAACTATCCCTCTAAATCAAATAACATATACCATTCGACGTTCACATTGCATTGTACACATGTGATTGCTAGTTTTAAATTTTTAGTAATTTATTACTTCTTTATTTTTTACTAATTTTAAATTTTTTAGTAATTATATGATTAATTTTCAATTTTTATTTATTTTAAATTATCATTTTTTAATTTTTTATTAATTTATTATAGAAATATGGAAAGGAGTAAATTGATGGTGATCCCAAGTCGAGATTTCGTAAACCCTAACCGTCCTCTTGTGATTCTTGGGACTATTTACCAGGGTGTCGGCAAAAATGGAGCTAAAGCTCTGTTATTGGGATGCGAGGAATGCATCGGTGGTGGCTACAGGGATCCAAACTCTTCCCCCATCCTTCTATCAGTGTTTGGATTCACGGATCAGACCAAGTCCTGGTGAGTGGAGTGTTTGAATCTCTTTTAGTGGGAAGTGTGAATGGATTGACCCTTATTGGCCAAGCGTATGGATGTGACAACAAAGGGGGCTTTGCTCCTGATGGTTCCATGACTCTCGAGGGTCCTCCCCTACATGTTAGCTCCACCAATGGTAGCCTACCCTGTTTGGCCTATGTTGATTTGCAGGTATATATTGTGGGCTATGCCGTTGTTGGGTTGGTAACTATTATGGGTGTTCTGTTGAGCCCCTGAAATATTGACAAAATACAAGAAGGCATGTGGGCATGCAAGGCCTATTTAATGAAGGGTGCACAAGGAGAAATCATGCAGATGACAGGGTTTTAGGAGGGTTTTAGTAGAACTGGTGGCACGTGCAAAGAAAGAGAAAAGATCTTGGGACTTAGCCATATTTGGCATATCAAGCAGAACATGAGGAAAACATGACTTGAATGTGCATGCGAAGTGGATAAGGTGTCAGCCTGGCAACTTGGTGCCCATATAAGGAATATACCTTGTGATAGAAGATTCCAAGAAGATCATCATGAAAAAGGATGGAGAGCTTGCATCTGAAGAAGCATGTTCTCATGAAGGACAAGTTGGAAATATGGAAAGTGATCTACAACTTCAGAAAGGCATATCAGTGCTTGATAAGGATATATATATGAGCTCCCGGTAGAATAAAAAGGGACAGATGGAGAGGCGAGAATTGAAGAGAGGTGAAGCCATGCAGGAATACTTTGAGAGCTCCATAGGCTAGGTTTAGAGGATCTGTAGGAGTATGTTGTGTCAAGGGGGTGGGTCTGAACAATAATTCTTTGTACTATGAAGGGTTTGAGTCCAGTTCCGATGCATGACATTGGTTTGCACTATGACATAAATCTATGATTTCCTCAGTTAATTTAATGTGATTATCAACATGTTTAATATGAATATAGGTATGGTTCTAGTTATACTTACATCTGTACGAATCAGTTATATATATACATCTCATATGAGTGGTAGTAAACCCATGTGCATGTCTTTTCTGTTATTGTTTATATCTATGTTCTGTAATACTTTTCTTATATGAATGAACACATTGGTCTAGAAGCCATTATGAGCTCTAAGATGAATGTATGGTTCCTTTCCAATCTATTCACTTAAGTTTCTATCGTAAATAATGCATTCTCACACAACTCACATAAATGAGGGACTTAGCGCCTACGCATGCCTTGGGTGAGCACCCAGTGCTTGTTGGGTGATAGGTCGGTGCGCATGGGATTTCCTTGTTCTTTAAGAGGGCATAAAAATGACTACATCTTGGTTTTGTTGTCGACCTCTTTTTGAAGTTGTTGTGAGAAATGACATGCATCTTTGTCTTTGTGATGTGTAATGACATAATGCCTAACTCTAGAAAGTGTTGAAACATGGTTCAAGAGCATGGAGGATGAGTTTTCTCAAAGATTCAACACTAGACCTGAGTTCAATGTGCGTGGATGGGTAGAAGAGAACCTATACCATGAGCTATATGAGACATTATTTTGTTGCTTCCTAGTAGAGCTATATGAATGGCTCTCAACATACGCATCCAGATCAAGCTGGTTCTACAGATCGTGCATGTGGACCCAAGATGAATATCAGAGGATACAAGATGCAGATTTGACTTGGACATATACTATTGATCACTGGTGGAAGGGAGTGATGGCCAGTTATAATTTGGAATACACCATTTTGACGTATTCTTTCCGAGAATTTTTTTGAGTTCAAGTTTCTGAGGGACCCTAGAGGGTCATGTTTGAGTGTTATTCCTCTGGCTATGAAGATATTGGTCATTACTTTGAGTTTAGAATCATTCTCCATGGTCGGCTAACCTACTCTCAGTGTAATGCAAGGAAGTCAAGGTGCCGAAAGATGGCATACATTATGGTTGAAAAGGAAAGGGAGGAGAGACAACTCAAGTATAGTGAAGTTCATGAAAGGGAGATGACTAGACAATGCGAGGTTGCAAGTATGATGGATCTATGGAGGCAGACGTTGCGAGAAGGTGTTGAATTTCACGTGTTAGACATGGAGCCTTATAAGTCTATTCTACCCCATCTTGGAAAGTGTGGGAGAGAGGCTCGTTGTCAAAATTTCACCCCAGGGTAAAATTTGATAACATGCATCGAAATATTCAAGTCCTGGCACATTGATTGATTCAGAGCAAACA
The DNA here is from genome assembly GCA_018340775.1 of Taxus wallichiana var. yunnanensis. Lineage (NCBI taxonomy): Eukaryota > Viridiplantae > Streptophyta > Pinopsida > Cupressales > Taxaceae > Taxus > Taxus wallichiana. The sequence continues at coordinate 676,588,278 of CM031236.1, forward strand.
TCATGTTTCCGGGGTTCCCTGCAATTTTCTAACTCCCCGCCAAAGAAGGAAAGAGCAAGCTCGAGAAAATGTGAAAAAGTCGAGAAGGCAAGTAGATTGATCTAGGAAAAATCATGAAAATTGGCTAAGTCCTGCTCAAGGTCACCTTTGGGACAATTGGAACGAATGTATGTGGAAGGTGCGGATCGGATGAAAAGCCTCCAGCGGCCCGCTAAGCATTTGGGACAATCGGGCGAAGTATGCGCATGGCGCGAGAAGACGATCCGGCCGAAAGAGGAGAAAATGACTAACCGCCTAGTAGGACAGGTCGGGCAAAAGACGCGAAGGACCCGAACCAGCGGTTCGGCCGAAATGGGAACAAATGGTCTGAAAGCAAATGGGACATTTGGGCCGCGAGTACGCGAACCGGCCGAACCGGGTGAAAAGCCTCTAGGCAGTCTGAAACAAAGTGGGACAAATGGGACAAAAGACTGAACCGCCGGTTCGGCGAAATCAAGCACAAGGAGCACAAGGAAAATGGGACGAATGTACACGCGGGACACGAATCGCTGAAGGAGCCGAAAGCCAATGAAGCGGCCGCCACGTGTCATCGGCCGAATGAGGGACAAGGAAACCCATTTCGGCAGATCGAGGTTTATGTCCCAAACGGTTTGGGACATCCTACGGACAAAAAGACGCGAAGCGCGAAAGAGCCGGCAGGGCCGAGGACCAATCAACGCATGACACGTGTCACAAGGGGAAAGGTCCAGAAAAGTCAAAGGGGGCGAAGCTTTCGAGCACCGATCCGAACCATGAAATAGCGCCACGTGTCCCGACTAGGGCCCACAAGGAAATTTCAAAAGATAGCCCCGAGAGGTGGAGGAGAGAGAATCACGTGACCAATCAATGCGTGCCACGTGTCATCCAGGTGGCGAAGCGCGGGAAATATTTCAAAATCCGTTTTGGTCTGTTCCGTGCCCTAAATCTTCAGATCGTCATATCTTTTGATCCAGAGCTCGGATTTGCACGTTCCTTATATCAACGGAAAGCTTGTGTGATTCTCTACACGATTCCAGGGTCAATCTTGCATCTTGGTTCATTTTGAGAGAGAAAATCAAGAAACACCTTTGGCACGAAAGAACAAGCAGAAGTAATGCTTCAACAAACAACTTTAATGCAGCGAGGCACGGTTCGCAGCATACACATTGAAGCCGCCGCTTTTGCCAGATCCGCCGCTTCGCCATGATGAGATGAATTAAATGCAACTTTGGAGGTGGTTGGGGTAGTTTTGGCTTTCCCCTCTCTCTTCCCATTCTCATTCTTTCTATATATTGTACAGAGGAGCTTCTTTTCAAAAGGTGGTTCATTCTTTCCGTTTCGCCTCCCTTCTTTTCTTCTCTAGGGTTGAAAATGGAGTTCGAGGCTCCTCCCTTGCTCTGTAATGGCGTTTTGCCTCTTACTAATGGAATGATGTTCAGGCAAACTTACTGGAGCAACAAAACGTGTTTTGGGATGCATCTATCCATCCTTCCTCGTTTTTGCTTGTTCTCTTCTTGCCTCTCTTCATTGCAGGTATTTGTGCATGTTTGAATGTTCATTGCAGCAGTCCTGAGGTGTGTTCATGGAGTTTTGGGACATTTTCATGTGAAATCTATCCTTGGGCCTCGTGATGCATCTGTCCATCCTTCCCATTGCTCACCTCTCTCTTTGTCCCATGGCAGCTTTGATAGATGTCCAACATTCTCCTTCTCTCGGTGTATCACCGTTTTAGTGTAGGCTTTTCTTTGTTTTTCCCTTCTCTCTCTCTCTCTCTGTCTCCTTGGCATGGTTAGATTAGGATTAGATTAGCTTTCCCGCACTGGAATAGCTTGTGGCGGGTAGTTTAGGAGCAGGAACCAGCCTTCTCTGGAGATTCCTCTCTCAGTTTCACAAGTCCCACGCTTGGAGAGAGGTTTCCATGTTGTGCAATCACACTGGATGCCTGAGTGATCAACCTAGAAACCTGATCTGCATCCAGGGGTGCTGTGATTTTGCATCAACAAGGCCCCTTTAGCTTCGATGAGAGTTTGTTGTATGGAGAAAAGAGAGCATGAGCATAGTGTGCATATAAAGCCACTTGGTGACCAACCCCTGGCGCTTAGTTTTGCAAATTCAAGGAGTATTAATAACCCAGGTTTGTATCGATCACGAGTGGTGATTAGATTCCAGGAGGTATAATTTTTCATTTGGGACATCCATGGCTACACATACCATCCCAATGTTTTGAGGAATTTTTGAGCAATGTACAAGTACGCAAGGTTTAGGCAACGCGTCTGGTAGTGGTGTAGGATACACTTCTAGTAATGGATCAATCTCATAGACCATTAGCACGTAGTTTGGTACAAGTGGGGACACTAGGTGTAACCACTTTAGGACCATTTCGTATTATAGGAGGATCTAGAGGTGGAACTGGTGGAGGGAACACCGAAGTGAATCAAGGATCTGGATCAAGAGGACAGAGGCCTCAGCCACCTCCTCAAGTAATCTTTGAAATGTATTTACACTTTCCAGATTACCAAGGTATAGAGGATGTTACGGAACATGTGAAAAAATTTGAATTACTATGGCGCACAAAGGGGATCACTACCCCAGTAGAAGGCAAGTTAGTTTGCAACAACTTTGCAAGGATGTGTGCATAGCTAGTATAGGAATTATAACCCCTATTAGATGGTGGTAGACTACACCGCATTTAAAAATTTCTTCCTAGCAGAGTTATATATAATAGATTTCGAACGGAAGAGAATCAACACTTTGAAGGAGATCCAACAGGGAATGGGAGAGAGTGTGCAGGAGTATGATGCATGGTTTAAGACTCTCCTGTCAAAGTTGTCATATGATATTCACCCTTCACAACATGCTCAATGGTTTGTTAAAGGGTTGATCACTCCATTTAGGAGGGCATTATCCCATAAAACATTTACTGACCCTTGTGAGGCTCTAGAGGCTGCCTTACACGCTAAAGCAGTTAGGAGCATTGATACTAGTGTAATCCTTTTTCTGGAGGCTCAAATCATTGTTATGGATAAACAATAAGAGAAGTTATCTACAAAATCTACACATGAGACTCGTAGTTATCTTTAGTGTGTGGATTTTGAAGTAGAGGGGCATACCAAGGATAGTTTCCTCCAGAAGTTAGTACGTGCCATAACATTAGATTGTGAAATTTTTCATGGGGAGCATGATGCAAGTAAATTCCCCTTGTTTCAGCCCACAATTCAGAAGAATGTGTCTTGCTATTATAAGCTCTGCACCTCTACAACCCATGATACTAAGGATTGTATACTTATTGACTAGATCCATGAGGCCATTGATCATGGTGTGCGCCATACTAGCCTTGTTAGTGGTTCTAAAGAAGATGATTGCCGTTATGAAGGACATGTGGATGGAGGGGCATGTGGGAGAGGTTCTAGTGGAGGATTCCATGGCTGTATTAACCATGGAGGAGGCAGAAGTGAGTTCTCATGAGGAACCTACTATAACTGTGGATCTACATAACATTACATATGCGAGTGCCTAGATTTATTGTAGTTTTCATGGTGCGGGAAAAACATAAGTATGAGGAGTGGCCTGAGTTATTTGAACACATGAGTTAGCAGCACTAGAAGGACAAGGGCACTAGGATAGTGAGTATAAATAAGGCCGACACATAGTGGATGCCTAGAGTGGCGCGTGAGTTAGGGTTAGAACCTGTTCTGGTGACAACATGAGCAGAGGTTGCGTGTGCCAAATAAGTACCAAGGCAAAAGACTCTAGTCTCAAGAGAAGAAGTGGCACATGGGAAGTATTTAGACCCTGCCCACCAGAAGGAAGTATATCAAGAGAAAATGGATGTCATTCAGAGTTTGCAAGGAGAAATACAGTGTCTAAAGGAGTAGTCTAGGCAATAGGAGCAAAGAAGGAATGTTGAGGCAGTCTAATGGGGGTCATTTGAGACAAAACATGGAGACAAAAATATAATTTTGTCTCAAAAAAATAATTTCATCTCAAAATTTCCCACTTTTTAATTTTTAGGGTTGGGTATCATCTACAAAAACATGTTATGTTCCACGCTCCATTTACTTTGTAGGTACTTTTACGAGGGCATTTAAAGACCTTCATTCCTACACTTTTGATTTCTCATCATTGCAGTGATCGCTACTCTGTTCTCTGGCTGTCATGTGCACAGTGGCTCCTCCCAATGTTGCTAAGCTACGGAAAAATAACGGTGGTGTGAAAGCGGTTTCTCCTCCCAATATTGTTGCTAAGCACCGGAAAAATAGCTTCATCCCAATCCGTGTTCATCTGGTTATGCCATCTAAATTTCATTGGAGAAGACTTCTTCGCTTTTCAGATAATATAAAACCACTTTTGGGTGTTCCCATCTGAAGCAACCATAGGAAGAGCAAAGACTATGGGTTTGTAGGTATCGTTCTTGCCCATCATTTGTTTTTGAGCTGGGTAAATCCCTGTGTGTGATGTTTATACATGGATTGCCTATATTGTATGTTTTTTGTTCAAGGGAGATTCTATTCAGATTTTTTTTTCAGGATGATGGTTTTGTTTTCAAATCTTTTTCCTTTTATAATCTTTTTCCAATCATTTGGCATGTTGGGTTCTTGACTCCTGGCCAAAAACCCTAGGAAAAATCCCGCAATACAATGCGTAGCGAGTATAGTAAAAGTCCCAAAATAATGTGTTGTAAGAGCCAAATAAAGTGAGATATCAGATCGTGGAAGGGGCCAAATCATATACAAGTTTTGTCTTTTTTGGTTAAATTCATCACCAGAAGACCACGAAGGAGCAAGGCATCCACAGTGTCTATCGTTTCCATGTCTGTAAAATCGTTGCCCCCTAAACTAGTCTACAACACTCCACACAATCGAAGTACCAATGAAAGGATGGAATCCTTGCATATGTTGTATTCCAGCAGGGGGACCTAGTCCTAAAGACACTCTCTCATATATAAGTCGTTGGAGAGAATCTGGCCCAACTTCCAATTTTGTGACTGGCACGTTGTCTTCCACTCGACTCAGGGTTTTCTTAACCCAGACACCACAGTTTCAAAGGGACAGCTCAGCCTATGATATTTCCTAATCATCCTCAGCCATCACCTCCTCGTTCCTAGTCAGGATGGCTTCCAGTATTTCTTTTTTCCCTGTTTTATATCTTGTCATTTTGTCAAACATTTGACAGGATCCCTCAGTAGAATGGCATCAGTTCTTTGGGGTTATGACAGAGAGTATACATGGCCTTCCCGGCTTTGACCACATTCTCCCTCTTGAATCCACCCGACATCCAAAATTTCTTTCTTTCCAATCGAGTTTGCTCCATATTTTTGCTATATTAATATTTTCAAGATCTAATAATGTAGATTATATGTCCTTTACATAAATCTGTTATGGTAGTTCGAGCACTGTGACAGTTCAAGAAATGAATGTTCATGGATGGAAGTCTGTCAAACCCAAGAAAATTACTGCCTTTTAATCTCAATGAAATATTTTTAGATAGCTAAGAATAGAAGCAAAGGAAAATAGGTAAGTACATATTTAGGATTTTATTTGTTCCTTAAAGCACCAAGAAAATGTTTTAGACACAATTTCAAGATTGTTTCCATGTACTTTCAGTTTAAAAATAAGTTGTCCTTACTGAATAGGCATAACAATAGTAAATTTCTCTCTTGACAGAAGTAGGAACTCTCTTTATAAGCTCTTGCATGAGACTCTGCATGTTTTTCTAATAATCATCTATACTGAAATATAAGAAGAAAATGTATAGAACTATAAATATTTCCATGCAACATGAGGTTCAGTTATAGAAGATTTATACCTGGAATATAAGTTTAGGGTTCACCCAATCAGAAATCAATCTCTAGAAGCTTTCTGCGAACAATAAAAACTCTGCCATTCATGAAAGTGAAAGTAAGTTGAGAAATTTTGATGTTGTACTTAAATGGATCATTATAAGTTATCAGAGATAACTCTATGGAGTATTAATACATTCAATAACCCAGATCTCTAGTGAAATCTAATGATTCAATTGGAAATTACTACATCATGTGACTAGAAGGTTGCCCATATGAGTACTTTTTATGTTCAAATAGAGTTACACTTAAAAGTGGGGATGGGTGATGGCAGACCAGAAAATAAGTATTAGGGATGGTTGATCTCCACTAATATTTATGGATGAAATTAGTGTGAAGTGGATTTGGTATGGTTGAACTTATTTAATGGTAATGGAGATAATAACTGTCCAGTAGATCATTCAATCTTATGAGATTGATAAGTATAATTCTAATAATAAATGACTCATTGAGAGTTAATAAGAAATATTGGATTGAGAAAACTCTGAATAATTATTTAAAATTTTTGATAGTAAACAATCTAACCAGGATTAGATAGGATAGTACTGTTGATGCAAAATCACAAAGACTTCGGATGCAGATCAGTTTCTAGGTTGATCACTCGTGCATCCAAAGGTGTGATTGCAGCACAACATGGAAACCTCTCTCCAAGCGTGGGACTTGTGAAACCGAGAGAGGAATCTCCAGAGAAGGCTGGTTCCCGCTCCTATTCCAGTGCAGGCAAGCTAATCTAATCCTAATCTAACCATGCCAAGGAGACAGAGAGAGAGAGAGAAGGGAAAAACAGCAAAAGCCTACACTAAAATGGTGATACACCAGAGAAGGAGAATGTTGGACATCTATCAAAACTGCCATGGGACAAAGAGAGGTGAGCAATGGGAAGGATGGAAAGATGCATCACAGGCCCAAGGATAGATTTCACATAGAAAATGTCCCAAAACTCCATGAACACAGCTCCAGACCTGCAATGAACATTCAAACATGCACAAATACCTGCAATGAAGAGAGGCAAGAAGAGAACAAGCAAAAACGAGGAAGGATGGATAGATGCATCACAAAACATGTTTTGTTGCTCCAGAAGTTTACACAGAACATCATTCCATTAGTAAGAGGCAAAAACACCATTACAGAGCAAGGGAGGAGGCTCGAACTCCATTTTCAACCCTAGAGAAGAAAAGAAGGAGGGCGAACAGAAAAGAATGAACCACCTTTTGAAAAGAAGCTCCTCTTTACAATATATAGAAAGAATGAGAATGGGAAGAGAGAGGGGAAAGCCAAAACTACCCCAACCACCTCCAGGTTGCATTTAATTCATCTCATCATGGCGTAAGCGGCGGATCCTGCAAAACGGCGGTCAGCTTCTAATGTGCGCTGCGAATCGTCACGCATTAAAGTTGTTTGTTGAAGCATTACTTCCGCTTGTTCTTTCGTGCCGTGAGGTGTTTCTTGATTTTCTCTCTCAAACTGAACCAAGATGCAAGATTGACCCCGGAATCGTAGAGAATCACACAAGCTTTCCCGTTGATATAAGGAACGCAAATCCGAGCTCTTGATCAAAAGATATGACGATCCAAGATTTAGGGCACTAATAGACCAAAACGGATTTTGAAATATTTCCGCGCTTCGCCACTGGATGACACGTGGCACGCATTGATTGGTCGCGTGATTCTCTCTCCTCCACCTCTCGGCAGGCTTTCTTTTGAAATTTCCTTGTGGGCCCTAGCTGGGACACGTGGCGCTATTTCATGGTTCGGATCGCTCTCAAAACTCGCCCCTTGACTTTTTGGACCTTTCCCTCGTGACACGTGTCATGCGTTGATTAGTCCTCGGCCCTGCCGGCTCTTTCGCGCCCTTCGCGTCTTTTTGTCCTGGATGTCCCAAACCGTTTGGGACATAAACCTCCGATCCACCCGAAATGGGTTTCCTTGTCCCTCATTCGGCCGATGACACGTGGCGCTGCTTCATTGGCTTTCGGCTCCTTCGGCGATCCGCGTCCCGCGCGTCCCTTCGTCCCATTTTTCCTTGTGCTCCTTGTGCTGATTTCGCCGAACCGGCCAGTTCGGTCTTTTTGTCCCATTTGTCCCACTTTGTTTCTGATCGCCTAGAGGCTTTTCACCCTGTTCGGCTGTTCGTACTCGCGCCCAAATGTCCCATTTCCTTTCTGCACCATTTGTTCCCATTTCGACCAACCGGCCGGTTCGGGTCCTTCGCGTCTTTTGCCCCAACCGTCCTACTCAAGCTAGTCATTTTTTCTCCTCTTTCGGCCGGATCGCCTTCTCGCGCCGCCGCGCATTTCTCGGCCCGATTGTCCCAAATGCTTAGCGGCCGCACTGGAGGCTTTTCGCCGATCCGTGCCTTCTCGCAGTACATTCGCTCCAATTGTCCCAAAGGCGACCTTGAGCAGACTTAACCAATTTTCACGATTTTTCCCGGATCAATCTACTTGCCTTTCTCGCAACTTTTTCACATTTTCTCGAGCTTGCTCTTTCCTTCTTTGGCCAGGAGTTAGAAAATTTCGAGGGAACCCTGCAAAACATGATGTTTTCTCTCGAATCAATCAATGTGCCCTGACTTGAATATTCTGATGCATGTTATCAAATTTTACCACGGGGTGAAATTTTGACAACAAGTACCTTTTTGAGGTTGGGTCCATCAATATATCAGTTGCAATCTCTGTTACTACCTCATCCCAGCCCACAGGAATTGGTTGGTCTTCTTGGAAAGGATATCTGTATCAGAAGACATTCACACTGTATCAAAAAGATTTTTCTGCATATATGTCATAAATGAACATTTCATTTTTCTTGGTATATAGATCTTATTTGGTTATCATTCTTGTAATCTATAGTAATCAATTGCTCCTAGGGTTTAGTCCCAAAAAATCCATCTCATATTTATTTTTATGTACACAAACTATGGGTTTCTGGTAACCTCTCTTTTATAGGTAGCTTTGTGCAAGATGATTTTCAGAGTCAATTAGGATTCTAATTGGGCCATTTTTCAGTTAATATACATTTAAAAAATAACTAAGCACCATAGATTAAATTCTAAGGTCCTTACTAGTAGGCTTTGCAGGCTTCAAGGGACATGATTGCTCGTCTTAGATTCTGCTTTGCTTTACTTGCAATGTGAGTAGCAAAACTCATTGGTAAGTCAAACCTTTCCTTCTTGGCTATCTGAAGAAGAACTTCCATGATATGTGGGATCCTCAAACACCTCAATTACAACAATAGAAGACAACCAGCTTACATATATTGCTAGCAAATATTTTTGCAACAAACTCACTTCATGGGTTAGTGGAGCATCTACTTTGATGACTTGACAATGATTCTTCAAAGCTTCTACCAGGTTTGAATCATTATCAGAGTAGAGAATAAGTTTAACTGCATTTGCGTATGGTCCATCATCCATTTGATGATGTGTTGAACATCTTTTGAGAGTTTTTCAACCTCATATAGGACCATCACTGAATCCATAAGCAGATCACATTGATAATGTTGTTAAACCTAGAGGTTAGTACGTTCCAAAGAATACGAAATTAAATCTCTTATATTTCCACAGTAAACATTTCACTTATTTTATCTTAAAAAATTGTCCTACATAAAATTAGCATGAATATTTACAGACCTTTATAATCTGCTGCAAAACTAGATTCGTATTCCTCTAGTAGAGCTATCTCAGAAGTGTGTGCTAACTCCTTGATGAGTGTCATGAGCACATAGCGGGAACTCTCAGCCACATGCAAAACATTGACCTCCATGTGGTGAGGACTTGATGCAATGGGAAGGCTTACCGTCCCTTGTCTCTTTCCCTATATTCACCATTCATGAATCATAGTAGGCTTAATGGGTGAAGGAACACCTTGCTTGGAATACATAAAGAGAGTTCAATACTTTTTCTATTGGACTGAGAAAAGGAAAAAGAAAAAATTTGTTCACCTGCAATATGGGAGAACATGGTTACAGAAACAACTAGCTGAAAGGTTAAAATTAGTATATATTTTACACAAGTTTGGATTTGAAGTGGGTTTGATGGTAATGGCTTAAAAGAGGACTCATTGTTAAATATTATCTTAGTACATAAAATAAATTTATTGAAAATATGCAAAGAGATATTAATCTCAAGACATCTATTCTATTTTTTATACATATTACAATATTTAATTAATTTTTTATTTTCTCCATAATTTTTTTATTGAATTATGAGAGATGGTTTCAATAAAATTGTACTATTGTGTCTGGTTTAAAAAGACTTTTTTTTTCAAATTCTAAACAAGAAAAAATCTCGAAACATATCAGATGAATGTCACATGTAAAATTGACCATTAATTGTTAACAACTCACACAAAATCTGTAAAATACCTCTCTTGACATAATAAAATAAATCATATATATAAAAAATAGATTTTCTTTAAATTGTAAGTTTCAAAATTACCCTTTGGTGTTTCCAACAAGCCATGTTTCAATAACATCACCAAGAAACTAGTAGGGAATTTCCGTGACGTTAGCTGTGGGCTCTAATCTATTACCTATGTATTTTTCCTCTTTAACATCCAAAGCTATGAGTTTGGTCAGGATCTTGTGTACGTTTCCACATTTGCCAAAGGTGTTGGTGGAGCTTATAATAGTAAAGTACAACAAAAGAATAGGCTTTCTAAGAAAAAGAAAGAATAGGTTAATGCATTTTTTTATAGAAATCCATATCATCATGTTGTCATAAAAACCAACCCCCCACACATATATATCAACAAAATTATATATATATATATACACATACATAATTTTTAACATTTAATATCTTATTATAAAATATTTCAGTAACATAGCATTCCCAACGTATGTTCCTTTTAGTGTTACAACCCTAACAAAAATCTACTTAGGAGAATTTTTTATGGAGGACTGAAATCCACATACCCAACATAAAATAGGGATAGTAGATTATCACTAAATTCAATCAGCAATACATCTCCAAACTCCAGATCAAATTAAAAATTTAAGCTAAAAATCGTAAAATAGACAAAAATTACCTTTAAATCAAATGATTTAAGCTCGTGTGAAACCTGCAAAATCAATTCTAAATGGTAAGCATCATTGGATCATCCCAAATATATAAACCCAAAAAAACCAAGACAAACGGTATAAAATCACCTCGCTCTTAGGACAAGGTAAAGACTATTTTGGGTATTACTTTTGCATCAACATACCAGTAAAAGTAGGGATATCAACGTAAAATGAGGCCACTTACCCTCCAAGAAGAACCTCCAAATATTTCTCGTAACAAAGCCATGGTGAGAGCCCTTTTTCTAGAACCAGGTGGGCCTTGAAAATAATATGAGGACAGTTCCCCTAAGATATCTGGTAACTAGATTCAAAATAACCAGTTCTATTTGAAAACTTGAAACAAATAAATGATTTTTCAAAGATTTTCTAGATAACCTGCATGGTAGTTTTAATTTAGAAGAGCTTCAAGTTATCCACAAGATCTTTGACATAAGTCTTCTTGTGGGAAGAGCCTATCCATCACATGTGTTTGCATAGACTGACTGATCAACAACCAATGTGATGTTTACCACTTTTAGAGTGGGTTTATTATTGGTTGGTTGATCGCCAGCCTTGCAAACATATGTGAAGTTTATGCTGAGCATTTTTTAGGTATTTTTTTATTCCAAAAACAAATGAAAGATCACCAAACATAATTAGACACAATACGTGTTAAGTTCACACCAATTTTTTGAGAAGTTGGGCTTGTTTCTTGTGACATATAAATCCCGCAAGTGACCTAGGACGATGCTTATCTACCCATGAAATTATGATCTCTCTGATATCTCTTGAAGATAAATTGTAAATTTCGAAAAGGTCTCTCTTTCTTCAAAAGTGGTACACTATTGGGAGGCATGTAAATTCCTCCACTCATGCAAGAAAACCAAACCTTTTTATTACACTTGAACGGATCTTTTACTTTCTGACTGCTTGCTTTTCTAGTTTCACTGATCCTGATCCTTGCACTGGTGTTTGTCCCTATAGACACATAGCTACTAAGAAGGCATGCACTTGATGGGGTATGGATAAGGCTTTTATCAGAGCTAGGTTTTCTCTTGCTATAAATATTGCTCATTGGCGAAGGTTTAACAAATTTTGGGGAGAAGTCTACTCTAGAGAAAAATATATCATTGGGAGATATACATTCAATGTTGTCCATTATATTGTTGCCAGAGTCAACACAACCATCTGTAGCTATTTTGGCATTGGCAATCCTTTCACTCAGATCACTACCAGTGATGTCAAATATTGTGGTCTACTTGAACCCAACTGTTTTCTTCTCGGCTATGGATGGTTCTTTTCCAAACCCACTGCTTCCAGAAGAATGTATAGATCTTGGTCTGGAGTTTGATATATTTATTTGGGAGTCTGTACAAAAAGAAGAAACTTATATTAATGTCTACAAATTACCAAAATAGATCAATTGATATCTAGAAATACAACTAGCTTAGAATAAAATAATCTTTGACTTTAATGGTTTTTTTATAATAATACTTCCCTTTAACTTGTGAACTAGGTAGATGTTATTCAAATTTCTTTCAATTTTTTTTTTCCGAAAACAATCATTCTTTACTTAAGAAACCATAGTAGCATAAAACTCTAATGGCTTGGGGCAAGACAAAAATTCAAAATTGCCCATTTTTGAAACTGCTGAAAGAAAGGGAAAATATTTATTAATGTCAACAAAAGATTAAAATAGGTTAATAAAGGGAGAAGTTCTAGGGTTGGAAATAATGGTTTATAAAGGCCACATCAAAATTTAATTCCCTTTCAAAATAAGGTGCAAGATCAAGAAATTTTAGTCTAATAGATACGCTTTGTTATGTTGGCACAATGCTAAAAAAGACTATCTCTGCAATGAATACAAATTGGAAAGACTCACAAGTTAATATCATCCTGAAACTAGCAATACCACCCTTGGGTGTCTTATATTCATATCATCTTATCTCCTATATGGAAGGCTTTGACTTTGAAAAAAATAATTTATTTTTGTATTGTAGATATGGTTAAAAAATGAAGTACGATAATATCTGCCATAACCCTATACTCCCTATTGTATACTGAAAAGAATTCAGACCTATTTGCTAAAATAGAGCTAACTCTAAATAAACCAGAGCAACAAGATTTTTGTAATAAGATGTGAAGGGAAAAATAGAAAAAATAAGTATAAGAGAATGAATAAATTAAGAAAACTTTAACCAACAACATACTCATCACTAGAAGCAGACTTCATTACACCAATGTTGGCCCTCGTTTGATTCTTAATTTCCTTACAAGATTCAAGTTTCCCAACTGAACTTGAGAGGACTCTCATAGAATTGGATTCAAACAAGACCATTACGAGGATCTTGCAAAGAAGCTGATTTGTTTCTTTCAAAAATGCTATGTTTATCTTGCCATTGCCCTTCATGATTTCCATATACACTTCTCTTGTAATTGGAAGTAGTATCACTCTCCCCACACGAATCCCTCTCCCGTGATGATTATTTTCTCACGGTACTAGTTGCCATGGTAATAGTAGTAGATGTTGAGTTATCACTCTCTCCCACTCGAATCCCTCTTGTGTGATGATTCTTCTCTGTACCAGTGCTAGTTGCCATGGTAATGAGAATACGCTTACAAAGAATAATGGGATGTTAATTGGGTAAGGAAAACTTTCTTGTTGGGTATTGGAAATAAGATCGTTAACCTTTCAAGGTTTTAGAAGGGTGAATAATTCCTCCAAAATGCCACTCCAACTAAAAGGAAATCTTCTAACAACTGATTTCAAACCCAGTGCATAATGAGAGCATACTTCATGTGAACCTTGAGCCTTAGTAGCTCAAGTTCATCCACATTATTACAACTATGATATATCCATGTGAATTACAAATTCCTCCGATGGCATCCATCTTTTCCAATGAAAAACCTCCTCGACATAGTTTTAATAATCAAAACCCAGTTTGGGCCAGGCTGGGTAGGACATAGAAATGTAACTATTCCCATAATTTGTATCGAGAGTGTCTGTGAGAAACAATATTGAGAAAATATATGGTGTATATTACGAGGTTTGTTGTCAGCTGGGGTCACACAATTTTTCTGCACATTCATGTTGATCATCCGTTTCATTGTTTATTCCATCTGTTCATATCTCTTTCAGTTGTTTGTTAGTTGAAGACCCAATTCACCAGTGTTATCGATGGTAACATCCAATAACTGCCCAATTGTAGAAAAACATGTAATGCTTAAAAAAACATACACTATATATGTATCTTTGCTCAAGAATTCTGAAAAGAGTATATAAGAGAAAATTACACATTTCACTCCCGGTCCTTGACCTCACTTGTTATATATATATATATATATATATATATATATATATATAGTTATAAACTATAACACTAAGGGTGGGGTACCATGAAGGTGGCTACTACAATTGTCATGCCTCAATTAGTTCCATCAAACAAGAACACGTAGGAAACTCCAAAATTTGGCTTTCCGGGAAATACGATTCCAACTCACTGGAATGATACAATGCTAACATAACTCCGACACAACTGGAATATACTCTTTATCTGATTCTAAACAAAACATACGATTGTTCCAAAACACTCTTCTAAAACATCATTCAAAGTAATCTTCACCAATATATGTGAATGATAGAAATCATTAATGATCATCAACTTATATTCTAACTCGACTTGTAGAACAACATAAAATCATTAATGATCATCAACCATTTCTAATCTTGACCAAATATTAATAAGATATCTATCTCTGCATCTTCTCCAAACAAATCTACTAATATCATTACTACAACATCAAACACATCATCTGAATCAAAGACATTCTCAAACTCATCAAAATGATCTATATTCAATAATTTCAAACTTCCATTAACTCTGGCGAGTACATGAACAGACTGAACCATAGTTACTTACAAACATGAAGATCTATATCTATAGACTCTGAATTCTGAAATCCTTCCTTTCTTCTTCTCCAGATATGTCTTCTTAAACCAGCGTATTCGTCCCAAAATCCAGATCTATCGTCCCAAAATCCAGTGTATTTGCTAGTCCCAAAATCCAGTGTAGTGAATGAAATGAGGATGCGCTATTAAATAGGCAACTCAAAGCTTTTCACCGGATACGGGAAGACCGGAAACCGGAGCAAGAGTGTCGGTAAGATTCCTCGGTGAGTCACACCCACTCACAAAAAGCAAGACACGACACCACCCAAAGGTACAAAGATGCCAATGGGTCCACCACGCACCTACAAAGCTAACTACCGACAACAAGCACATCCGGATAACTTTATTAAAAGCGGGATAAGAAGGAATCACGAAAGAGAGATGATAACATGCCTATCATCATGCAGCGAGATAGTGCGGAGCGCACTCAATTATTCGAAGAGGGCGAGAGGGTCTGGGCGGTCAGAATCATCATCATCGGAAGATGATGTGAATCATTTCTTGTCGGTGCGCCAGGAAGTAATCTTTCATGTTGCTCCAGCCATATGCGAGATATTCGCGCTGTTCCATCTGTGTCAGGTTGCAAAGATGGCGCCGTGTAGGAAACAAATAGTGATCAAGGATTCTGAGATCTTGATCAGGAGCTGGTGGTCGCACGACCATGGTGTGATGCAGAAGAATTCTCCTCCAAAGTAGCATTTGGTCTTTCAACCAAATTCTGTGATTAATCTTAATATAATAATGTGCCTTAACATACCATGGGATCTTACATTGAATAATGATATTTCTGGCTGTATCCGGATGCACATTTAACAGAGGAGAGTTAGATAACTTAGAAGGGAGAAATTTTGAAAGAAAGTACTTGAAGTGAGAAGAGATGTACTTCCTGTCTCCCAGAGAAGGAGGTCGGTTCCATATATCTGTCTGCAAAGGATGCTCTTCAGGCCACATCCTTGAAAATTCGAACCGCCACAATGTGTCCTTTCTCGGTATCAGCTGCCTGAGTCTGAGACCTTCGACAGGTAGGAAATCCGGTTGTTCGACTGCGTAGAGAGATCTCCATTGCCACTTTAAACAACACTTGACCAAGGGTTCTTGTAAAGTATGAAACTCATGACCTGGTATGTCAGGATCATAAAGTTTACATTCAAGTTCAGACATGGCGAACTCTTGTGTGATATAAGATCTCTAGAGACTAGAAGCGTTTGAGCTTCTTGTGACATCTGTTGTCACAGAGGACTAATGCATCAATTTGTTCCTTTGCATGTCGATGATCCCATACAGTGCCATGGGATTCATGGATAACCTGTGTTACGCTGATATTCTTTGAAGTGTTGAGTTCTCTGCTGACAAAATCTGCAAGAGCATTTTGTTTGCCTGATATGTGCTCTACTTGGAACTCAAAGTTGTCAAACCAAAGACCCCATCTTTGGAGTCTATTGAAGGCTACCTTATTAGCTGGATCTCCGCCATCTAACCTTTTTCTGAAATCTTTGAGGTCAGATCTTAAAATAATTCTTCATTTTGTACGAAGAACAGAGAAAGCCTTGATGGCCTTTTTAGCAGCTAATAATTCCTTATGGGAAGAATGATAATTTAACTCAGAGCCTTGAAAAGCTCCTGAGGCAAACCTACATACCTTCTCTTTATCATTCTCGGCCTTTTCCTTGAGTACTGCTCCCCAAAATTGTTCGCTGGCGTCGCATTCAATGATCTTCTTGCCAGGTCCTGGTAATGACATTGCTGGGAGTTCTTGTACTTGCTTCTTAATTCTCTGTACTGCTCTGGTCATGTCCTGATTCCATCCAGGAGCATTTTTCTTGAGTCTACTATTTAGCAGTACACGATCAGCTGCTATGTTCTGGTAAAAACCAGCAACATAGTTGATACATCCTAAGAAACGCTGCAATTGTTGTTTCTCTAGGATTTGGTCAGGAAAATTCTGAATATTTGTAATCACATGCTGTTGCATAGAAATTGTTCCTGAACTGATACGGATACCAAGGAAGTCTATTTCTTCTTTAAAGATTTCCATTTTAGTGGGAGACAAGCAGATCCCATTTTTATATACAGTCTCATAAAACTTTTCTAAGTGAGTTAAATGCTCCTTTGGTGACTTAGAAAATATGAGAATGTCATCAATGTAAACAATTAGGAAATCAGACAACTCACCGAAGATTTTGTCCATGATCTTCTGGAAAATAGAAGGAGCTGTCTTGAGACCGAATGGAAGAACTTTCCATTCATATTGACCACCTGGTACGATGAAAGCGGTTTTATACATATCTTCATTGCGCAAGAACACTTGCCAAAATCCGCTCTTCAGATCAAACTTGCTGTAGACATGAGATCCTTTGATTCTTCTCAAGATATCATCCTTGGCTGGAATGGGATGCTGTACAGCAGTTATGAATTTATTCAGTGGCTTATAATCCACTACAAGCCTTTTCTTTCCTCTGATCTGTTCAGATCTCTTGTTCACATAAAAGGCTGAACATGCCCATGGTGAATTGGATTCTTGGATGAATCCTGCTTTGATCAGTTTCTGTATTTCACCCTGGCATTCTTTTCTCTCTGCAGGGGGCATGCCTTTATGATGTGCTTTGAACTTTGGTAGCACTTCATTGCCCTTGTCATCTTTGATCATCTGAAGATCCAAAGAACAGTAATGCTTCTTTCTGCTGATGAAAGCATGTGGATCTTCACTGCAGACGTTCTTCTTAATCCTGGAAACTATTTCTTCAATATTAACAGCATTGTTAGAAATAGATTTATGAATCCAGGTATTATTGACAGTCTTTACCTTTTGAGGTAAAGGAACTATACTCTGAAAAGAGTATCTTCTGGGAATGGAGACAGGAGGCTCAAACAACATTATCTTTATTACGGAGATCTTTGAATGTATTGCATTGTTGCAGGAAATCAACTCCTAGAAGACAGTCATAATTCTCCATATTGTGTTGATAGAACTCTATGTCAATAGAATGTCCTTCAACATCTAATTTAACCTTAGCCATTGATTTGCAGACTACCTCTCTTTTATCAAATTTGATTTTAGTATGGGTTTTAACCCAACA
Organism: Taxus wallichiana var. yunnanensis; assembly: GCA_018340775.1. Taxonomy (NCBI): domain Eukaryota; kingdom Viridiplantae; phylum Streptophyta; class Pinopsida; order Cupressales; family Taxaceae; genus Taxus; species Taxus wallichiana. The sequence goes on from CM031236.1 coordinate 676,606,200, forward strand.
GTCACTTAGGGAGAGCGTACTGTCTGATAAGGCTAATCTCAGCACCGTGTCAATCATGGCATCCAATACATAAGGCTTTATATGTGGAATGCATATAGTGATTGCTATAAAGGGATTCTGGGTGCAGCTTAATGTACATACCTTTGGCTGTGATGGCTGATCTTCTCCTGTTGCCAGATTATGGTATGTTTCTTCAAGATTCTCCTGAGAATCTTCTTTTCACCTTCTTCCTCAGCTATGAGCTTGCTATATTCTTCAGTTGCCTTAGCAAGCACCTTCTCAAGTAATTCAATCCTGGATCTTCTCCAGGTCTTGTACATCTGCCTTGAAGCTGGATTTTCTGATGATTGTCTGGCTCATAAGAGGAGTAAACAGGAGGACTGATTCCTCTTCCTCTTCCACGCCATGCTCCAAACCTTCCCCTGGTGGGAATTTGTCTTGTCCTGACTCTCTGCTGGAATGGAGGCCGTATTGGAAATGCTTCAAAGGGCTCTTCTATTTCTGATTCAGCTTTGCTTTGTGCCTGGCTCTGCTCCAATTCATTCTGTCTTAAGTATCTGTCTTGCAGATTTCTGAGCTCTTTTGAAGAGCTATCTTCCTTGTTGTGTCCCAAGGGGGACAGCTGTCATAGACTGACTGGAGGCTTTCAACTTGTCTTCTGAGCAAGTCTGCACTTGGTGGTATCATGGGATGAACAAAGTCAGATACCATATTTATACTGAAATGAGTAAAGGAAGGAATTGAGCTATACCCACTATCAGTACTATCTTCATCTGATGAAGCATGCTGAATATTATTACAATTTTCTCCTTCAATGGAGACATAAGATATATCAGATGATAAACTATCAGTGTCAGAAATAAAAGCATATTCTTCTTCTTCTATGCCTTTACTGGTTAAGGCATTTACCTTTGCCTTACCTTTCTCTGTATGTCTCTGTGGACACTGATTAGCATAATGAGCATCTTTACAAATATAACAGGTAGGTTTAAACCTGTTTGATTTACCCAAATGTTTATACTTACGAAATTTGTATTTTGCTCTGGGTTTACCTTTCTGGAACTGCTCTTTATACTTTCCTTTTACGAATGCTCTCTCTGTATTTATGTTTCTTTTTCTTTTTACTTATAGCCACTCACCCCCTTTTGAAAAAAGACAATCTTTGCAAGAAGATTTCTTCTTGGAAGATTGGATTTCTAGTTCAGGGCATCCAAAGGGTTCTAAAGCATACTGATTGCAGAAAGTATTGCTGAGAGCTTTTTGGTGTTTGAACGCTTGCTTGCGTTCCCATTTTTCTTTGCACATCTTGGCATTACACTGATCTATGATCTGGTTGATGTGCCCAAAACTTAACTCTGAAGTTTTCATTCCATGCATGGCCTTTCTGTATTGTGTAGCAAAGAAAGGTGGAAATGACTCAATATAACGGAGACGCATAGTCTCATCGTTAATATTACCTGAACTGTAATATAGCTTCTGCATGAAGCATTGGTATTCTTTATGCGAGTCATATCACATAAGCGAGCTCTGAGGAACATAGCTGTGTTCATCATCTTGTCATCGTCTATATTACCGATGAATTCTCTGATAAGAGCTGCTGTGAGGCCAGTGAAACCTGAATCTAATATTTCTGCTTTGTTGGGAAGTACATCCCACCATTCTTTAAGAATGCCTACAAAGCCATTGACTATAGTGGCAGCAATATTTTGAGGTGTTCTGCCATAGGTTTCTTTTTGAGTGTTGCCCCATCCTATCATGGCATGGATTATTTCTTTTATTTCAGCCACAGACTTGCATTCTACTCTGTAGAAATTTGGCTGAAGTGTTTGGACCTTTGTGGTTGACTGAAAACCTGGAGTACTGCTTTCACCCATATGTTCATCAAACAATGGTGGTGTGAATTCTGGATTCTCAATGTGAGATTCAGTACCCTCAATGCTAAGCATGTTTACTTCTTTGTCCTTAAAGAACAAAGGTTTATATTCTTCTAGAACTTCCTTGTATGACTTTTTGGAGTTGGATTGGCTAGATTCTGGACTTCTGTCCATGAGACGGCTTGAGACCAATCACCTTCTTTTCTAGGTGTTAACCTAGTATTCAACTCATTGATCTTTGGAAAGATCTTGGGAAGTTCTTGGGTTAGACATTTTGGATATCATCTATCCTGCTATGTGTCTTTTCATTTTCATCCTGAATTTGTGACAGACCTGATTCTAACAATTCATTGGTTTGTTGTGTTCTGGCTATGATTGTGCTTTTCAAACCAACTGTATGATCAACCAAGGGTTGAACAATATCTGTGACTCTATGTGTGACTGCCTCTGGTAGGCTTGTAGCAAGACTTGTGTTGTGCTTTCTATCTTTCTTAACAGATTCTTCCATTTTATCAAATCTAGAATTTAACAATTTAAAGCACCAGCAGTGTCTCCTTTCTTTCTCAATTCTATAGCTTTAAGTGTTCTTTCCAAACTTGAAAGCTTTTGATTGAGAACATACCTCTTCATTCACGAGATAAGAGTGCCTTGTTGGTCAGATTGAGCATTTTAGAGCTTTCAGATGGCTCTATCTCTTTGTTGACTGCTCTTTGATACCAGAATACGGCCTTTTGAGTCTCATCAGGTGAAATCAGCTCATGCTGATCTGTAGGAGGAAATGGAGTCCTCGTACTTGTTGAAGCCATATTTATTGTAGGCCCGTTGACAGGGGCGTACTTCTGACTGACTAACTTTTCACAATCTGAGCACCATAAAAAGTCAGTAGAAGGATCATGGGTTAATGATCTATGGCTACATAAAAATATCTTTTCATCTTCTTTCTTAGCCTCTTGAGGCTTGGATGATTCACCAACTGAAAAATAAGAAGATGTAGAAGCTACAGAATTGCTTCTATTCAAAATTCTTTTTAGATCTATCATTGTCAGATGCTTTACCAACATCTGAGTTTCTTCTAAAACTAAGTGTCACATCATTTTACGCATACATTCTTTGCGGTTGCATTTTGAAGCTTTGGCTGAGATGTCTGCACAAACTTTTTTGCAAGGGTCCATTCTTTGGGACCTTGATGTCTGACCATGAAATTAACTCAGGTTCAATCTTCTGAGTTTCTAAGTTAACGTGAGTCACCACGCTACTGCCTTTGGACGTGCCGTGCTTAACAGCTGGGTTCATGGTATTTACCAGACGGTAAATGATTTTATAATGGACGGCAAGAGGACAAGATCCTTTGCGCATATTCAAACCTGTGGTTGCTAAGTGCAATTTTAAGACATCCTGCAGAAGGTCTTCTTTGGTTAAAGACACTGGGTAGTTAGGGTAAACCTCAAAGGATACAGGGCCTGTATGAAGGCCAGTTTGGACTGCGGCTAACAAACTATCCTTAAAATTATCAAAACGTAAATCTAACAGACAACATAGAATACTAGCATTCAAACCGCGGCGAAATAAAGGTGTAATTCCTATTTGTACACAGCCGATATGAGCAAATTTATATGTGGTTTGACGCTTAAGGGACTTGACATCAGCTTTATCAATTAAAGGGATATTATATTCACAACTAGAACTCTGTGAAACTTGAATAACGGATTCCCTAGTCTTAAAAACTGTGGAAGCTAAAAGCTGAAACCTATTTAAATGAGAATAAACTTCATTATAAGCTTTTCTAGGAAGTCTCCACTCAGGAGTGGGACTCGACTCATCAACAATATTAATTTCTTCATTGACTGAGAAAACATCAGACAAACTAATCAAAGATGTATCTTCAGAATCTACAGTAGATTCTCGAGATACGATTCACAACTCAATATCACGACACTTCCGATTCTCTTTTTGCTAGCTATATTGCTAGATATCTTGTTTAGAATATTGCTGAATATTGTTTAGAATGGTTTCCAGAGCTGTTTTGTTTAGAATGGTATCAGAGCTAGCAAAAGAGAATCGGAAGTGTCGAATATTCGTAGTTGTGAATCATATCTCCGAAGAGTTCCGTGATCTTTCAAAGATTCGTGGTAAACACAAGTTCATATACCCCAGTATAATCTGCAGGTGTGGCTATCGCAACCGTAAGACGCCGTTTGTCAGGCGCAACAGTAAGACGAGTTTTTGCCCGAGGAGTGTCGCAGATTTTGGTTCTTTGCTTGTAAGTCTCACAATGGTGACAGCTCTCCGAACTTCTACTTAGATTATCGAAGATACATCTCTGGTTAGTTTGTCTGATGTTTTCTCAGTCAATGAAGAAGTTAATATGATAGATGAGTCGAGTCCCACTCCTGAGTGGAGACTTCCTAGAAAAGCTTATAATGAAGTTTATTCCCATTTAAATAGGTTTCAGCTTTTAGCTTCCACGATTTTAAGACTAGAGAATCATATCCAAGTTTCACGAGTAATAGTTGTGAATATAATATCCCTTTAATTGATAAGGCAGATGTCAAGTCCCTTAAGCGTCAAACCACCTATAAATTTGCTCATATCGGCTGTGTACAAATAGGGATTACACCTTTATTTCGCCGCGGTTTGAATGCTAGTATTTTATGTTGTCTTTAGATTTACGTTTTGACAATTTTAAGGATAGTTTGTTAGCCATGATCAAATGCCTTCACATGCAGCCCCGTGTCCTTTGAGGTTTACCCTAACTACCCAGTGTCTTTAACCAAAGAAGACCTTCTGCAGGATGTCTTAAAATTGCACTTAGCAACCACAGGCTTGAATATGCGCAAAGGATCTTGTCCTCTTGCCGTCCATTATAAAATCATTTACCGTCTAGTCAATACCATGAACCCAGCTGTTAAGCACGGCACGTCCAAGGGCAGTAGCGTGGTGACTCACGTTAACTTAGAAACTCAGAAGATTGAACCTGAGTTAATTTCATGGTCAGACATCAAAGTTCCAAAGGAATGGACACTAGCAAAAAAGTTTGTGCAGACATCTCAGCCAAAGCTTGAAAATACAAAATGCAACTTGATAACAATGAAGCGAAAAATGATGTGACACTTAGTTTTAGAAGAAATTCAGATGTTGGTAAAGCATCGATGATAAATCTAAGGTTTTGAATAGAAGCAATTGATAGCTTCTACATCTTCTTATTTTTCAGTTGGTGAATCATCCAAGCCTCAAGAGGCTAAGAAAGAAGATGAAAAGATATTTTTATGTAGCCATAGATCATTAACCCATGATCCTTCTACTGACTTTTTATGGTGCACAGATTGCGAAAAGTTAGTCAGTCAGAAGTACGCCCCTGTCAACGGGCCTACAATAAATATGGCTTCAACAAGTACGAGGACTCCATTTCCTCCTACAGATCAGCATGAGCTGATTTCACCTGATGAGACTCAAAAGGCCGTATTCTGGTATCAAAGAGCAGTCAATAAAGAAATAGAGCCATCTGAAAGCTCTAAAATGCTCAACTGGACCAACAAGGCACTACTATCTGTGAATGAAGAGGTATGTTCTCAATCTGAAAAGCTTTCAAGTTTGGAAAGAACACTTAAAGCTATAGAATTGAGAAAGAAAGGAGACACTGCTGGTGCTTTAAGATTATTAAATTCTAGATTTGATAAAATGGAAGAATCTGTTAAAAAGATAGAAAGCACAACACAGTCTTACTACAAGCCTACCAGAGGCAGTCACACATAGAGTCACAGATATAGTTCAACCTTTGTTGATCATACGACTTGTCCTAAAGCACAATCATAGCCAGAACACAACAAACAAATGAATTGTTAGAATCAGGTCTGTCACAAATTCAGGATGAAAATGAAAAGACACACAGTAGAGATAGATGATATCCAAAAGTGTCTAACTCAGGAACTTCCCAGGATCTTTCCAAAGATCAATGAGTTGAATAGTAGGCTAACCCCTAGAAAAGAAGGTGACTGGTCTCAAACGTCTCTGGACCAAGTCCAGAATTTAGCCACCCAACTCCAAAGAAGTCATACAAGGAAGTTCTAGAAGAATACAAACCTTTGTTCTTCAAGGACAAAGAGGTAAACATGCTTAGCATTGAGGGTACTGAATCTCATATTGAGAATCCAGAGTTCACCCACCATTGTTTGATGAACATATGGGTGA
>CM031236.1:676612361-676693769 GCA_018340775.1 Taxus wallichiana var. yunnanensis
ATACACTCTTGGCGGGAAAAGGCGTGCGAAAGCCACACAACATTTCAAATGAAAAATTCTCACGCAGAGCTTATCTCAAGCAAACACAACACACAATTACCGGGGAGAACAAGCAATAATCATGCATTCAATATAGAGAAAATAGGCTGGAAAAAGGGGAAGAGCGGCTCATGCTGTTCCTCCCGATTCGATCATCACCCCTCCCACATTGCCTTTTCCATTGCTTGGAGCCATGACGAGACATAGAGATTACATCACGCTCCACGGCTCACGAAGGCATCTACCATAATGATAAATAAACCTTTCCTTCACCATATTCTGAGGACAACATCAAACTCTCGGTGCGGACATTACAGATAAATGTAGCATGAAGGTGTGATAATTCCAACATAACCCTTTATGCTTGCCAACTTAGTGACTCGTTGAAGATGCTCCTTATAATTGCAAAGCAAATTGTGTTTCATGAATATTCTGATATGAACCAGCTCGGCCTCTATGAGGTTCTCTCCCATGAGTTTTATCGTACAACAAGTAAGATCTCGATAGAGAATCTTTGTAAATAAATTTCATCGAGTGCTGCTGTTAACACCCTCCTTTGTACATAATCGATTTGAAGGAACAAACTCGGTTACAAGTTACGGATCTGAAAAATATCCTCACCACCTTCATCTCCCAAGAGACATTTTCTCGAACATTGCATGTAGATCTCCACGTGCACTGGGTGCGATCCGTCACCTCCATATTCCAAGTAATTTCCATCGCGATAAACCATCAATGAAAGGGTTTGGGACTTGCTATCCCTCTATCATTCACTTTGCGGATCCCATAACACGCAAATGAAAAAACATAACCGAGGAGAATGCCGAGTGGAATCTCCATTATATAGTAGCATGCAATATTTGTACATAGGCAAATAATAACTTTGCTTTGTGTCTTCTTTCTTTTTCAATTAATCACAACCACACTGATATTGTCTCCACTTCTCCGTCCCAAAGCCAATTTGGTAAGAAGAGCAGTTGCGGCACCTACAGGAGTATCTTTTGTAATACCCTTTGAGCGATGAGGTCTATAGCCAGCCAGACATTTTCTATGAACTTCACAGGCGAGAAACATTTGGCTGGAGACATCCCATAGACCATCATTAGCTAGGATGAGGCACTCATCTTCATGTGTCTGATACGTACATGCCGTTACTTCAGGTTCGAGATATCACGATACAATTTTAAGAATCTGTCTCATCTTGATCACGTGAAAACCCTCAACTAAACCGTGGCTCGAAAGGCAAAGATTGAGGTGTGGCGAGTTAAATACTACAACCATCGAGCTCCTCGAGCTATGATCTCCAATGCATGGCAAGTGATGACCAAGTCACAAGTTTGAATCAAGCAACAGTAGCGTCCAAGCTAAATGTATGATCTCGACCTCCCAGGCTGTAAAGCAGAACTTACCCAAAACAAGAAACCCTTCATTCATACAAAGTTTTTACACGTGCTGGGTCGAAATGGACAGGCCGAAAGCAGTATAAGGAATCCTGCAGCTCTTGCCCAACGAACCAGATCTGGGCAGAGTCTTCTATTGCAAATCATAAGCAAACCACCGAACTCAGCGTGCCGAGCCGTGCAATTACAAAACAAACTTCCCAAAATGCCCAACATTGAATACGGCGGAGTTTGGCCATGAATAAATAAAGCAAACCCAGAAGCTTCAAAGTAGAATGTCGGCCATAATGCAAGGAGCTCAACTAAAACTTTACCTCGTTCTTTTGCTACAGTGCAATTTTGCAACAATCGATCACGATCCAGTCGCGTCTGCAGAACACGGAATCACCGTAGATCAACACCAACGGCTCGCCTCGCCCGTGGCAGTCGCACTTAGCTCTCTGGGCCACCAGATTTTTACGGGATACGTTTACTTTTCTACCGTATGCATGGCTGCTGCATAAGGCCAAAGCGCTTCCTCACGGCACTTTCGAGGAGAAGATCGATTCTGGCCTGCTCACGTGAAGCCGCCCATACAAAGTCTGCATACCTGTGAATTTGAGAATCCACACCCACCCACGCAACGCCATGAAACAGAGACCTTCATTTCACCATTAATGAAACCACTATCCAGTAACCATGTACCTGTGCAATTTCATCCGTTTAAAAAGATTTGATGGAATGTAAAAACAAGCATTCGCGGTTTTGAGCAGACACTGACGGAGGCCACGTGAGCGGTAGGTGAAGTCAACAATTTAATCAATGAGCATGTGCGGCCACCAAAGTCTCTTGCGTGAGCAGGTAAAAAAAGAAAACAAAAGATTTGCAAAATCAGGAAAATCAGTGGGTGCGGCCACCAACAGGGATTCCATCACGTCGCACAATAATAGCTCTACCACCTTCCACGCCAAGGAGATGAAGTTAGCAGAGCCCAGAGATAGGTTAGGGGCATTACATTTTAATTAATTAAAGTTTAAATAAGTAAATAAATTCCAAATAAAATTAAATTTAGATTTAAAAATAAAATAAAATAAATATTAATAAATTAAAAAGAAATTATGAAAATTTAAAAATTTAAGTCTTGAAATGTAAAATTCTAAATTTTATTAAAAAAATATAAATTAATTAAAAAAATTGAATTTATTTTTCAAAATAATTAAAATTAGAATTCCATAAAAATTAGTAAAAAAATTAATAACTATAAACTAAAAAAATAAAAATAAGAAACAATATAAATTAATAATAAAATAAACTTGAAAAATACTAAAAATTAGAAAAATAAAAAATATTAATATTTTAAAATAAAAAATTAAAATATTGTTTGTCACACATACTGGAAGGGTAATGGTGCAACGAATCCTTTAACCAATGGAGGTGTTTGCTCTAAACAATACAAAGTTTGGAATGATCTTATTGATAATCCCCACACTGACCCAGAGATCATCATTGCTAAACATGTCAAAGTCACAGTCCATTTCAATGAAGACTCGAGGGTGATCTAGGCATGTGTGGAGCCTTTTCTTGGGGTATGCCACACTTGTGGGTTTCTTTTACACCCTTCAAATGGTCATTTTTCACAAATTGCACAGGTGTTTATGTTGATGTGACCATTTTGAAAAACTATTTTGTTTTCTCGTAATCAGTCTCATTGCCCAAAGTTATGGGTAATTCTTCTATTTCAACCGTTTATCGATATTGGTCTTTTAAGACCTCTCTCGTGACCCTCGAGTTATCGATATTGTATCACCCATAAATATCACACACAAATATCACACAAAAATACAACAATACAAAAAATATTAGGATATATTTTTTTACTTACTTACATTGCTCACTAGACAACACCACAAGGGCTCAAAGTAGAGAATTCAACTACTCATTAGACACTTACCTAAGTCATCGACTCACATAAACACATGACAACACCATATACATGTCGATGCCACACTTTCCCCACTGAACGAATTCTAGTAATGACCCAACCACAAGAAAGGGACTCAAGGATTAGCAAACCCACAACACATTATTTCTATGATTACATCTTAGTTACGATAAACATTCCAAGAACATTATTGTGCAAGGATAATTTTATTATTTTTCCACCTACAAATTCTTAAATTCATTTCACATTCAACTTACAATTCAACCATTTAAGTTGGCTCTTTATCTCTTATGACAATCTCCATAACTTACATAATTATTTGACATATTTCAAATTGCATACAAAGTTCATAATTCGCTCGTTCTTATGTTAAGCTTATGTTTTTCAATCGTTTATTCAATGTTAAAATTTTACCTTTACTACAATAGTGAATGTAAGACATTGGCGCTGCCATGTGTGCACATGTGTTATTTTTAAACTAATGCTAAATGTGAGTAACACACTAACACCTAAATAGTCTTAATTAGCAAGAATCAAACAACATACTAAGCGCCATCATGATAAGAATTGAACAAGGGTTAGATGTAAACATTCATTAATACAAAACTTTAAACCTAACAATGTTTAAACATATAAAAATCCTCTATTCTCTAACAACATATAAATGAAGAAACCTAGGTAGGCTCCATGGCTATAAAAAAATGGTTATCCTTAGTGTTCCAAGAACCTAGGAATGAGGGTTTGTCAAAGTTGGGTTACAAGACCCTTTGACACCTCCCATATGACATAAGCACTTAAGAAAGAGGCTTAACTCTTAAAGATGATGAACTCTTAAGAGAAAAAATGCAAGCTCTTAGTCTATTTTGCTATATGTTTTGCATCTCGCTTTCTCAAGAAGTTTAGGTGTAGGTATAAAGGTAGAATGAGGACTCCTTATATAGCTTTAATGGATAAAGGAAACACTTGATTCCTTTGTATGTGGGATAAAGGTAAAACATGATTAGGAATGGATAAAGTTGCTTTATTAAAGGTAACCTTACTTTAAAAATGGTTTAATTTATGCTTAACAAGTCATGGGAGTTGGGGTGCTTTAATTAATCAAAGGTTATTAACTAATGGGTAAATATAAACTTATGAAGCTAATTAGAGAAATATTAGTACGATTTAGGCTATTAAGAGGGGATTAAATCAATTAAATATTGATTTACTAGTTAAATGAAGTGAAAGACTAATTAATTAATAATAATTAATTAGTCTAAATAAAAGGGTAAATAATTAACAGAAGGTCGTTAATTAGGTTATTAGCTAGATAGGTGACTTAATCAATTAGCGTATTGTAATTAATTAACAACAATAAGAGGGAATATGAGCGCTTTTGATGATATGTCGTCGATTTGCGAAAGGGATAATTAACGCAATTTAAGTATTTAAATTACTTGGGCGCAATTATAGGTGTCTACATTTGCCCCTCTTTGGGGTGGCGTAAGCAATGCCACTTTAAAGATAGTAGACTGAAATAAATTTTGAAAGGAGAGATGCCCCTTCGAGTGTCGATGGGGTGATGAAATATGAAGATCGACGATCGAAAAAAGTGAGAAATAGATAGAAGAATGGAAAGGGGTAGGATGCCCAAAGAGAAGGTTAGGGGTGAGAAGAATGTGATGTAGAAGAAATATACGGGGGAGAGAAGAGCTTAGCCTCGAGTGCGGTGTCTTTGAAACAATTTTGATGTGTCATCATATTACCATAAGAGCTATGCCATCGGTTCTTATGAAAATATAAGCATACGACAAAGGTAGAATGACATGAAAAGCCATACTATGAACAAATGTCCATTGCTGAAAAATACCAACTCCACGCAACATACAACAATTTAATGTAATACGAGAAGGAAACAAGCTCATCTAACAAGGAAAACAAAGTACAAATGCACATACCTAACCCAACGGTCAAGACAAGCTTGTACAAATATTTTGTTATCGGTCTTTGAAGAGATCCACAAGTTTGTGATTGACAACAAGGGTTAAAAATGATGACCCGAGCAAGGATACATACGCAAGGGGAAATGATAATGGACACGGGGTTCAAGAAAAGCGTTGCACAACGTGAAAGCAACACAGGCATAACAAACGTGCACCGTAATACCCGTTTGCGGTTACCTGTGTTCATGGCGTAGTGACCTTTCCCTTGTTGGGTCGTTACAACTTGAGATGGATTTCAGAGTAGTTTTTAACAGTCATCTCAAGTGCCCATATGATATTTTGAAAAACCCCATAAATTGTATTTAACTTTTTTGATTCTAACAGTCCGAGATGGACGGAATTTGAAAAGCATGAAAATATTGACTAGATACCATGCCTTAATTCTCTAACATGACGTTAGAAAATAGAGAATTTGATCATATTGTATTTGGACTGAAATTGTTGTATTTGTAATGTCATAGAATGAATATTCTACCGTGTTTGATAGAACCGTGTCATTGTATGTTTGTTTGATATATTTAATTCAGAAATAGATAGAATGCCGAAATTTAAAATTCAACTTAGCCTTAACCAGGTCTGTTATTTTGTTCTATAGTTTTGTATACTTGTTTGCTCGCGGTAGCGCTTCAGATGTTATAGTTGAGATACAAACTTACTATCGATGTTAATGAAATGAAATAAAATATAAGTAAAAATAAACAAATAAAGGAAAGCAGGGTTTGCGTGGGAAAGAAGGGAGGGTAGGTGTGTGGCGCAGGTTGGAGGGGACAGTGAATTAAAATCAAAATTTTATCTTCTTGTGCCTAAGGCCTACCGTCCCTCACCCCCTTCCTGCCATCTAGACCTGGTGCATGGCCATCTCCCACTAGCCTTACCTCTGCCAAATTACCCCACCTTCATTTAATTATGATTTGCAAATCTCTTGTGTCCTCGCTTCCTGTATTATCCTCCTTTGACCGCGTGAGTTTTTTTCACGGTTGTCATGGATCTGCGTGCGCGAGCGTGTAAGAGGCGTTCCCTTCTGAGTTGCGTGGGTTTTGATGAAGCTTCAAGCTAGTGAAGCAGGTGTGTTACCTCCACTTTTCATTGGGTGCTGCGAGGTGTGTTCTTCTGCGAGCGAGTGAAGACGGTTCACGAAGAAGACGGGCATTTTCAGTTAATGAGACAAAGTATCCAATACTTGAAGGGACACTGAAGTCATCTGATCTAGAGCCACGATTAGCAGGACATTATGGGATCCCAACAAATCGACCAACTTGGCCTTTGATTCAATCCAATGCATTCTTGCTATAGCTTCAGGGGATGGCAGAATCAAGTTATTTGGTGGTGATGAAGCTCAAATGTTATTGCAATCTCCCAACCCAACCTCTTGCAAGTTTTTGCAGTTTCTTGAGAACCAAGGTATCCTACTGAGCGTAACATCACAGAATGCAATTGAGGTATGTTGGAGATGAGAAAGGGAATGTGTCTGTTTTACAGTTTGATCAAGAATCAAACAAGATATTGTGTATGCAGTGTTCTGTTCCTGTGTCTGTCACTCATGGGGTTGTTGCTGAAGGGATTCAGGATCGTTCTGTCGTTTGTATCTTGCCCCAACCACCTTATGAATTTAGTAGGGTTCTTGTTGTCTTTAAAAATGGTTTACTTATTTTGTGGGGTATTAAAAAAAGCATGGTTATAGCAATAGGAGGCAATGAAGAGATTCAACAAAAGAAAAGTGTTACAGAAACATATCAAGGAGAGGTTCGATCCCTGGACCCCCCTTAAAAGAAAAGATGATGAAAAAAAAAAAGAAGTATCATCTGCATGTTGGGCATGCTCTAATGGGAGTAGGGCAGCTATCGGTTATATTGATGGAGACATCTGGCTATGGAGTGTGCCAGTAATGTCAAAACTGAAGTCCATTTCTGATGCTAAAGGTTTAGAATCATGTGATCCTCAATCTTCGTCAATATCCAAATTGCAACTTTTCACTGGCAAAAAAAAATAAAATAAATACCCATAGTTTCAATCAGATGGCAGCCAAGTAATGATAGCTGTGGACGTCTCTATGTTTTTGGAGTTGTTGATTCCACCTCTTCAAATGTTATTCGGGAGTTAGCCAGGCAGCAGGCTTGTTGCAGTATAGTAGAAGCCTTTTTGAGCGCTTCCAACAAGCGGGAGACCTGATGAAATTTATTACAAAGATTCTCTATTGAGACTTTACTTGTTTTATGATGAAACTCATGGAAGAGGCAGGAGGGGCGATGTTGAACCAGGAGGAACAGGCATGAGCTGTTTTTCCCCTTTTCCAGCTATTTCTTTTATAATGATTGCATGATTATTGCTTGTTCTCCTGGTAAATGTGTGTTTTTTTTGTTTTGGGATAGCTTTGCGTGTGAAAATATCAATTGAAATGTTGTGTGGTTGTGGTACGCCTTTCCCGCAAGATTGTAGTTTTTTTTTTTGGGATAAAATGTGCGTGGAGTCTTACTGGATACATCTATGTTATGCCTGTAAGAGTAGTTTTGTCCTTTTTCGACCTGGTATTGGACCATCTTCAGCGTGGCAATGAGTTATTGTTTGCTTAAGTTTTGTCCTACTTTAAAAAAAAAATAAAAAATAAAAATAAAATAATAATAATAATAAATGAATAAAAATATTTACCTCATGAGAAGTTGTGTATTTATTGCCTTTTGATGTTATCAGATCTGGTATTAATTTTGTCTTGGAAATGATACTAGAGAGACCCTTGCTCATCCTTTCCTTTTAAGCAATCTAATTTTGGTATAATCTCATCCCAATTTCATCCCTGGGAGGTCGACTACAAGGTTGGAACATTGTAAATTTCTATTTCCTTTTAGAAGCTTTAACAAACAGATATTATGCTTGTCGGATGTGACTGGCTATGACTAGATAGTGGGTTTTCGACGCCGTCTTATGCAAACATGTTTTTGGCCAAATCTAACTTGCTTACCTAGCTTATGATGACCTTAAAAATTTTAGTACCCTGGCCAAGGGATATCCTCGTCAGTCCTACATTTGTATTACCTCCCTAACTGGTCTTATGAAAGGTCCACCGACTTCTTTGTGATGGAAAATTTGAGGGTTTGTTATAAGGAAAACCTTACTCAAACCTTTGGAGAAAATACTTAAAGTATTCAAGGGACTCTCGTTTTGTACATGGGATACCTATGCGCCCGACGTAACTGTGTAAGTTTACTTAATTCTTTTTATTATTATAAGAAAAGCCTTTCCTTGTCGGACGCCCCCACGGTAGTGAGTGCATGAACAGTGTTTTACCCCTTCCGAGCAACAAAAAATGAAGTATATGTCGGATGTGGTGAACATGGAACTAAGTCTGAGGCTTGAGATGCTTTCGGGGACCTAGTGAAAGGTAAATTACATTTACCCCCAAAGCAACAATGTTTTATGAGACCTTTCTTCGTTATATCAGTAAGTAAGTTAATAGTGTATAACATTGAAATATTTTATTATGTTGGGAATGAAGGGTTTTTCGTTGAGGGATGTGCGGAGTTGGCACTTGCGGCTTAAGAGTGCTTTCAAAGTTTCAACTTATCATTCGTGGACGTTGTTTAACCTTGAATATATAAATAAATATTGGGTATAACAATCAAAAACGTCAGCTACATTCTTTAAGGTGTACGCATGTGCAATGCATTCCTTTTTACATGATCTTTGAATTGGGTCCTTGAGTGGCCATAACCCCCATAGGCTGTATGAGTTTTAGTGGACTTGTGTGGCATTCTTGGTCTGAGTAGGGATGTTCGGAATAATAAAACTTGTTACTTTTTTTTGACATTATCAGGAGAATTTACTATTTCCATATCGGGTGGTTGTTGTATGATTCCTTTATTCTGTTTTGTGAATGTGAAGCTGCTATCGCTATCTTACTTAAGGAAAATAAAAAGGTGTATTATGTGGGAAATTTGTTATAATTTAGAATGTATGGTGTAAGGGTAACCTTGGATAGAAAATGCACAATTTTGGCTTTCATATGTCCTGCAGTGTGCCTTTTGTTAACTAGATATCTATTTTGTTTACATTCATACAAATTACTTTTGCTTATGCCTTGGAATGGAAATCATGCACTAGTCATTCAATTAATTTTGATGAAATATCTAGGAAAAGGGAATGCATGCTCATGCCAGTTCTTTTGAACTGACAAAAGCTAACATGTTTTTGCAGGTTGTTTTTCCGAGCTCAAGTATGAAAGAAGTGGCTGTTGTAGTTGCATAGATGATATCCACTTTGGTGCTTGTACGTTGTTTTTATGGTTATACTATTGATAACATCTAGTGGAAAAATTTTAGAAGAGGATCAATGTCTTAGTATTTTTGTATCGTGGATTATGTCGTCTTAACCTTGGAACCTTGAATTGTCTGTCTATCTTGGAAAATATAAGAAAATTTGTTTACCACTTGTTGAGTGACCGTACGTCGGGAAGCGGCAATTGAGCATGGGAATCAACACGTGACTCTTATCCACCACGCACCGACCTCCCGAGGTCGTGCCGAGACACGGTGGGGTAGAATGCGTAGACAAACCACGCACTAATGGTATTTGCGAATCTAAGGCAAAGAAGGCCCTTCTAACTTGGATCAGTGTGATAGATCGATCGGCGAGGATGACCGCTCGAAGGCTCAATCAATATCGAGCTCGGCGTGATTCGATCTATGGGTTGTGGGATGCGTGGAAAATGACCGGGATGGTTTCGTGTATTTCTCTGATAGGGTCATATGGTAAATATGGTCGATTCTATGGACGATTCTCGGCCTAGTCCAAAATTCTCTAGCTTTGTTAGTTTGTTGTGTCTAGTAGGGATAAGCTATTGAATGATGAGAGGTGGAATCGGAGTAGACTCAAATACTAATGTACGAAGGCGGTGTTTATATCTAATTGACTCGTGGGTTCGTTGGGGTGTGGATCTGGGATCACAACCATAGACTCTTGGTTGTTGCGGTCCCGTTATGGTCATACGGGAGATCAAGTTCTGATCCCTAGTATCCAGTAGTCGTAAGCTTTTTCAGCTTCTACGTTTAGAACCAACGCAATTGTGCGATCTTCTCGGAATACCTCACGGTGTTCTAAATGACTTGGATTCTTAAGTGGTATCTATATCTACTAGGGTGTCTCCAGCGTAATTTGTGGAACTAAAGGATCGCACCCGAATATTTGTTCTCTTTCGAGCCCTTCTACAGTCATGTGGGTATTTTCTAGGGTAATCTGTAGTTTGGCTGATTTGACCAAAACAGATGTGCTTGGTCGTCTTCGATGTTTAACCCTCTCAACTGTGCCCTGATCTGTTGGAAGTCTGTTGTTGTTTGGAAGACTTGTATCCTAAGGTTTTGGTCAATATCAGTTATTGCCACTACGGTATTGGGCTGGGGCACAATTGGCTCGAAAATGTATTCCCTGGGCTCCCTGGGTCCCGTAATTGTCATGCAAAAGCGGAAATGAGACAAACTATAATAAAGTAAAATCTAAGTGTACTTCTAACATATATAATTTCTTTTTGTATTTTCTGGCAATTTATAAGAAAGCAGCTATTTAAAATATTTAGAATTGACAACTAAACTAACAACGTAAAACAAACAAAATAGCCGAGTGTAGCTATTTATGCATGCGCAATTTCGTATATCTATTCTAAACAACGAAATAACTAATCTATCTCAAGAAGATTCTTCGATCCTACCTCAGAAGTGAGGAATGAATCATAGTTTCTCAGAAACTATCAATCCCCACAACTTCCCTGGCAATATCGAGAATGGAAATAACTTAAATAAAGCGATTAACTACTTTATTTGATAAGTTCTAACTAAAACTTTGAAAGATGGAACCGGATTTCGCGAGCAGTGGGCGAATCCGGCGGTGTGTGTGTTCTTGTCCCTCAAGTATGATCTCCACGTTCTTTGTGCTCACGTGAATCCGAGAAAAGCGTGGAATGCTTGCATCAATAGGAATAAGTATTTGGATCAATGGACGGCCTTTGGAATGCGAGACGAGAATAGAATGCGGATAGGAGAGGGATGGCGCAAGAGTACGAGCTTGGCCTATACAATTCCTAGCGGGGTCTCTGCGAATCGTGCAACAAAAGTATCCGAACTCAGAAACTAGTCTCGTATGAAGAGCAAAACCTGCAACTTCAATGGCTGCCTTAGACTATTCTACTCCAAAACAAGTATCTTGTTTGCCAAGTTGGATCTGTGGCTTACCAACAAAAGAAACACAAAGCTAAAACAAACTCAGTAACAACTATATGCTACCAATCTTAAGCAAGCTAAAAGACCATAGCACTGAAACATGAAAATTGGAGTTAAAATGGTGGCTCAAATAATGTTTGCACTTGCACAAGTTGGATATGTGGCTTACCAGCTGCAACACAATACTAGCCAAAGCACTCAATGAGAAATCTAAGAATTCTAAGCAAAAGAAAACTAAATCTACTGCAACAAGAAATTCAAAACAAACTTTGGAGCAAAATTCAGAGCTAAATTCAGGGGCCATTTGCATGTGCACAAACCATGCATTTATAGGAATCCAAACATGCAGAGATCAAATCCAAACTGAACTCCTAAACATTAAACAAAAGAAAAACACTATTCCAGGGGACCAAAAACATAAATGCGTGCTCAAGTCGGCAAGAAAAGCTGGTAAAGCGTTGATATTTCACGCGGGTCGCGTCAAAAGAACGTTCTGGAAAATGCGCACAGGACCGCCGCCCTGCTCAGGGCGGCGGTTCTGAGACCGCCTCCCGATCGGGCGGCGGTCACTCGAGACCGCCTCCGCCAGGCGGCGGTTTCAACCGAAGGTCAAAAGGCCAAGGAAAGAGGAAAGAAAGGGAAAAACAAAGGGCGCGGGGGCAAAGCGAGGCATGCGGGATGTTAACGCATACTCCGAGGGCTTTTCCGGATCCCGAACACCTTGCGAGGAGACCTGTATCATCATTGGGGCCTTTGTTAACCAATTTCCGACTATACAGTACATACAATTTTGGGTACGTACATATTGCCCCCTCGGAGAAGCGTTTTAGCCATGAAGGGGCATAAAACGTTGGGTCCGAGTATGGCGGTCCCAAAATGGGGAGTTAGAGACTATACCTGACATGCCTGTGTGTCGAAATGCCGCCAACTTTCACATGCTCTTCATAATGTATGCAATGGATGACAAGTGATAACAAATGTTAAACAAAATGTTTTACTTTATTTTTATTTTTATTTTTTTGCAATGCTGATATGTGATGACAAACACGTTGTAATATTGAACTTTTGGCCCCTTTGGGCAATGTCTGTGATTTCTTCTTATGTTGGCAAAATGTGATGAATGTGTAGCGATAAAGAGATGAACTTGCCCCAATCCCAAATCCACGCAACTAGTAAGATGCGAGGGCTCAACACCAAGAATTGGGAAGGGCACAAGTTGTATGAGTTTGATTCGAGTGGAATGATGAGAGACAGACAAAACAAGGACAAGAACCAAATTTTGACCTACACACCCACCCTACTCAGAACTACTACCAAGCTTAGAAGGCCACTTACTTTTCAGTTTATCTAGACTTAGATTCATAAATGGCAACTTGGTTGACAAAATCTGGTTTTGAGGATTTGATCTCTTTGGAATTTAGATGTTTGGATATTTGCCTTCTTTTAACAGAATTTGACTTGTGTTTTTAGCATACCAAGATTTGTTAGTTTGTGTGACTGGACCCCCCACACCTTGCCTCATGCCACTAGTAAGAAGCATGGGTTTGTCACCAAAGGCAAGATATAGGCGAGTAAGGGCACTTCTTTCCTTTCCCAACCTCACATCACCAGTAAGAGATGTGGGCTTATCACCGAAGGTTGATGGGGCAAAGAAGTGTGTAAAATAAAATATTTTGTTTGCTTGGTGCTTTTGATTGCATTTGATTTTGACATTTTTGATCTATGACTTTGGGATATCCTTTTGTTCCAAGAGATTTTAAGAGGGATAGATGTGACACCAAGAAGCTTCTAGAACAGACCGTAGGCAAGGACAACTTTACCTAGTAGAAAGAAAGAGCGAAGCCAAGTATGCAGGTCTTGGTATGGTTTCCATCAATGTTTGTCTGTCAAACTTGATGAGAAGATTTGAAAATACTTGATGATGCTTGAAGAGATGTGATTTGAATATTTTTGCCAATATCTTCAGAAATTTGTAATAGATTACTTAAGAGTAAGTTCCTGGACTACAATATTTATGAAACGAGTGAACAAAATGAACCAACTAAATTACTAATGTAATGTAACTGCAACCATGTACATATGAAAATGCAGGTGGAACTATATTTCATGATATCTAAGGTGAAGAAAGTTGACGAATATCGAATTCTTCACCCCTAGAAGTACACATCGGAGAACCATTATCCTCAAATTTTTCATTTTCTTGATGAGGGCTTACCGTTCCGGGTTTGAACTTACAACCCTTGCCCAGAGGTGTATATGTCCCATTATTAAAAACATTTTTCTGAAAGAGGCATTCGCGTACCTCTTTGTCATGTTTTTGAGAGATGACATGTGGGTGAGCATGACTATGCTGTTCGACCTTCTCTCTCATAGTGAGCATTGTGTTGATGATGAGGTCTTGCCCCATGGATAGGGAAACTTAGCTTTAGACACACATGGGTCGAAGCTAGACTTTAGAATAGGGTAGTGCCTAGAGAGGGTTTTGATAGGCATCGTTTCAATTTTAAATTGCCCTTCTTCGTTTGTTAATTCTATCATGTTTATATCTAGATTTAGGTCATCGGAGGGAAGAGATGCTATACCGAGAAGACTACCCATTCCTTGAGGTTCGAATGGGAGAAAGATCGGTTCGTCATTCTCCAAGAGTTTCATAATTCCTTCTGTGGCTTTCGTGGAGACTGTTTCCACAGAAATTGACTTATCTTTATTTGTCTTTGCCACCTCGTATATTAAATCATAGGATCCTACCGGTTTAGCATTTGTAGGAACTTCATCTCGTGTGGAGAAAATATCGGGTAGGGGTTGTGAAACATACTCCTTTGTCCGAGTTGTTGCATTAATTTCATGCTCAACCTCTAGCTCAACTAATCCCAAGATTTTTGTATTACCATTTGAACTTAGGTTAGGAGCAATCTGAGAGTTGTCAGGAGTTGAGGCGTCTTGATTGTTATTTCTTATTATGATACCTTTGTTTTTCCCATTTGGATCTAACCTGTTATTGTTAGAATGATTTGGGAGAGGATCATTGAAGATCTTGAGAGGTGCATTTTGAGGGAAAACTGTCCTGCGAAGTATTTGGTGCTTTGGTGACACGGGATCTGCAAGAACATATCTATGAAAAGTTGTTTTTGTTCTTCTCGGCAAGCGTTGCATGAATTTATTGTAGTCATGGCAAGTCTTAGTATCATGACCCCTAATTTTGTGGAAACCACAATATAGATGGGGATTATAGTTCCGTGGTCGTTGGTTTGAATCCTGTTGTGGCCCAAAGTTCTGATTGGGCTGCTGGTTGTTATAGTTGAAATTTCGAGGTTGTGGCCTTTGGCTTTGGTTTTGATATCCATCTAGGCCCCGAGCAAGCCCTTGTGGCTGGATTTGTTGTTGTGGAGGATGATTAGAATCCACCATATTGATCGCTGGAGTGAAGTTATTATTGCGTTGATTGTTAGCAGGTGCCGGGGTGTTCACAACATTTAGTCCTTTGACTTGATCAGTGAATCCATCTGTTGTAACCCCATGGTTTTCATTAAGGATTTTGGGTCCTTGATTGACGCTTGTGGTGGTTGTAGTGTTTTGAGTAGAGGTGATTAACCTCCCGTTTGCTCCATACGTCTTACGGCCACTATCTATTGCTGCTTGATCAATTCGCAGAGCGCTCTCAAGTACCTCGTCATAAGTCCTTAGTGGGAACTTTTGGACTTCTTCCTTCACTTCTCTGCTAAGAGAATGAAGGAATAAATCGCATAGCTCCATCTGATCCATGTTTGGAGCGCTTGCCGAGGAATAAAGGACTGTACGCCACCTTTGGATGAAATGGGCGACAGACTCGTTATGTTCTTGCTTGATGTGCAAGAACTCCCTGATTCCTGTCTTTAATAGTTTGTTCATGTCGAAGGCTTTGATGAATTCAGACACGAGTTGTTTGAACGAATGTATGGAAGCCTCGGGTATTCTGTAATACCAATCGAGGGCAATGCCTTCCAGCGTTTTGGGGAATATTTTAGCAACAACCCCATCCCATGGGAGTAATTCACGAATGGCGGTAGCGTAAGCTTTGATATGCGCATTCGGATCTCCTTCTCCTTTGTATTTGGGCAAATCGGGAAGAGGCCTTGGAAGCATAACGCTTCGTATGGCGAAATCTAAGGGCTCCTTTAAATATTCTGAATAAGTCCCTATCGCATATGTCTCAACCATTGATGGTGCCTGTGGTGAGCGGTGGCGGAAGGGGTTGTTGATATGGCGTAACGTCACGCGTTAGCGGGGGCATAAGGCAATCCCCGCATTTGAGTAAACACGCCGGGGGATAGAGTACAAATCCCCTTGTGGTGATTTGGAGTACATGTTTAAGTACGAAGGGTACTATCTAGGAATGGATTGCTTGTCATGTCTTGGACCAAGAGGCAGTGTTAGCGATTGTGGGTCTAGTTGGCACTTGTTGTGAATATTGAGGAGTCATACCCAGGTGTGCCTATTCCCGTGAGGAGATCCACTTGGCTAGGATGGTGCGGAGGATTGGAATTCCCTGTTTGTATGATTTTTGAATTTTGACTTGCTTGGGCAAGTTCTAATCCTCTAACCTTTTCCATTAGATTTGAAATGACTTCGTTTGGTGAAGCCATGATATCGTGCCTTGGTGGCGTTTGTTGTATGTCCCGGTGTTGTATAGGCATGTGATAGCTTCGTCATGAACCGATTGCTATCTTGCCAAGTTTCTCCAAGAATATTTCTGTAGAGGTATTTTCTTGAAAATGGGTCTCAGGTTGTACTTGTAAACCTCCTATAGGTGGGTACATACCCCGGGAGCGTTGTTCACTCCTAGGATAAGGTATTGATTGTCCATCATCCAAGACCAAGTATGGATCCGATTGTCTACTAATATGTGGTCTGAGTAATACCTGAGGAGATGAAGCAGATTCTCCAGTCAATGTCATATTGTTTGAGCCTGAAGGCTCTGTTTGTGTTTGAGCAATTTGCTCCAACCCCTCTGTTTGAAAGGACGAGTTATATCTAGTCCTTGGTGTTTGTGTTGACAATTGGTTAGTTGAATAGTTGTCGCCCCACATTGAGAGTGAGGGTGATGATTGCCTATTCTGTTGGGCGTAGTATGCCTCAAGACCCAAGAGGGGTCTGCCGTATGCATCGAATCCCGACATATTCGGGGGGTATATGAATACCCGCAGAATAATGGGAAGGAGCGAAGGTGATTTGGAGAAGATAAAACTTCTCAAAGAGAAGGTGAAAGAATTGCTTGATTCACGTCGGGTTCACCAATTTTGTATGCGTCGGAAAAGCGACGGTGAGCGTGGAATCAACACGTGACTCTTCCGCGTACCCGACCTCCCGAGGTCGTGCCGAGACAGCCGGTGGGGGTAGAATGCGTAGACAAACTAGTCAGGCAGTCTAATGTCTTGGACACGCACTAATGGTATTTGCGAATCTAAGGCAAAGAAGGCCCTTCTAACTTGGACTGGTGTGATAGATCGATCAGCGAGGATGACTGCTCGAAGGCTCCAATCAATATCGAGCTCTGGCGTGATTCGATCTATGGGTTGTGGGATGCGTGGAAAATGACCCGGGATGGTTTCGTGTATTTCTCCTGATAGGGTCATATGGTAAATATGGTCGATTCTATGGACGATTCTCTGGCCTAGTCCAAAATTCTCTAGCTTTGTTAGCTGTTGTGTCTAGTAGGGATAACTGTTGAATGATGAGAGGTGGAATCGGAGTAGACTGAAATACTAATGTACGAAGGCCAGTGTTTATATCTAACTGACTCGTGGGTTCGTTGGGCTGTGGGATCTGGGATCACAACCATAGACTCTTGGTTGTTGCGGTCCCATTATGGTCATACGGGAGATCAAGTTCTGATCCCTAGTATCCAGTAGTCGTAAGCTTTTTCAGCCTTCTACGTTTAGAATCATCAATTGTGCGATTTTCTCAGAATACCTCACAGGTGTTCTAGCGACTTGGATTCTTAAGCTGGTATCTATATCTACTAGGGTGTCTCCAGCGTCTGGCTGTGGAACTAAAGGATCGCACCCGAATATTTGTTCTTTTTCGAGCCCTTCTACAGTCATGTGGGTATTTTCTAGGGTAATCTGTAATTTGGCTGATTTGACCAAAATAGATGCGCTTGGTCGTCTTCGATGTTTAACCCTCTCAACTGTGTCCTGATCTGTTGGAAGTCTGTTGTTGTTTGGAAGACTTGTATCCTAAGGTTTTGGTCAATGTCAGTTATTGCTACTACGGTATTGGGCTGGGGCACAATTGGCTCGAAAATGTATTCCCTGGGCTCCCTGGGTCCCGTAATTGTCATGCAAAAGCGGAAATGAGACAAACTATAATAAAGTAAAAACTAAGTGTACTTCTAACATATATAATTTCTTTTTTTGTATTTTCTGGCAATTTATAAGAAAGCAGCTATTTAAAATATTTAGAATTGATAACTAAACTAACAACGTAAAACAAACAAAATAGCCGAGTGTAGCTATTTGTCTGTGCAATTTCGTATATCTATTCTAAACAACGAAATAACTAATCTATCTGCAAGATTCTTCGATCCTACCTCAGAAGTGAGGAATGAATCATAGTTTCTCAGAAACTATCAATCCCCACAACTTCCCTGGCAATATCGAGAATGGAAATAACTTAAATAAAGCGATTAACTACTTTATTTGATAAGTTCTAACTAAAACTTTGAAAGATGGAACCTGGATTTCGCAGAACAGTGGCGAATCCGACGGTGTGTGTTCTTGTCCCCTCGATATGATCTCCACGTTCTTTGTGCTCACGTGAATCCGAAAAGCGTGGAATGCTTGCATCAGCAGGGAATAAGTATTTGGATCAATGGACAACCTTTGGAATGCGAGCATGAATAGAATGCGGATAGGAGAGGGATGGCGCAAGAGTACAGAGCTTGGCCTATACAATTCCTAGCGGGGTCTACTGCGAATCGTGCAACAAAAGTATCCAGAACCTGAAACTAGTCTGTATGAAGAGCAAAACCTGCAACTTCAATGGCTGCCTTAGACTATTCTACTCCAAAACAGTAATACTGTTTGCACAAGTTGGATCTGTGGCTTACCAACAGTAACACAAAGCTAAAACAAACCTGTAACAACCTATGCTACCAATCTTAAGCAAGCTAAAAGACCATAGCACTGAAACATGAAAATTGGAGTTAAAATGGTGGCTCAAATAATGTTTGCACTTGCACAAGTTGGATATGTGGCTTACCAGCTGCAACACAATACTAGCCAAAGCACTCAATGAGAAATCTAAGAATTCTAAGCAAAAGAAAACTAAATCTACTGCAACAAGAAATTCAAAACAAACTTTGGAGCAAAATTCAGAGCTAAATTCAGGGGCCATTTGCATGTGCACAAACCATGCATTTATAGGAATCCAAACATGCAGAGATCAAATCCAAATTCCGAACTCCTAAACATTAAACAAAAGAAAAACACTATTCCAGGGGACCAAAAACATAAATGCGTGCTCAAGTCGGCAAGAAAAGCTGGTAAAGCGTTGATATTTCACGCGGGTCGCGTCAAAAGAACGTTCTGGAAAACGCGCACAGGACCGCCGCCCTGCTCAGGGCGGCAGGACCGCCTCCCTGATCAGGGCGGCGGTCACTAGACCGCCTCCCTGCAGGGCGGCGGTTTCGTCACTGAAGGTCAAAAGGCCAAGGAAAGAGGAAAGAAAGGGAAAAACATTGGGGCACTTATTACACCGTTCCGCAAAGATAGTACCTTACAATTTTGGGTACTTACGGTGACCTCTCGGTGGATTAACGGTATTCTAAGAGTTGAAGTAACCTTTTTTTGTTTTTCGTAAATGAATATTGTTAAACTTTATCCCTGCGATTAAATGTTGAGTTAAATCTTCCTAATACTTAGTCATAGTGTGTTATAAGTAAAATAAGATGGGTTGTTTAATACTTATAGAAGTTAAACTAAAATTTATATTGCAAATAAATTGGTGCAGAGGTGACCAACTTGAAAGCATGTAATTCCATAAGTGATCAAAATGAAACTATCCTTTGTTAAGTAGCATTATATAACCTGATTATCCCTAGCTACACTATTGAGCACTATCCCTTTCATGGTGAAATTCTTAAGCGAACTTACAGGAAATCTATGGTTAGATCTCGGAAGATAATAAGATTTAATAAAGCGAGAGAAAACAATTTAGAAACCACGCAGTCTATCTCTCACCATTGGAAGGCAAATTGTTTTATTTTTATAAAACTCTTTTAGTAAAGCCTAAGTAAAATCTTTAATAATTCTCAAGTTAAGTTTTCAAGTCTCAATTATATCTTGGTAATAGTTAATGAGGTCTTGAAGATGATTTCAACTCAACCTTCTCCCTCTAACCTTTTTCCAAGGTGCCTTGTATTTCTTCTCTTAACTATGTTAAACACAAACCCATGTTGTCATATGGGCATGAACAAGTTCTAATAGCGTAAGTTTAAATAGATGGCCTTGTGGAATTAAAATTCCCCCTTTCTCTAAATAAATGAATTAAGAAAATAAATGTCATAATAGAGAATATTTAAGGATGATTACTTAGTGTCAAAAGAATAAACCTGGCTTGGTAAGATGAACTCAGTATGAATCATATCTTGAGCCTCCTTGAAAACGTAAGCTAAGAATTGCAAGATGTATTTTAAAATTAAATAACCCTAAAAATATCTCATTTTGGTTGGCCCTAATAGTCGTATTAATTGGGGAAGATGTGAGACAAACCAACGGGATATGGAGAAAATACTATGCGCAAGACACAAGTTTTAGACGTAAAAAACAAGTTACTATTTTTGTAGGGTTTTTTTTTTCCTTGTTTTTTGGTTTTTTTTGACATATATATTGTTTTTACTTTTCTATTGTCCAAATTGTGGTGAACAGTAGAAGAAAATAGAAGAAAGAGAATGAAGGGCCTAGGCACAATGGAAAGTGCCCTAGGTGGAAGAAAGAAGAAACAAGTGACAAAAATGTCCTTGTTTAGTGGAAAAATTAATAAAAAATAATTATTTACGAGAGTGTAGATAAGAAGAAAAATCACCTAGGAGCAATAAAATTGTCCAAGGGAGAAGAAAGGGGTACCAGACAGCAAAAAATTCCCCAAAATGGTGAAAAATAAGAGAAAAATAATTATTTAATAAAAATAATTATTCCACGGTGAACAGAGGAGAAAACGACGATTGAAATGGGCTTCCAAGCCCTCCTAGCGGTGAAAAAAAGGTTAATATACCCCACCGGGGGGTAAAACATCATGACCAATTCATTTTAACCGAGCCATTTAGAATTTTTTTACTATGAGGCTCTGATAGTGATGAGGACAATGGTGATACGAGACCGAGTGAGGTGCGTAGATGCAGTTTGAGGGTACCAAATGCACATGAGGCAGCGACCCTTCATGAGTACCCGAACTTTGGTCATTAATTGTTGTCATTAATGCTTTAAATTTTTCTTTTAGCCCTAGAAAGTCACATCGGTGTGCATGCATGCACACGCAGTATCGGTTTGGGGAGCGTAGGAGTCCCTTTGGGGCGTCCGCGCCACAATATATGTGCGCATGCGCAGCATGAGGTGTACACACCCACGCACATGCGCACATGCCCAAAATGGGCGCACACATGAAAAACATGGTGCATACACTAAAAGGGGGTGCACACACCTAGGGGTACATGCGCGCAAGCGCAAGCACCAAATGTGTGGCACATGCCAAAAAGGGTGCGTAGACATCCAATGAGGGCAAGTGCCGAGAAGACAAATGTGCGCATGTGGACATGCCTAAAAGGGCACGCAGGCATCTAAAAGGGGCTGCACATGCCCAAAAGGGCACGCAAGTGTCCTAGACTGGCAGAGAAAAGAGAGGAAAATGTCAAAAATATGACACTTAGAAGAATTTTTAGGATTTTTGGGTTAACCCTAAAATGGTGGATAGATTTTTTTAAAAAATGTTAGTAACTGACGAGTGATTTTTTATTTTGTAGAGACGATTGCCAGTTTTACAGACGCGGGAGCACCACTCCCGGATAGCAAAGCTAGAGGGGAGTATGCGCTGGTGAGACCGACGAGCCATGGCGATACTTCTCGAGGCGGTGGGGCTAGGCCCCATGTCTCGGATGCCTTCCATTACACTGGATCATGGCCTACTAACTGCGCTAGCCAAGCGATGGCATAGTGAGAGTCAGTGTTTCAGATTTCCCATAGGGGAGATGACGGTGACCCTCGAGGATGTATGGCGAGATCCTTTGCGTGCGATCATAGGCACCTTGATTGAGTACAACGCAGATGTAGGGTTGATTAGAGCAGCTTGCAGTGACCTTTTTGATGTAGATGATATTCCACATGACGGGATGACCATAGCCCTACATGAGTGCATCTCTGACCCCACATTGCATCGGGGCCTCTCTATATTATGTCTCTTATCAGTGGGTTCTTACTCACTGATAAGACAGGGATGTCATTCTCGAGAGGACTATTACCTTTGGTTCATGGCATTTTCAGCGGCGAGAGATATTGTTGGGGACAGTGCATACTGGCCCACTTATACTTGGGATTTACATTTGATCACATACCACGGTTAGAAGACCATGGGTCCAACCTCTTTACTATAGATATGGTCATGGGACCACATTGCCATCGGACGCCCTGTGGGCACTTTACGTGTCCGAGACCCAGAGGAGCCATCTTACATGGCATGGGTAGCAACAGGTGGTGATGTACGTGGCCACCTCGGTAGCCTATTCAGATATAGGTGAGAGTTCGACGAGCTGCCAGCGATAGATGTTATCTGCGGCCTTACAGACATTTCTAGTGGCCAGAGGATGCCACAGAGCTCAGTGTGTGCTCAGTAGAGCACTATATTATTGGTAATCGTAACTACATAATTGAGTTATATCGAGTAGATAGGTGCCAGCGGAAACTTGACAGAGAAAAGGGGGTCCCACAACTAGGACATTTGGTATGCACACAAAGATTCAGAGAGGTAGACTATGGGGCCTCGCATACCGGTGGCCCGAGCTCGAGCGAGTTTTACATAGGTGGTCCCCAAGCATGGGACCTAGCATGACAGGTGCGGGATCCGGGGACCATAGCAGATTACACAGCTTGGTATGCCACTATATTACCTCAGCATCTCACCATTCCGGAGGAGGCCTGGGCAGCAGGTGCTCGTCCACCTATAGAGATATGGCATGGTTCAGAGCGCAGAGCGAGAGCAGTGGGGCCGAGATCCAGAGGATCCTTTTGATGGCATTCCTCATGATGGGCAGGGTGCCGCACAGAACAGGGGACCAAGGCCGCGAGGACCCAAAGTACATGCACCCGTTTAGCCATCAAAGCGAGGGTCCTAGAGCAGGGCCAGTCATCCAGAGCGCCCTAGGGACCAGTCCTAGTGGCACAGATAGCCACACAACCAATGACATAGATAGCCATTATACAACAACATTTATAGTAGGCCTTAGCTAAGAGAGATACAATGAGAGATGAGAGAGATGAGGCCCGAGGCTAGTGTGTGACCGCGATAGTGGAGCGTGATGAGGCCCAGACTCACATTGTTACACTACTTTCAGAGCGAGATTAGGCTCGGGCCTAGGGCCGCCCAGTGATGACAGAGCGGCATGGTGGAGTTAGATTCAAGAGACCTCGACACAAGGGCCCAGGATCTCGAGTCTCTTACACCACCCCGTCGTAGGTGCGGATGGTCATTACGTAGAGAGATCATGTATATACATGATCACAAGGCCTTCTTGCACAGAGGGATCAGGCACGAGCTGAGTTGCAGACTGTGACTGCCGAGAGAGATCGAGAGGCTGCCTCCACGAGAGATAGGATGAGGCTGATTTGGATAGAGTGATAGGAAGCGTGATGTTTCCCTTCAGCAGCCCTTGCCTCTGGAGATGCTGACTTGATACATGATGCCATGAGGCTTGGTGGTGAGGCTTTATTTTACAGGACTGCCTATTACAGGGTAGTTCCTCTAGAGCGAGTGAGTAGTCGCCTCGATAGTCGGGGTTGAGCGCGATAGGCTTTCGGCCATGGAGATCGTGCCGGTCAACGAGATCAGTGAGGTAGCCTATACCAAAGCAGCTGGGTTGGATCGGGGCCATCTCAACCTCCATTGTTCCGTCACCCAGGTGATAGGTCTAGGAGCCCCAGTGAGGGCGAGCTATGGTTGAGCTCCATATTTTTGTTGTATAGATTATTTGTATACATGCCTCTTATGAAGGTTGATTTTGATGTATAGCTTTGTATACTTGTATTTTGATGATGCCTCGTGATGAAGGCTTGATTCTTTCTTATGCATGCCCCTTTTTTATGGCACATTGTATCTATGATGTATCATTTTGAGTACCGATCTGACATTTTATACTTGTATAGATATGTGGACATTTTTGATGTATCATCTTTGTACACCTCAGCTGAAGGCATTTTTGATATAGAGTAGTTTTGATACATGCCTTTGATGAAGGCTTTTATTTTTGTTATATGTACCATTCTTTTGTATGCCTTAGCTGAAGGATTTTATGATATAGAGTACCGATGTATATCCATTTCTGTTGATATAGATGTATATGACACACATGTATATAGAGGATTACTTTTTGGGCTCAGATACACGTGTTTATGAGATGATGCACTTTATTGTTTTGTGTCTTGATGCATGTGACACGAGTGGGCATAATTCTATGATGTAAAATACCCTTTATCAGAAATTACTCTATGTTGAATCTTATTGCATGTTGCTTGTTTTGATTCAGCACTTATGGATGTGTTATGATGTTGTCTGATTTTGTACTTGCATGTATGTTATCTTGATGTTTGATGTATACATGTGCTATGGATGTTAGATGATAGATCCTTAGATGATATCAAATGCATTTCTCATGTGTTACTGTAGATGTATATGGACGGGATGATATGATGATAAGGGTGCGGGGGGATAGATTTTGATATTTGTGATCCCTCTTTCCCCCATTTGATGATACAATATGTGATGATTAGCTTAACATTCATGTATGATGTATACTTAGCTTTTTCTTGATATATGATGTATAGATGATGTTAGATGTGATGATAATGATGGTAATGTGATGTTATGATAACAAAACAATGCACATGCAATAAACACAATCAAATGCTAACAAAGAACACAAGGAAATAACATAATACACCATGATGCACTATGATTCACTAGCAAGAATAAATCTAATCTAAGCAAGAAAAGATGAATCCTAACAAAGTATGCCCAAGCAACAAACAACCCAAAAAAGCAAAAACACAAAACAACTATACAAGCAATAAGCAAATCAAATCAAGACAACAAGAAATAATGCAATGTAAATATAAGTAAATGTTTGTGTAAGATATCTTTTCATGCAACAATTTTCTATTGTTTTTTTGTTTGTGAAACAATTTTCTATTGTTTTTGTGTTTTTATCTAAAGGTTTTCCAAAGTTATACATAGGTAACCAAGAAATCGTGGATGCCTCCAGTGTTAGAAAGGGAATATACAAGGGTAAAGCCACGCGCCTATGAATAAGAAGGTGAAGTTGTTAAATTTCCCCCAACGTAAGATGGGAAATAACGAAAGAGCATATCCCTCACAGATGAATAAAAGAAGACAAAGTTGGATCAAGGCTAGACATGATGGGGCCCACAGGGAATCATAAAGGCGGGACTAGGGCTAGGACAAGTAAAACCCACCCTCCATATGCAAGATGCCTATGAACAATGAATCCTCCCAAGGCGTCGAAACCAATTTTCACCCAAGGACTTATCCAAATTGCCACAATTGTGTGGTTTTCATTTGTGGATGACCTATTTTCTCTTTTTCTCTTTTTTATTTTTTGTATTTTTTATCATTTTACCATTTTTTTTTACTTTTTTGACCTTTCTACACCATGTTTAAGCATAGAACCGCTTAAGATGCATGGCATTAATGGGCTCACGGAGCTCATCACCATTGGGGTGAGCAAATTTGTATGCCCATGTGTCATACTTGGCGACTATAACATAGAGTCCTAACCAATGTGGTTCGAACTTCCTTTCTTTTCCCGTTCCGCTCTGGTGTTGAACTGGTTCTCCTTCATGACTAAATCACCAACCTCAAACTAACGAGGGATGATTCTCTTGTTATAGTTTTTGGAGACTTTGTTTTGATATACTTTCAAGTGATTAAGAGTGCAAATGTGCCTTTCATCCAGGAGCTCCAATTCAGCCAATCTTGCTACCCGATAATCCTCATCCTTATCCAGATAGTCCCGAAGAGAAATTCTTAGGGACAAAAGTTCAATTTCTAAGGGGATGATAGATTCTATCCCAAACACTAGAGAATATGGTGTTACACCCGTAGGAGTGTGAATGGAGGTTCTGTAATCCCAGAGGGTTGGATGGATTTGTAAGTGCCAATTATGACCTGTTTTGCTGACCATCTTCTCCATTATCCTTACCAAAGTCTTGTTTGTGGCTTCAACCTATCCATTACCTTGAGGGTAATATGGTGTGGACCATTTTAACCTGATTTGGAACTATTGACAAAGACCTTTTACGTTTTTTCTTAAATGACTTCCCATTATCTATAACGATGGCTATGGGAATGCCATATCGACAAATGATATGATTCATGATAAATTTAGAAATTTGGGCTCTGTTACATAGGTTAAAGGGACAACCTCCACCCATTTTGTAAAGTATTTTGTAGCCGTGATGATATGTGTATGACCATCAGATGAGGTAGGAGTAAGTTTTCCTATCAAGTCAAGTCCCCACTTGGAGAATGGCCATGGGGTAGTGATAGGTTGTAATGGTTGCGATGGAGCATGAATGAAGTTTCCATACTTTTGGCAAAGTACACATTTCCTGACATAATTACAACAATCAGTTTCCATGGTAGGCCAATAGTAGCCTACTCTTAACAATTTCTTAGCTAAGACCATTCCGTTTGTATGTGCTCCACACACCTTCGTGTACTTCTTTGATTGCTTGGATTGACTTCGTCACATCACATCAAGACAACGTAATTCCCATCGTAGACACGATGATAAAGTGTACCTCCTAAAAGGGTGTAACGAGCTATTTGGCGAATCAGACTTTGCTTTTCAAAATGGGAGATATCAGGAGGGAACATGTTGTCCTTAAGATAGGTAAAGATGGGCTTGTACCACGGGGAATTGGGACAAACAACATCATAAGCCAGGAAAGATTATGGCATGTCATACGCGGGCTGAGGTAAATTTTCTACAAAGAACGACATGTCTTTATTTTTGAATAAAGAAGTTCCATTCTTTTGAGAAATCTAGTGGCTTGATGGGGGATGGAAATGAGTGTGGAGATGAAATTGGCCATAGTGTCAAAAGACGCCCTCAAGGGTCTTCACCACAAGTTGATTTTGTGTGTTAAAGTGTGTGGATATCTAGGAGGACAATTGTGCTTGAATGTTGGAGGTAATGATAGACCAATGTCACATGATTGTAGTAGGTACTATTGTCTTACAACATGTGTGAGAAAGTTGATTAAGTGTTAAAATGAATGGATTGGAAGAGGATATGAATGGATGTGATGATAAGAATGGATTAGATGCAAAGCGATTTGAATGTTGGATATGAGGATGGGTGGGAAGGAAAGAATATCCGTGCACAGAGAGAAAATTATGTGTTCAATCATTTTTTAGGTCTTTGGTATTTGTAGGGGATTAAATGATTTGTGATTGGGTTGAGTAGTTGGGATGGTAGGATCAACAAGAGGAGTGGTAGAAATGGGTTGTTATGGAGTAGTCGGGAGGGACGTTGGTAGTGTTAGGTTTATACCCTAAGCCTAAATGACCTGAATTTTGATGAAGGGAGATGAGTTCGTGAATGCCTTGTTCATGGATGCTTAAGCCTTTGCCTCGATGTTTCATATTAGCAAACATCTTTTTGGCTCTAGGATATGAAGTGGATGGGGAAGATGATGCCATGTGGTCATCATGAGGTAGGGGGTTGTAGTTTTTCCATCTGCTAAGAGGCCAAAATTAGCAAAGAGGTGAGATTTGTTTTGGTTTTTGGTTGGTGAGGGATGTTTGGGTGTACGATGAGATTTGGATGGCAGATGATGTTTGGGTGTCGAGTGGGATTTGGATGGTGGAAGATGGTTAGGGAGAGGATTGAGATGGAAAGGTGGCGAATATGTTGAACCATGGTAATTGGTGTTGTCATTGATGTCATGTGGCATTGATGGAAAATGTGTGAATGGTGAAGTGAAGCTCAGTCAGAGGCATGAAGGTTGATTGGTAGTGCCTTCTCAGTGATAGTTGGAGCTCACAAAGAGGTTTCAGGTTGATTCCAGGATGTTGAAAGCATGGAGATGGTTGGTAAGCATGACACAAATGTTATATAGGTCATACATGATGATTCTAACATGTGAAATATCTTTTGGAATGAACAGGTCAAATGTTGGGAGTCACAGTTATAACTGGTCCATTTAGGCCTAGTTTTGGATCTTAATGAGGTGTATGGGAATGAAGTAGTTCATGACAAGACCAAGTAAGCATGGAGGAGCCTAGGAACATTACCTAGGGCATGTATGAGCAATCAAAAATCTTATTTTAACTCCTGGTAGAAAATTTAAATGTTCACCAAAAATGGCTTTGAAAACTGATAGTGATAGTGAAATCCTTTGAAGACTCTAAAGGATGGATTAGAAAAAACCACAAGTAAATTGATGATGTATCAAATAATTGAGAAAGATTCAAGCAATATTAATGAGTTACTAAACAAACAAAACCATCCAAATGATAAATTAGGTTTGATTCTCAGAAGTGAAGAAAATCATAATGAAGTGAAGCATGAATCTTTTCATTAGCCATGTCAAACAACTATCAGAGAAAAGGTTGAAGAATGTGATAAACTAAATGCAGATTTGAAGAAACTAAGAGAGGAGCAAGAACAAGCAAGGAAAAAGGAGTTGAAGAGTGATTTAATTCATGCATCATATCAAGGACACAAGAAGACCATTAAGCAGCCAAATGCAAGGAGATTCCCTGGTAAGTTTTATGAAACTTGTTTTTCATGTCATGTTTTTGGACATAGATCTAGAGACTGTATGAGAAAGATAGACAAAACACACCCATGGAGAGATTGTAGGACTGAGAATGAGAAGAAAAAGTCTATTATAACTGTTATGAGAAGGGTCAAATAGTAAAATTTTGTCTTGAAGAACCTATGAAGCAAGAATGGAAAAAGTGAACACCTGAGACAAAAATCAACTTGTTTGCTTCAAGTGCAACAGAGTTGGACACTATGCAATACATTGTCATAAGAATCTCATATAAAGGAGAAAGGATGAAATCAAGCACACTCCTATAGAACCAATCGAGAAAGAATTAAAACTAGATAAGGAAGAGACAAGTTCAAGCAATCCATCAGGAGGTAATGGTAAATTTAAGAAGGAAAGAAATTCTAGTGCAAGTGATGAAGAATTTCAGCCTCAAGTTGTAGTAGAAAAAATATATAAAATGCAACATGAAAGTTTATCAGACATTGAACTAGAAAATGAGAGCTTAAGTGATGAGATTGTCACACCAAGTAGTACACACAAGAAGAATGTCAAGAACTTAAAGGAAGGAATGGAGTCATCATAATGCTTTGATGACTATCTTTTGTTTTGAAATAACTATACACACCCAAATTTGCATGTGCTACATTGTCAGAAAATGGTCCAAAACCCCATTGATGATTCATGTCTTTCCCAAAGGTGTTTTAGCTCTTTAACCTCTTTGCAACTTATATTTGTAGCCTAGTTTACCTTAGCCATTTCCTACTTTTCTGCAGCTTCCCACATTAATTTTTCTTAGTTTTGGCCTATAGTTACAAAACCTTCACCTTTCCTGGGCGGTGATTCTAACCATCTCCCTATGCAGAGCAATACTCTTGTGCTAATTTTCCATAAATCTTAATGCATGAATTATACGTTGTTGTTTCACTTCAGTTCACTTTTAGAGTATGTTTCTCAATCAATTTAGCTAAAATTAGGCTTGATTGATTTGTACTAAACTTCTCTTCCACTTGTAATTGTTAATTGATTGTTTAACTACCCCTTCATGTGTTGATGTGGCACCCATGGTTGCTAAGTGTGATAGTACACTACCTAGCCAACCTTCTATAAAACCACCACTTCTTCTAAAGCAAATGGTTGGAGATTATTTAGTATATTGCTTAGTTGAGTCGTCACAATCTTACTAGAAACTACATAGCCAAGCTCTATATTCTTGCATTGTCTTTCTTTTTCTTGCATTACAACCAGACTGTCATCAAGTTGCTATTTCTCAACACTTTCTTCTTGTTGTTTCCTCTGCATTCCCAAATTCCTTGGACTCAAGTGGACACAAAAGATCAAGGTAAAGACAACTGAGGGGACAAAGTGGTACCACAACTAGATTTTCCTTTGTACTTGTAATTCCAAGTTGGGGTTATTAAATTTCTTCATTTTTGAACATACGTAGACATCAAATAGAGTAGAAGAAAATCAATTTCCTTTATTCAAAATAGTTAGATTCATTTCCAGGAAGATTTTCACATCTTCTAGAGAGGTTTCTAGTGATATATCATTCCCTTCCTATCCCTTTGGGTTTGTGAGGGAAAATATATGGAGGAAGCTTGCTTATATCACCATAGATAATAAATTTGTTATAAATTGTGGTTTCCCTTAAATCCTCACATATTCCATCCAGAAGTTACATGGGAAGAAAATCTTCTAAAGCTTTAAATCTTCCCATGTCTCTGAGATAGAAGAAGATTTAATAATCCACAACTATAAATTGGAAAAAGCTTTGTTTTGATTAGAATAAATTTAATACACTATTGCACAGATAAATAACTACATTCGGTTATTTATTTGTATAAGATTTATCAATTAGGATTATAAGCTTTAATTTCTTCATTTGTTCATTTAATCCCAAAAGTTCCAGAAAAACACAAAAATTCTTTCAAATAGATTAATTGTTTTGTATTGCTTTATTTCTTTTATATTGGAAAAATACAAAAACATAGTGTAGCTTTTATTTTCTTAGATTGGCTTGTTATTTATTTCCATAGATTAAATGCATACATGACCATTAATGGGACACAACAAGAACGAACATACAGAAGTGATCCATAGTTCCCCCAACCAAATGGGCCCAATTGCTTACGGATATAGGTACTGGACTTTATATGCTTGTCTTCAAAACATAATCACGATATTCTGAAAAAATTGTACAACTGAACGTATTTAACATCGAAGCCAATAAGGCTTACGACTATTGGACTTCCCCTTCCAACAAAGTCTAGATTCCACATATGACCATACAAGGACCACAACTAGAGAGTTTACGGTTCTGATCCAACTGGTCTCCCAACCAAACGGGCCCGAAAACCAATTAGACTTAGACATCGAACTACATAAACTAGTCTTTAGGACATCCCATCTTCCCCCAGACATTATCAGATAAATGAATGTTCTAAACAAATAAGTTCATCAAGCCCTCATGTTTTGGACTAAACTAATAACTACCCATAGAGCTAGTGGAACCACGCCTCTCTTTCATTTATTTAATGACCTTGTCTGAAATCGTTACAAGGCACCCATTGGTTTTCTATGTATCCCAAAATCGTTAGAAAGGATTCCAGCAGATCTCGACATTGATTGGAGTCTTTGTGTGGCTATTCTTTCCGACCCATCCATTAGACCCATTTAGGTTAGAAGGGCCTTCCTTGCCCTTGAGAGTAGATCTTGATATTTTGCATTGAGGACATTGTTTTGCCTTGATAGCTTGTTCATCCCATTCCCACATATTTTCATCCACATATCACATTTTTGCTATATTTCTCTACCCATAGCCATCCACTCATTTTACATCAGTTGTCCCAACACAACCTCGGGAGGTCGAGTGCATCTTGAAGATCACGTGTCGATTTTCATTCATACAAATTGGTGAACTTGATGAAGAGCTAGTCTCTTTTCATTTCCATTTCTTTCATTCATCTTCTCCCTCTCCCATTATTCTCACGGGTATTTATATACCCCCAAATATGTCGGGACAAGATTACGACATGCCCATTCTGGGTCTGGAAGCTTATTACCGCCAAATCAGCATACAACAATCACCCTCATTATCAAGGTGGGATGACAATTATTCTTCCAATATGCCATCACCTTACACTCCTCTTCCTCAAGGTGCAAACAATGGATCATCTGTTAGGATTGAGGAGATCGATCAACCTAAATTTTCCAATTCAAACAATATGACTTTCACTGGAGAAAAAGGTTTCAGTCTGTGGGTATTGTCCAGACCTCAGATCAATATGTAGGTTGATCCCTTCACTTCCTACATATCTTCTCATGATGAGCTCATT
Organism: Taxus wallichiana var. yunnanensis; assembly: GCA_018340775.1. Taxonomy (NCBI): domain Eukaryota; kingdom Viridiplantae; phylum Streptophyta; class Pinopsida; order Cupressales; family Taxaceae; genus Taxus; species Taxus wallichiana. The sequence goes on from CM031236.1 coordinate 676,644,287, forward strand.
GCACGCTTCACCTAAAGCCAAGAGAGTTATAATAACATGGACAATCTCTAGATAGGATGCAAGGATATGTTGATGTCTTACTTCAGAATAAAACCTCGACCCCTCCCACAACATAAAACATTTATAATGAGGGGTGCCAAACAACGAACAATTCATAGCAGGATATCACACTTGTTTGCAACCTAACAAGGTTCAACAATGTGTGCTAAAAAAAAACACCATACCATCATCAATCGAGGTCATCTCGACATTGGTGGACATGGTTAGAGAATTGGATTTTACCTAGGCTACTCATGCCTCATCTTCTACTGGGAAAGGAAGGATTCTCCATCATCCACATAACTTTGGACAAGTGCCTCCATTGTCAAATCCTCCTCCAGTTTACATGGGTGTTCCTAGCCTCGAGATCTCTTCACAGGTTCAAGCACCTTGGGTATGCCCCCCCACACCTCTTACATATACCCTCAACATGCACCAGTCAAAAGTGCATTCTCAAACGCCATCCCAATTGGCAATGCAACGTTCCCTGGTTTTGTGCCTCTCACTCCATATCAAAGTAATGTTCCCCCATATCTACACATGTATTCCAAATCACCGCAGGGGGACATGTTCTCTTGTCTTGGCTCATATGCTCAACCGTAGGGATGCATTATGCCTCTATAAATGTTTACACCGCGCCATATCAACCTCCTATGCCTACTCCACCTCCCCATCAGGGGTTGTCTATGGTAGAGTCCTACGCATTAGGCACATATGTTGAATATCTTAAGGAACCTTTGGAATTTACTATATGAATCACAATGCTTACATGACCACTTCCTAACTTGCCAAAGTCCAAAGGGAAGGGAGATCCAAACACACATATCAAGGCATATGCAACTATTATTCGAGAGCTTCTCCCATGGGATGTAGTTGTAGAAAAGATCTTCCCTAAGAATCTTGAAAGAATCACTCTTTACCGGTATTATAAGATACCTGAAGCCTCAATACATTCCTTTAAACAACTCGTGTTTGACTTCATCAAATATTTTGACATGAAAAAGTTACTGAGAACAAGAATCAAGGAATTCCTACATATAAATAAAGAGCACAATGAATCTGCTGCCATTTCATCCAGAGATGGCGGAAGGTCCTCTACTCTTTGACAAGCGCTCCCAACATGGATCAAATGGAGCTTTGCGATCTATTCCTTCACTCTCTTAACCAGGAAACGAACAAAGAAGTCCAAAAGTTCCCCTTAAGGAGTTATGAAGAGGTGTTGAGGGCATTCTCCGCATTGATCAAGTAACAATAGAAAGTGGTCGAAATACCTACGGTTTAAATGGGAGATTGATCACTTCCAATCAAGGTAATTCAAGTTACCCTTACAACAAAAAAATAATCAAAGACCTAAGGTCCTCAACAAAAACTTGCGGTGTTACAAACCAAACAAAGAAACCAAATGTTGTTAACACCTCAAGCACAAATAATATCAACAACAACACAAATGGTAATAATCAAAGGAGTAACAACTTCACTCCTGCGAGTCAATGTGATGGATTTTAATCGTCCACCACCCCAACAACAACAACAAGTTTAAGCTCAAGGCCCTAACCAATACCCAAATGGGTACCAAAACTAATATCAAAATCAAGGGCAATGGCCTACAAACTTCAATTACAATAACCAATAGTTGAATAATAGTCAAACTTTGGACCGTAATAAAGCACAAGCCAAATACCTCGGGATTTTTATCTTGACATGTATTGCGACTTCCATAGGGTCTAAGGGCATGATGCTAGAACATGTCGCGACTATAATAAATTAATTCATCTCTACTAGAGGACCAAAGATAACTCTTTGTTGAGATGTTTTTGGTGAATCCTATGACACCAACTCAGAATACTAGCATGGGGCATGTATCCCCTCAAAACACACCATTTGGGATCTTTAACGATCCCCTACTAACACGTCCTAACAATAGTAAGTTGGACCCTCATGGTACAAACAAGGGTGTCTTAGTGGGAAACAATGATCATGAAGCTTCGACTTCATCAAACCCATTGGTGGCACCTCCGTTAGATGGTCACCAACAAACTAAGATTGTGGGTCTAGTAGAGCTAGAAATCAAACCCCAAATAAATGCCACTACAAGAACTTGAGACTACTCTTCGCAGCCCATTCCTATTTACCCATCTATGTCAGATGATGTTTCAACACTTTTGAAGCTAGTGGGGGCTTACGATTTGATCACTTATTTAACAAAGACCTTTTCTCACATCTCCTTCTTAGATTTGTTGAAGAACTCCCTACTCATAGAGCTGCTTTATTGGAAGCATTGGGTCTTGGGAATTTGATCAATGTCACCCTCTCTATGGAGGCACAAATAAATCACATAGACTTCAACGTACATCCTCCAATGCAAGATCATGAAGCCAAAATTGCCGAAAGAGATGTCACAGAGTTTATATTTGACATCAGTAAGATGCTCACAGATGCTAAAGCATGCAATGATTGATGATGGGGCAACATTCAACATTATCCCCTTCTCATTTCTCTAAAAGTTAGGCTACAGAGAAACCAATTTCTCTTCAACAAGAAACACGTTGAGAGGGTATGATAGCCTCAAAGAAACATCGATTGGAACCATAGTGCTACAAGTTACCCTAGGGCCCAAGATGGTTCTTACAAAGTTTTATATTATAGACTGGGAAAATAACTATAATATGATTGTCGATCGTCCTTGGATACATCGTATGAAGGTGATTCCTTCCACATTGTTTCAAGAAGTCAAATTGTTACATTTGGGGCTTCCATTCAGTTCTTCAAATGCATGGGTGACCCCCCAAGCCCTTTGACATTCACACTTTGTGTTGTGCTAACCTAAAGAAGAAAATTGGGGTGCATACTGAGTTTGAGCTCCCCGTAAACCAATTGAAAAAACCTACGAGTTCAACTCCAGGACAAAAATAATTCCCACAATGGAATTGGAAACTATCGGTTTGATCGAAGGGATTCCTGCAATCAAAGACAAAACCATGATTGTTAAGACGGTATCAACATAAACCATAGAAAATATTTTTGAGCTTGTTGGAGAATGATTTACCCCTTCTCCTTCAAATCTAGTGACCATGGAATTAGAAACTATCGATTTGATCAAGATTCCATGGGTCAAAGACAAAACCATAGGACATGCTATTTTCGATGGGACTTGGGAAAAGGACTCTCTTTCCGCTAAAGGGATTTGCATGGTTGAAGTCTCAGAAGAAAGGGAATAAGAAGCAAGGAATGATCAAACATCAATCTTTCCAAGAAACTATTGGACTCTTAACTACGACGGAGCAAAGTGTCACTTTCATTGGGGCAAGTGTGATCCTCACTTCTCCTAAGGGGAAGGTCATGCCTTTTCCTTCAAGCTAAATTTTGAATGTACAAACAATGGTGTAGAATACGAGGATCTCTTTATTGGTCTCATAGTAGCCAAGAGGATGGGCGCGTGTAATATTAGAGTGTTGGGTGATTCACAGCTAGTTGCTAACCAAGTTTCAGAGGTATACAAGACTAGGGCGGAACACTTGAAGCTCTATAAGACTGTTGTACTCAACTTAAGCAAAGGTTTTGAATTCATTTCAATCAAATCCATCCCACATGAACAAAACCTTCTTGCTGATTCAATAGTTATTTTTTCTTCTCACTTCTATCTGAGCAGAGAATTAGAAGATACCAACTTCATAGTTTCGGTTCACCCTGAACCCTTAGTTTGTAGAATGCCAACAAATCTGATCTTGGCATATGTTGAGGCTGAGAATGAACCTCGTACCCTAGATTATGTGGAAAATGATGAGGTTATCTTAGGGTACCTTAACACTTATATGGATTTACATCCCACACATCATAAGAGAGGCTTTTCTCTCATTCCTCACTCTTCCTCCTATTTTTGGAGATCACACGATGGACCCCTCCTCCTTAGAAGACCTTGAGATTTGTGAGATAGAAGAGGAAGGGGAACTAGAAATACCTTGCTACCCACTTGAGTTTGAAGAGGGTAATGCATCTTTGATCATAGGGATGATCGACATCAACATCGGGACAAAGGAGGACCTAAATTTTTTGAAGTTAGGCTCTTCACTGACTCTTGAAGAAGTAGAAATACACACGAATATTCTTAAAGAAAATTCAAAATCCTTCACATTTAGTTATAAAGAGATGACAGGAATTTCTCCTCATGTTGTAGTCCACAATCTTGTAACCAAATCTGATGCCAAGCCCATCAAACAAAAATCTAGACCTATGAAACCAAAGGTGGCGCTAATGGTTAAAGAGGAAGTTATGAAACTCCTATAGGTGGGGTTCATCAAACCTATTGATTACTCAATGTGGGTATCTAACATCATCCCCATTCTTAAAAAGAATGGAAAAATTTGAATATGCATTGACTTTCAGGATATAAACAAAGCATGTCCTAAAGATGATTTCCCACTACCATCCATCGATGTTATCATTGACACAACAACTTGGTCATGAGATATTGTCTCTTATGGATGGTTTTTCTAGATACAATCAAATTAAGATCTCTAAGGAAGATCAAACAAAGATGACCTTTATTGAAACTTATTACTACGCAGTCATGTCATTCGGTCTCAAGAATATTGGTGTCACTTACCAATGGGCAATGACTTACATATTCCATGATCTAATTCACAAGATTGTGGAATCATGTGTTGATGATCTTCTGACAAGTACAAAAATGATGTGATCACCCCGAAGTGCTTCGTATCATCCTCTCTTGCCTCATCAAATATGGCGTTACTTTGATTCCATAAAAATGTGTATTTAGTGTCACGGGAGGGAACTAGCTAGTTTATATCATCTCTTCATGAGGGATAGATGTAGATCCACTAAAAATATGAGTAGTTATAGAAATGACCCCACCATCGATAAGAGTCATGCATTCGATCCTTTCTCAAAAATCTCGGTGCAATCAAGATTTATTCCCGATTTAACCTTTGTTATACATCCGATAAATAATTTGTTAAAGAAGGATTGTTGTAACATTTGGATAGATGAGTGTCATGAGGAATTTGAATTTTTCAAACGATTCCTTCTGTCACCTCCCACACTCATGCCTCCCAAGTCAGATCGCCCCCTCATTTTATATTCTCGGGCAATAGGTCGTTAGCTTACATGTTAGCACAAGAAGATGATGAGAAACATGATTGTTAAATTTACTTTATCAGTCATACGTTGCTAGATTATGAGACACGCTATCCGTAGGAAGAAAAGGAATTCCTTGTTATAGTATTTGCAACAAAACGCTTAAGGCATTACATGCTTAACCAAGAAACATGGGTTATTGTTAAAACAAATTGTCTTTGGACATTCCTAACACAAGGTTCTTTGTCCAAGAAATTTGGACACTTCATAACCTTAATGGGAGAATTTGAGTTAACTTATATCAACCAAAAGTCCGTCAAGGGACAAATCATTACCGATTGGTTGGTAGACAACCCATTAGATGGTGGAGAGTTAGTAGACCTGAGTTTCCCTAACAAATTTATATACTATATAGAAATCAAACCTCCCATTGCTGTGTGTCCATGGTATTCAGATATTTTCAATTTTATTATGGACCACACATACCCTGAGGGAGAAACTTCACAACAGAGAAGATGGATATGTGTCATAGCTGCCACGTACGTAAATTATAGACCAAGTGATCTATCACAGAACTTTTGACAGAATGCTTTGCTAAGGTGTGTCGATGAGGAAGAATCTAAAAATATCCTCTATGGAGCCCACAATGGGGTTTGTGGAGGTCATTTTGGAGGACATGCAACTACTAGAAAGATACAATGGATGGGATATTTCTGGCCCACCCTAGAACACGACACAATAGAGTACATATGCAAGTGCCACAAGTGTTAGGAATTCTCTCACGAGATTCATATACCTACCTAAGCTCTACAACTGATTGCAACACCTTGGCCCTTTTCCACGTGGGGCTTAGATTTGATAGGGAAATTCTCTCCCTCATCTACGGATGACCATAATTTTATAATTATAGCCATAGAATATTTCATGAAGTGGGTTGAGGCCATGCCTCTTACCACCGTTCCAAGGTCTGTAATTACAAAGTTCATCTTGAACTAGATCATCTATAGATACAAGGTCCCACAGGTCATTATCTCGATAATGGCATGTCATTTAAAAATGAAGAAGTGTGTGAGTTGTACAAAAAATTCAAGATAAATCATCACACAACCTCTCTATACTACCCTCAGGTCAATGGATAGGTTGAGGCAAACTAATAAGACGTTAAAGTCCATTCTCCTAAAAATGTTAAGGAGAACAAACACGATTGGCATTTAAAGCTATTTCTGGCCTTGTGGGCATATAGAATGTCAGTAAGAACGCCGACAGGGGCAACCCCATATTCTTTAGTGTTCGGTTTGGAGGCGGTTTTTTTGCTTGAGGTCGAGATACCTAGTCTTTGGATATCATTACAAGGAATATTAGGAGAAGAAGAATAATATCATGAAGTACGGATCGTTGAGTTAGAAACTCTTGATGAAGCTTGACTTAGAGTTGAGGAGTGCACCATAGAGCTTACATTGATCGGATGTGCCGGTAGTACAATAAGAAGGTATATGAACATGATATATTCATTGGAGATCTGTATTGAGACTTGACAACCAAATAGACAAGAAAACCAATGAAGGAAGGAAATTCAGGCCCAAGTGGTTGGGCCCATATCGAGTCATGGAGGACTACAAGAATGGGGCATATCACCTGTGTACTCTAGAGGGTGAAGAATTTGGCGAGTCCGTCAATTCACTTCACTTAAAACATTACTACGCATGATCCATCTGCATTTCCACATGTACACTATTACATCCGCATTACATTTCATCTTGCTAGATCATTTTGTGAATTTGTAATCAAAGAACTTATCTTTCAAGCAACTTTCAAAAACTTCTAAAAATATTAGCAAAACATTCAATCACATTTCTTCAAATATCTACAATATTATCATCAACATTTCTAATCATTTCATCAATTCAACAAGTTAAGACAAAATTTTGACACTAATCCTACCAAGGCTTGCATACTTGGTTCTACTCATAGTTTTCTTCCAACATAGGTGTCTTTGCCCATAGTTTGTTCTAGAAGCTTCTTGGTGTCACATCTCTCCTAGAGAAACCTCTTTGGTAGCAAAATCATTCTAAACATTTTACTCGGATCGCTTGTTCACCTATCTCAGCCTTTGGTGTTGAGCCCTCGCATCTTACTAGTTACATGGGGTTGAGGCTAGGGAAAGTTATCCCTCCCAAAAGCACAACTCAAAGTTAAAAAAAAGTATATATGTCAAGTCAAAATCAATACAAAATTTTCATTTACACACTTCCTTGCCCCACCAACCTTTGGTGTTGAGCCCGCGCCTCTTACTAGTGGCGTGAGGTTGGGAAAGGAGGGAAGTTCCCTTACTCACCTATGCCTTGTCCTTGGTGATGAGCCCATGCTTCCTACTAGTAGTATGGGGCAAGGTGTAGGGGGTCTCTATAAATAAATTAGTAAGTTAAAAGTAATTCATTCAATAAAAGTGTTTTGAAATCATAAATCCCAAGAAAGTGAATTAGATGTGTATGTTCCACAAGAGTTAAAACCTTAAAACTATATTTTTTCAATCAGAGGCCATCTACGGGTCTAAGTCTAGATAAACTTGCAAGCAAATCACATTCTAGACTGTGTAGTAAACTATGTGTAGAGTTAGGTTGTAGGTTTCTAATTGGATTTCTGTCAAAATCTTGTCTTTCTCTCATCACTTCCATTCATCAAAATCATACAACTCACATCCCTCCTAGCTCTCGATGTTGAGCCCTCACATCTTACTAGTTGTGTGGGGTTAGAAGTGGAGTGGGTTCATTTTCTTATCATATTACATTCATCACATTTTTCCAACAAAACAAGAAGTATCAAATATTGCTTGAAAAACCAAAGTTTCAACATTACATTGTGTTTGCATTAGCATCATATAAAAAAACAACAAAAAAAAAATCATTCATGTTAGCATTTATCATCCACTGCATGCATTCTGAAAATCATATAAAATCGAGATTCTAAAAATGTCTAAGAGTACACATGCAAAGTAAACCATAAATGAAGTCAACTCTAGTGTAAAGGATAGCTAAATCAAAAAGAGATATATGTATATATCATAGTGAATCAAGTCTGTATATAATGCCATCACACACTAGGTGTGGTCAAAATGCTCACAATGAGCATGAAAAATACAAAAACATCATATATATGCCTCACAAAATGGCATCGAAGCAATAAGGCCTTAATGGCTTATTCCTCTTTTAGTAAGCTTGAGATGGTGCATGCTATGGCTACGACTCTTGCTATGGCTCGATGTCGTGAATGCATTGAGAGGTGAGAGTGACCATGAGAATGACCATTAGTCACGGCCTCGCTGCGTGAGTAGCTCCGCCTCACCATCCTCTCTGCCATCTCATATGTGACAATCTTTTTGCTCTAAGAAGTCAAGAGCTATGCGGCCTTCCAAAGAGGTGCAAACACATCGGTATGTCATCCAACCTCCAATGATTGTCCCATTTCCTCCAAGCAGCTCCTGAGTCTTCCTGTAGGGATTAGTGAGGTATCGACATAGATCTTGTGAATAATATCTCACCAACCATCAGCAGTGGCTGTAAAACAAAGAAAACAATGAGTTAGAAAAATTTGAAAACCAAAAATAAACACAATGCGTAGTTGGGTAAGTGCAGCAAGTTGGGGGACAAAAAGGGGGTCATAAGTGGACGTCATATTGTAAATAACAACATAATATCAACTTGTAGGGATTATTAACAATACATACACTCAAAATTAGAAAAAAATTATATTAATATGAATCGTAGCATCAATCTAGTTTCTAAAATACTAATTTTTTTAAAAAATGGACAAGATTAGCTATATTAAACACTCAAAATTCAATGACTTGGTATTTTTTTTAAAAACGCCTATAAAATTATAGTCCGTTTGCCCACGATTTGGATGACCAAAAATTGATATATATTTTTCCTTTGGTGAGAAGATGCCACTATCTATCTTGGGATGGATTTTATTTTTATTTTTTGAGTAATATTTTATTTTTATGATTTTTTCCATGAAAGTGGTCTGAAAACATAAAGAAAATAGAGCACTTTCCGTTTTCCCGCCATAACTTCATCAAAAAATATTGAAATCAAATAATTTTTTTGAACATGTATATAATTTCACCACGGTTGGGATGGTATAAGTTTTATCACATTCTGATAAGTGAAACAAAATTTGCAGTCTTAAACCTAGACATAAACATTCACGGGAAAAAGTGTCTTAAAGACCTACTATTAGTAAAAAATTATAAAATGATATTTATCCTATTCTATTCACTTTAAAATCAGTATTTATACAAATCTAACAGTCTCCCCTATGCAATGGTACCATTTTTATGACATATTTTTTACTTTTTGGCATGGTTCAAGTCCGTGGAAGACTAAATTTGATGTTTTGCTATTTTTAATGTAAAATTCAGGATTTGATGTCCACTTAATTGTCCCCCAACTTGGTGCACTTACTCAGTTTACTAGAAATTTTAGCTAAAAAGGTCAAGAGAAGAGCATCTATAGATTAAGATCTCTGAGCATTCAAGTTGGATTAGTTGGTACAACTGGTGTTGGTGTGGCCATTGAGGCCCCTCGCCGAGCCTCACCCTCTTTTGAGGTTACGTGTTGATCCATCACAAACTGTTTATCACCATCTCCCTCATGAGTAAGTGGCTCTTCTGAAACAAGAGTCTCCTTATCTACCTCCACTTCCACTCTCTCTGCCATAGAGATATCCTCTATGATCCACCACTCTATATCACTGTCCTCCTCCTTATCACCCCCTTCTGCTCCAACCTCCTCGCCCATCTCCTCATTGGTCTCACCCTCAGTTTTGTATTTGTGGTTGTGTGGGCCTCCTCCTCCTCCTCCTCCTTGTTGTGAGTGTGTACATCCTAAATCCTTAGGAGAGCTAATGGTGCTCTAGGGACTGATACCTTCTCCACACTGATAAGTACCCCTGGTGTTACAATATTCCAACCATGCTCGCCTTAGGGCCTACTTGTGCCTCTCTAATGCTCTTGTAGACAACAAACACTGCAGGAAGAGCGTCATCATAGGGTAACCCAAACTGATAGGGTACTCTGGTAGTAAGGTGGGCCTCCACCCTCGCAAGCTGTCAACTAACTATGCAGTGCTTTGGCACAAGAAATCAAGATAGTCCCCTCCTGATCCTATAATCTAATCATATCCTAATATGGTCTAATAATGAAGTCATTTATAGTCAAAGAAGTAACAGGCTGATGTGCCCCTATGAGAACAAACATACCTATCCATCTCATGGCCCTTATGGCCTTTGCATCCTGTATACCAAATCCCCTATGGTAGGGGATGATCCACTCATACACCCAACATATCACTAAAGAAGGATGGCTCAAGGATTTCCCTTGTATCCTCACAACTTGGTACAAGTCATTATATGTGGTCCAAAAATATCCACACCCCAGGCATAGATCCTCCCATACTACTCAATCTACGTAATGATGGGGACCCAAAATAAAAGAGCTTTCCCCACCCTTGTCTCCTACCAAACGCGAATCCAAAATACCAATGATGGTCTTGTGTAGAGTATGGATAGGTGCAGAGGAAACTGATAGTAGCCACATATCCTACTTAGCCCCCACAATCGATGCCCCATCATCTCCCATATACGATGCCCACTGTCTATACAAAACTGGAGAACCTTTCTCCAATGTCAACCGTCTACCAGTCACAAGTATGCCAAGAATCTTGTAGACATCCTCAGAGTGATGGTCCACTCTCCCCTAACACCAAGAAACCGGAATGTGTTCCAGTCAGCATCCCATTAAGACAATAGGTTGCGTAGAATATGGTTGACTGGTGCTATGTGTGGCACCTAAGAGATCCTCCACAACCTATCCCGGTGTAATAAATCCCTCTCGTCCTGAGTAAGCTGAGAAATAATGCTTGGAAGTCAATCACACTCTCTTACATGACTCCAGCTGAATGTATAACTCCTGTGTTCACAAAACAAGAAAAAGAGCAAGTTAGCAACAAAATTCTATACATAATCTCATAAAAAACAATATAAAACCACCCAAAATCGAAAAAAAAATCACCGAAGTTGGTCAAAATTTCTCTGCCTCGACAATTACAAAACCGTTGCCCTGTGCAGAGAAGCAGTTTTGTAATTCTCGTGGTGGTTCTTTAATTGCCGCCGTATTTGCAGGGTACATCATGTCCAAAATGGAAAACCCACCCCTCTTTGACCCAAAAATGCAAAAAAGGCAAAAATAGACCTTTTTAGACAAAACAAAAGGTAGACCCACCTAGACCACCTCCTAGGGAACATTTTAACACAAGAAATTTTGAAAATAACCCCACTAGGTGTAGATTTTTCAAATTTTACATTTTTAGGTTTCAAATAAACAAACGTAAAATACTAACCTTTGTCTTCTGTAGAGTTCTTTTGTATGAGATTCTTTTACCGACCACTGTATTTTATCGCCCGACCCTAGTTCTTTTTGTTTTGTTTGTTTGAGCCCAAATTTGGCTAAGTATGGAGCTGAATGCATAAGATATCCACATGTCCCTTTGGCATGCTCGGGGCATAATGCAGAGAAATAAATGTTCTCAAACTAGTGTCACACCACCCACGTGTCTCAGGCTCAATAAAGCTACTCTGGCAGATTAAATAGTCAAAGATACAATAAAAATGCATAGGGTCTCCACGTGTCGCCTAAGCACAATTTCAAATAAAGAGAGAGAAGGAATGTTCTCAAACAAGCACGTAACCTCCACATGTCACTTAGGTGCATGTTTGAAGACAAAGCCCCAAGAAAGGCCCTCAAACAAGCGTGACCGCCACGTGGCAGAGAAGAATCATCACCAACCAAAGGAGTGCAAGTTGGACAAATTAAAGGAAATCGTAAATATCACCGAAAGGTAGTTGAGATCTTGCCCAAAAAATGAAGGATTTTGTAATTAAATTGAATGTTGGCGGTGGAATATCTAATTCCGGACATTGGAGTGAGAGCCAAGGGTGTTTATAAAGGAATGTTCTTGTTGGTATAATAATTTGTTCTCCCTTTCAAGCCCATGAGCATCAACACAAATTGACATGGAGCTTAGAGATAGATAGATCATTGTGTGTGTCGTTTTGTATCCGGGGATGAGATCTAACTGACCCTTTGTTACTCATATTTGTGGAGAGATGGATAACACATTTAAGAGGATTTGACTTGTCCTCACTACTTTAGGCCATGCCTTTTGACCAGGGTGAGAGGACCCTTAGTGTAACCTCTATTTGATGAAGGAGATGGAGATATCCTTCTTTTACACAAATTTTATGAAGAAAACCTTGGGAAAATATGGTCAATACTCCATAATTTAACTCTTAAGAGTTGTCACTTCTAAAATATGGAGATACTTTCAACACAAGGCTAAGGTTACTGAAGACATTAAGAAATCCTGATTGTTTTGCATATTTTAGTAAGTAGATTTTGTTCCTTTGTTGATATACAAGGCAAACATGGGTAGTTCAAGATGGATTCATGGTTTTGAATGATTTTGGTGGGAGATGAAGCAAGATAAAGTTGATTATACCAAATCTTTGAGGGACTTCACAACAATGGACAACTCAACAATAGAAAGCTTCAAAATAGTTAGGACATTCCTTCAACTAGAAGGTGTGCTTCAATGGAGGCCCATAACACGTTTTCACACAATCTTTGAGACTCTAACACAAAGGCTCAAATTGAAAGACTCAATTAAACACCAAAATCTCTAATCAATCATGCCTAAGGTACACCCAAAGACTTATAGACAATCTTTATCAACAAATGACAATGAATTGATTTTAAATTTGTTTATCTCATCCAAGATGAAGGCTCTTCTTGAAATGAAATTGTAAATACCATTAAACTGTCATAGGGATGAGATCCTATGTGATTTCACAAATATTTCAATGTAAGATTACAATAGGAACAAAAGAAACCATTTGCAGACATTCTGAAACAAAGCAGACACAAATTGCTAGAGATTGGACACAAATTAATTTCAAAATTGCTTAGATTCATCAGCAGGGGAAAGCTTCCAGAGCAATCTCAGTGCTCGTCAATGGCTATACATCTGCAACCAACTTGACATGATAGAAAATCTAACACAGAAGAAAATAACAGGTTATCTCGGCTTGGTCTCTCAGGAAGATGACTTTCTCAAAATTTTCTCTTAAGAATTCAACCCCGACCATTTTGCAAGAGTATTCTCATTGCATTTATACATTTTCTCACTCAATTTTCCCCCCAAAAGGGAAGAATATTCGAGGGACCTTTGCTTATTTACCAATTTGCCTCAAAAAGTGACATTTAACAAATTCACATCTCGAAAGCTACCAGGTGGACCAATTGTGAACTGATCACATTTCTTGGGCCCTCAACTAATGACTAGGATGCCATGCCACAAATTTTTGGGAGTCCTTCTAATCATTCTGATTCTGTCATGTGAAATCCCCTTTTAATCATTTTCTAGAGGTTATGCACAACTGGATCTGACAGGTAATCCTTTTTCTCTCGAGGCAAAACCTTTTTCATCTTTTATGCCTATAACTTTCATCATTTCATCCTTTTCCCTTTCTTTCCTTTGCAACTCTATCCCGCATCCATCCCTCTAGTAATTCCCATTTTTGCAAATGCTTGAGCAATTCCAACTTCACAATAATGACCTTAACAATCCTTGGACTCAATACACAACAACCATTGATTTTTCCCCTTTTCTACTTTATATCATAGCCATCCACGTGTTTCCTTGGCGCAACTGCAAAGGAGAAGTACAGGGGAAAGTTTCCAAACAAGCGCGGGCCTTCCACGTGCCCAAGGCCCAAGAAAAATGTCTTTTGGCCTTTGAAAAGTCTCAGTGTAAAAAGGAACCAGTGGAAGCCTCCACATGTCTCAATGGTGCATTTTGAGATGGTCCCCAAAAGTAGAGACCCCAACAAGTGTGGGCTCAACACGTGTCTCAGTTGATAAAGTTTGTTAAAAAATTTGAAGGTTCAGTGGAAGGCGCCTTGTGTCTAGGGTCTGAGACATTTTCTTTGGCCGTTGAAAATTCCAAGCAAAGGGCAAAGTGAGCGGAAGCCTCCAAGTTCCCTCATGGCGCTTCTTCAAAATAAAACTTAGGGGCCAATCCCCAAACAAGCGTGGTCCTTCCACGTGTCCCAGGGCCTTTCAAAATTTCTTTAAAAATTTTAAGTACAAAGCGGAGCCAGTAAAGCCTCCACATGTCTCCTTGTCACAATTGTTAAGGTGGGACCCTGAGGTGGATCCTCAAATGAGCACAAACCCTCCACGTGTGCATGGTCCACCAAAACTGTACCAGCTGCATGAAATTTTTTTCTAATTCTGGCAAGGCAACGAAAATCTCCATGTGTCTCCCCGGCGCAACTTCAGGCCAAACCAAAAGGTGAATTTTCAAAGGAGTGTCATTCCTCCACATGGACAAGTTTTGGGTTGAAGTGAGCCTCAGAGTTTTTAAAGTGCCCCAATGAGCCGCATCTAACCAGAAAGGCCATGTTTCCACTGATGCTGAGAAGTAATTTTGACGGGAAAAGATACACCCGTCAAACCGTAAAATACAGGAGAATCACCATTTGAGCCCGGAAATGAATCTTTCTTCATGGACAGAGAGTTTGGAAATGATATAAGGCCCAAATGTGATCCTCCAAGCCATATCCAATCATGTTTCCACATATATTTGGGACACAAATGATAGGGACAACAAAACGTGGCTATGGAAAATGGAAGGAAAGGAAAAACCCAAGTTTTATGCCCAAGTTATAGACTCTTTCATATGGATAGAGGAATGAAAAACAAATTCTAGACTTTTAAGTGATCCTCGACCAAGGAAGGGACTAATCATGGCAACCAAATGGAGGACATAGTTTTCATGCATCAATACGGGGAGATAGAAAACACGATAGAGCCCGCAAACTGAAGAATTTCAATGAAAACATGGCGAGACTAATTTGAGCACCAACAATTCTGATAAAAAAAAGGAAGATAGAAAAGAAAAATAGACTGGAGTTATGAAAAAGGATTCTAGGCTTAGTTATTGTGTTTACTAGCCTTAACAAGGCTTGGATGTAGAAGAAAGTTGTAATCTATGCCGAATCGACCTTATGTATTATTTTCTCTCTGAATAAAGGGATCTTGTTCTGTGCATTTTAGCTCTCAATAGTCTATGTCTTTCATCCTTTATTGATGGTATTTTTAGATAAATTTTGAATATTTATCGTGTTATATGCCCTTGGGTTTTCTATATACATCTATCATCTACATATTATTATGTTTTACAATTTCTCGGCCCTTGATACTTCAAGATACTCCTAAAAAATAGTAGACCATGTTAAATGCTCTTCGAATATTCTAAAAATTGTTTCCCAGGATCTATCTTTGTGTCTTTTAAGATCAGTTTCGATGTATCACCTTAGTTAGTTTTGCACTTTGTTTAATTTTTCCTCTATCCCTTACCTCACACCTAGAAAAGAGCCAGCTTCTATAAAACCTAGAGGTTATCTTAGGGGGAACGTCCCACTTCCCTAAGGTATCCCACGACTCGACAATTTATCTGCAAAGATAATCATCAACATTTTCTTGCACACCTGGTGGGACACGAACAATGACACATGTGAAGACTTCATCGTCGAAAATCTACTGATTTCAATAGTACTAAGTTTGGTCCTCTCTAGTTTATGAGATGGATGCGAAAAGAGTGAGAACAAGAGAAGAAGATGTGTTTGAATATCTACAGTTATCTTTTACGCAACAGAAGAGGTAGACAAATTAAGAGGTCTCCGTCTCCTCCAACCAAACTCTCTCAACACCTCCACTAGGTAGACCCTTCTTACAGTCAACTAGAATCCTCAGACCTATCTTAATGTCCCACCCAAGCTCAACCTCAGAGACAATTTGTTTCATGGAATCAAGGGAGTCCGATCATCTTACCAACACCCCGGCGGTGTGGAATCCTAGCCCGGAAAATGCTCTAAAGGCGCTGCCCAAATTCAGTGGAGAAGACTTAAAAACTCTGGAGGAACACCTTCAGATGTAGCAGAGATATGTGCGGTACATTATATTAGGGACCAGGCATCACCTTGCGGTTACTAGTTTCTTCCCTTGAGGGGAAGGCTGCTGATTAGTACCGCTCCCTAACCCTTAATCACCTTGGGACCAACTGGGAAATGTATCAATGGGCTCAAAGCACAATTTTGTGTCCCTTCGAAAAACGGAGTAAGATGTTGGGATCGGAAATCGAGGGTGTTTACTTGAACACCCCTTTCTCGTGAACCCCTTTGCCCGAATGCTATGGTTTGCATGAATCGCGCGAACACCCCTTCACGTGAACCAAATAATTTTCAGTGGTAAAGATTAGATATTTATATAGTTTTGGGTGGCGATGGGTTAAGGGGTTCGGGCGAAAAACCCCTTCGGAACCCCTTGTGATAGACATTTTTGCTAAATCCGTTTGGAGGATAAAAATGTGCCACTTAGGTGCCACGTAATTAGGGTTAAAGAATGAATAAAATTACAAAATTTTAACACAAAATACAAAATTTTATTATCTTTGTTTTCTTTTTTAAAATTTTGTTTTACATTTATTTTAATTTTGCACTAGATTTCACAAAACCCAATTTGAAAAATAGCAAAATATGGAAAAAAATAAACTTATTCTATTTTCTAATGTCTTCTTCTTATGTGTAAAAAAATCAATTTAGATATAAATCTTAATTTATTTGAAAATTTTTTACTAAATAATTAATTAAGAAAATATATAAGTCCAAAAATACTTAAAGTATGTGAATTCGGATATTTCATGGTGAAAAATAAATTTTCATTAAAAAAAACCACCAGGGGATAGTCATTCCTCTTTTATAACATAAGAAACAAGGTATGTTAAGAAAAAGACTTCTTTTGCAATTTTTTAAAATTGTTTTACATGTATTCTATACTCTAAACACAACATTTCGTTAGTTTGTGGAATTTCATGAATGTACCGGTTTTGTGGCTATTACCTTTAGAAAATCAATCATTCATGTTTATAATGGTACAAAACATATTGGGACATTTTATTGTGCTTTTACCCATTGGTAGCAAGATTCATGAGAAAGGGGATAGATCTTTGCTCCTACAAGATCTCATCAACATCAAGAAGGGTCGCAGAACTTATGACCACATTTAACACTAGATTTCACAAAATGTGGCAAATGCTTCCCCGAGAGCCTATTTTTTCTACTTAAAGTATGTGACCCTTTGATGTAGCTTTACCCCTTCCAAAGAATTTAATAGATGTTGGTAAGCTTCCCCGAGAGCCCCTTTTCCAATATACCCTGAAGTAGCTCCCCTTCCAAAAGCACAGGTCCCGAGCTCTACCCAAGCCCCTACGTCCCTATATAATTACCATCCTCTCATCCAATTCCTATTACCACTATAGCATCATTATCTTCTTCTCTATAGATGGAGGAAGTCAAAAATATCCATATAAACTTCTGTAACAAGATAGTAAATCTTAAAAGGAATCAAAGTGCTTACCCAAGACAAAATTATCAAATCTATCAAGGTGGCATGCCTACCTACCCCCATAACATCAGATCTTCATCTTCGCAGTCATCTAACCAACTCATCCCAATTCCAACACACCACTTTAGACCATCCCACCCAATAGTGGAAGAGAAATGGTACTCGAGAAAAACAATTTGGTAGAAGATCCCAACGCATGGTGCTTCCCTTGTAATATTCCTCACATGCCAAGAGACTATCCCCAAGGAAATTTATAGCAAAAGGTATCCAAACAAAAGAGAAAGGGAGGGATATGATGTTAACACATCAAGACCTTACTAGTCCGTGGGAGTCCAAAATGTAGCCTTTGTTGCGTAGATTCAAGGGATGTCCCTAGAGCAAGAAGCAAAGATCGCACCAAAGCACGCACTTTTATCCTGGGTAGAAGGAGAGGAATTCATATTTACAAATGAGGTAGCTACTTCCAACCTAGTTTAATTTAATTACAACACTCACTTCAAAAAAATGATGATAGAGACACCGCTCTTATCCCAAGTACGACTAGCAAGATGCAAAAAGAGCCTCCAACCATCACAGTCTCACCGTTGATGGTTGTAAAATAAACCCCGAGGACTTTTTGAAATCAAGGTGCCCTCCATCCTGTAATTGAAGGAATAAAACACCAGTCACCATCCAAGACATCATTTCTCGACCAATAAACATGGTCCAACAACTCAAGAAAGCACCAGCTAACACATCCTTGTGGGATATTTTGGGCATTCCAGAACAAAAGGAGTTGCTCCAAGAAGCACTGAGATCAAATGACGACCCAAATTCCACTAGGAAAGAGAAGGAATAGGTAAAAATGATTCGGGCCCCAATAGAGGTAGTGTTGTTAAATCAAAAGGGAGAAGTAAGTAAACCAAGGCCCAACCCCTTTTTTATGACTCTTATAATAGGTAGGAAATTATTGCATAATTCCATGATAGACTCTAGCATAAGCACTACGGTCATGCCCAAAGAAATTGCAGATGCCTTGGGAATTGAATATGAGCCCTTAAAGAAGGGAGTCATGTAATTGGATGGAAAATCATTCCAAACCATAGGAGCTATCAAGGGGCCCCATTGCAGCTTTATTCCTTCTCGAACATAACTGTTCCACAAGATATAGTAGTAATTGACATTTTTTCAGTCTTCGGACTATGTCTCTCCCGTGATTTCATAGCTAAGATAGGAGGCTACATGTCTCTTGATTGGTCCCATCTGATTCTATGGACCAAGTATGGGTCTAAGATGAAGGTATTATCAAACCCCTTGTCAAGGAACATATAATGGACCAAGCGGTCTCAGGCTTTGAGGCTTCCCATGTCATGATCACTCGAGACGAGGAATCATATATAAAGGATGGAAACCTTCAAAGTGGTAGTCATTTAGACAATGTTCCCCCCGAGATCCCTTCAGGAACTTCGATTCAACAAGTTTGAGAACTTACATCATCTTCGACGAAGACTCCATGATTCCAAAGGTGGTAAAAGAAGAGGATAAAAGAGAAGGGAGTCCCATTAGGGATTCCTAGATATGGACCCTGCATTTTGATGGAGCTAAAAGCAAAAATGGCTCAAGAGCTGGGATATGCTTATTGTCCCCAAGTGGAAAGAATATACTTAAAGCGTTCCCACTTCTAGTTCACTTGTACCAACAACAAAGCAGAGTATGAAGCCTTAGTACATGGCTTGGCCACGACACGAAAGGAAGGCATCAAATAGTTGAGAGTCTTTGGTGACTTGGAGTTTGTAGTGACACAAGTAAGGAACACCGCTGCCACAAAAATCCAAGAATGAGGTCCTATCGACACAGGGTGTGGGATCTCATCAAATATTTTGAAGCCTTTAATATCAAGGTTATTCCCGAGACAAAAATATGGAGGCTGATAGGATGGATTTAATCGGTCGTAATTCAACATGATCAAGACTTGATAGCAAATGATAGTACCATAAAATTGATCATCCACCCTTCTATACCTGATAACATCGATCATTGACAGGTTTTTAACAATGACTGACAAATTATACACTTCCTCTAGCAATCTGACCAGTTTGTGAACCAACTCCAACCCAAAATTGAAGAAGCTTATGGAGATCAAATTATTCAGTTGAAGATGAACAAACTTCCAAAAGGGTTAATAACACTAGAAAGCCTTTTTATTCTAACAATGCTAATTCAGATCAAAGGAGGTTTGCAGCGGTAAAGGAGGATTATGTCTACCTAGAAGTGACTGATGGGAGGAAGCTAAAATTTGGGAGATTAGTCACTCACAGGGAAAGGGAAAGACTTGTGGCTTTATGCCATAAGTATGAAAAAGTGATGTCTTGGATGTACGATGACCTACATGGTTACAACACACCATTGACCTCAAAAAAGGAACTAAGCCCATATGCTAAGAAGCAGTGGCCCGTGAACCCAAAGATAGAATCCCTCATGGCCGAGGAACTGAGAAAGATCCTAGAGGCCAAAATAATCTTCCCTATCAAGCACACAACATGGGTCTCTAACCTAGTTCCAGTAAGGAAGAAAAATGGTGAAATTCAGCTCTGTGTAGATTTCAGAGACCTAAATAGAGTGTCCCTAAAGGATCACTATCCCTTACCCTCCATGGAGCAGATATTACAAATAGTTGCAGGCTTAAAGACATTCTCTTTGCTAGATGGTTTTTCAGGCTATAACTAGATATGGCTCACGAAGGAGACCAACATAAGACAACTTTCATGAAAAAATGGGGAACCTTCACATACACAAAAATTCCATTTGGATTCACAAATGCTTTGGAGATACCTTTCAAAGAGCCATGAACGCCGCGTTTAGAGAACTATCAATAAGGTAATTCTTATATATCTAGATGATCTCACTGTATTTACCAAGGTAGCAGAGGATCATTTTGACACCTTAGAAGTTGTATACGAGAAGTTTCAAGAATTTGGGATCTCCTTGAACCCAAGGAAATGTGTTTTCAAGTACCCAAGGGAAAGCTCCTGGGACACATTGTTAAGCAAGGAAGGAATATCTATTGATCTAGAAATAATTGAAGCCATCCTGGGACTACCCTTACCATTTAATAAGAAAGAAGTCCAATCTTTCTTAGGAAAGATAAATTTTGTCAGCAAGTTCATTTCGGACTTTGTTGAGATAATCCACCCGATCATACGTTAATGCTCAAGAAGGACCTTAACTTCAAATGGACTGCTAAAGGTCATAAGGCCTTTGAGGTAATTAAAGGGGCTATTACATCCACCTCGGTACTGCACAACCCCAACTTCTCAAAGGATTTCATCATGTATATAGGAGTAAACATAGCGTAACATGTGTGCTGACACATAATTGAGAGTCTTAAGGAGAGGAACATCCGGTCACCTTCTTTTCAAAAACTCCATGACTATGAAACTAGGTATAACTTTGTAGAAAGACAAGCTTACGCTATAGTCAAGGGTCTGAATAAATTCAGGCACCTTGTCACTCATAGTAGAATCCAGTTATGGTGGCACACTCTAGCGTCAAGGAATATATAACAGAGGGTGAGATAACAGATAAAAGAGCTAACTAGATCACTAAGATCTTTGAATACGACATTGAGGTAAATCCTACAAAGCTAGTACGGGAAGGGGCCTATGTAAATATCTTACACAAGACCCCATGCCCTTGACTAATGATGAAAACTTGAAGATACTCTATGTCCAAGAAAGCAACTCAAATAGATGGGTATCAGATAGGATCTGCTTCATGTAGATGGGAAAATACCCAAGCCATCTCTCCCTAAAAAAGAAAAGGTACTATAGGCAACAAGGATCCAATTTCACCTTGATTGGCGATTTCCTTTTCAAAAGAAACTTTAACGGGATCTTGCTCAGTGCACTGGAGAATGGAGAAGTTGAAAGGGTATTACGCGAGTTACACCATGGGAGTTTGGGAGGCCATTTTTCTACCCAAACCACAACTATAAAATCTTGGAAACAAGAATACTTTTGGCCAAGCCTCTTTTTGACTATCAAGTAGAATCAAACGGATTTAATGTTTGTCAAGTTTATACAGGCTTTTTTGGAGAAACGCGACATTATCTCTTAACACCATCCTAATTGAGGAACCATTTACATAATGGGGTCTAGACTTCATCGGTATGGTCAACCCAACTTTAAGCGTCGGGCACAAATGGATCCTCACCATAACGATTACTTCACCCAATGGGCGGAAGTAGTTCCACTAAAAGAGGCCACCGAGAACATGATCCTGGGACTCCTACAGGATATCACTACCCACTTCAAACCCCCCCACTATTATATCAGATAATTCTAAGGCCTTTTTGGGGGCCAAAGTATCTAACTTTGCTGTAAGGCATGGGATATATCTAAAAACATCCTCCAATTATTACCCACAAGGGAATGGTCTAGAAAAATCCACTAACAAAAATATGATCAGGCTCATAAAAAGGATGGGAAATGAGCATAAGAGGTTATGGCATGAACACGTCAAGACAACCTTATGGGATGATCGAATCACACCTAAATAGATCCGAAAAGTCTTGCCATATGAGATAGTTTATATATGGGAAAAAATCTTTGATGCCATTTCCCTAGAAATGCCCACGTTACAACTATTAAAGAAATTGAGATAGAGGAAAATGGGGCAATGTAAGTAAGACTCACCAGCTAGTAGAGCTCCAAGAGAAGCGGGAGGCCACTCATGAAGCCATGATCAGCCGTCAGTAGGTGGTGAACACTTGGTTCGACCAAAAGATGTTGGAACCAAAATTACAAGTTGGTATTATGGTTTTGAAATGGGATGCAAGGGTTTCCAAGCTTGGAAATCATGGAAAGTTCAACCCCTTATGGACAGGACCCTTCAAAATCAGCGCATGTAAGCACCACAACACTTTCAAACTTGAGACCATGGAAGGCAACCCCTTGGCAATTCCTTTTCATTTTCAGCCAAGATTCGGATAGGAGTGTCCATGATTGGCATATGATGGCCCTGTTTAGAATGAGGTTCATAAAGAAAGAGCAGATGTACCACTTCAACTTCACCGAAGTCATTTTGAATCTATTTGTGAGCAACTAGCCATGTTCCCAGTAAACTCCACCTTTAGGTATTCCTCGTATTTTTTCAACCTCATTTTATATCATAATACCCGTACCTCGACTAATACATGACTCTAACGCTATGGGATGCAGAGGTAGACCCCAAAATATCATTCCAATGTCCTCTTGGACTCGTGTATTGTCCCTACTCATCAGACGTATATGAATTTTTTAACTCTTTTATGGAGCCCCTCCTGCATGAATTTGACCTAGAATGGGTTAATAATAGAATGAATAGCTCTGTTTAGTCCATCCTTGTAGATACCCTACACCCTTGGCAATTATTTTTTTGAGCAGACATTTTATGATTCGACTACATGGTTTTCGAGATGAATCCTTCATGCTCCCGAGGGTCCTCACAACATGGGTGGTGGGTCTTGAGATAACCAAACAACAGTACTATTGGATGTTGAATTCAGCTCCAGTCGAAAAAAGAAGGCACTTTTTTACCTCCCCTTGAGCAAGGGAGGAATTACTTGTGATTAAAAGAAAGGCGGAGCATATGCTCACACAAAAGTTGGCTTCCTATAGCTTTTCCCTAATTCAAGACTCATGGAGGTATGACCTGATGGAGATGATGGCCTCAACTTTAGTTCGGAACAAAGTTTCAGACTCCTGCAAACACGAGTCCAGAATTTTTTTAATACAGGTGGTCCCCTCGAGTAGAGTCACTCACATGTTCATCGATCTCAGTGAAATTCCAATTCAAGAATGGGAGTTGTTCCATCCTAGTTTGGCATAGGTATGATCCCACCCTCACAATCACAAAAGGACTCAGAGTGGCCTTGTGTAACAAGGATTGGAAGCATAAAAAAATTGAGGCCTATTGGAATTATAGGTAGGAGATTAGACAAACCACCCTCAGTTTTGAGGGCGTATCCAGTGATGAACAATGGGAGGAGTTTTGAGATGTGGATCATGGGTCTGATGCGAGAGTGAGGAGATAGTGAAAATCATCAAGGAGTGGCCCACGAGATCAACCGTAGAGTCCTCTGGGCCCTCTCAACAAAAATTACCAGTACAACCTCCACTCTCCACTTCTCGGTAAGATCCTTTGGTTCAGACACCCACTCCACAACTCATATTAGTTCCCCAGAGTAGGAGACCTATGGAGGAATCAATCTTAGACCCCCACACAAAAAGTTAAAGATGGTTGAGACCCTTGCATCTCCACCCCCTCTCCCTCCTCCCAGGGCTCCCTTTCAATCTCCTCCTCCACCACCATTTTCCCCTTCATGGGGTATCCCCTTATCGTGACCCCATCTCAGACTCTCCCTCCACCCGAGCCTCTCTTTTACCTCAACCCCACTCCACCATCCCAACTGTCTCCCCCCATGTGGTGATAGGCCCTTCTTCATATCTGGTAACTTCACAGCCTCAACCACCTATTACAATCCCATATGGTCTACCACCCGGGTTCTCATTCACAAGTAGGGTCATCCCTTCTCCATCAAAATTTTTGAGTCAAGCTGAAATGGCCAAGGTAGCCCGAGATAGCAGAAGGGCGATGCAAAAGAAGAAGGAAATGTTGACAAGAGTGAAAAATAGATGTAGTCATTATATGACCATCAACAAAGCTCCTTGACCATCGCATGGTTAGTCCCCAAGCATCCAAAATTACGTGAGAGTAGATGCAACCTGATGATTTATTCTATCAACGTTGTCGCGGTCGACCTCTCAGAGTTCCGGCCTCAAGATAAGATCAAGTTAATGAATGAAATTGTTGTCGTAGTCATGAAAGACTACCTCAAGCTTAACAACCAGCTCAAAAAGGCACAATCTAGCCTCCATAGGGAAGAAGCCACCATGACCAACCAATAAGCCGAGATTTAAGGAAAAGGTAAGGAGATTAAATAACTCCACAAGGAATTGAATGAAGCTCCATCATGAGAAGTCCTTATAGATTCTCGGGGGAAGCTAAGAATTTGGAAGCTAAACACCACGTCTGAAGCCTCGGCCAATTCTCTCTCATAGGAGAAAGGAGCCCTCCAATAGGAGGTTGATTCAAGAAAGGCGGAAATGGCTACACTCTAGGAAACTTTGTGCATCATCGACGTAAAAAAAGGGCAGCCTCCAGACAAGGTTGAAATCATCGAGGACGTGGTCAAGGAATTAACCCATAAATTAGGACAACCCTAGAAAGGGCAAATTGTAACATTGGTGCAGGAGCTATATGCCTCTTGTTGTGACCAAATTTCCACCACGACAATGAATCTATCCCCAGACTTGGATTTATATCTGATGCACAGGGGTTATTTTTAAATGTGGAAACCACAACCTCCACCATCAGTAGCATTGCCATATCCACCAAGGTCCCTAAATCATTACTGATGATTTAGAAACTTTATGATTCTTCCAAATATGCCCTATAAGGCACCAAAATCATAGACAAGTGGATGATTACTGCGAAAGATCAATGAGATCCTAAGCTATAACAAAGCATCCATCAAATGCCATAATCTCTTGACCTAGCTCCAACAGGGGATCAAAGAGTGGAAGTAGAGTATCAATGAATTGGTTCAATTAGGCTTCCCCCCCCCTCAATGAATCCATAGTCCTATCAAAGGAATAAATTCAATAGCTCTTGATCATTAAATGAAAAGATAAGATTGTCTTTTAGTCTTTAAAAGAGAGCTCCAACATCACCGAGGTGGAAGCCATCTTGAACCCAATCATGCAATTGGAGTTCTATTTGCACGCAGTATTGCAGAGTCTCCAAAAATTTTCTCACAAGGAGATAATCGAAGATCGAGCTTTCCGTGGCTCTCGGCGAAAAACCTACCCTACAAAGGTGGAATGGCTCGGATATCAGACTACTTTGCAACAACTCTAGTCCCTTGGTGAGTCACCATAACTGTAGAATTATTTTTTGTATGAGACTCTTTTACCAGCCACTATCTTTTGTTGCCTCGACCCTAGTTCTTTTTGTTTTGTTTATTTGAGCCCAAATTTAGCTAAGTATGGAGTTGAATGTGGAAGATATCCACGTGTCCCTTTGGTGTGCTTGGGGCATAATGTGGAGAAATAAATGTTCCCAAACTATCACCACACCGACCCATGTGTATCAGGCTCGATAAAGCTACTCGAAGGATTAAATAGTCAAAGATATAGTAAAAACACATAGGGTCTCCACGTGTCACCCGAGCACAATTTCAAATAAAGAGAGAGAATGAACGGTCTCAAATAAGCGTGCAACCTCCACGTGTCACTTAGGCACAAGTTTGAAGACAAAGCCCCAAGAAAGGCCCTCAAAGAAGTGTGCTACCACCACGTGGTAGGAAGAATCATCACCAACCAAAGGAGTGCAAGTTGGATGAATTAAAGGCAATCGTAAATATCACCGATAGGTAGTTGAGATCTTGCCCAAAAATGAAGGATTTTTTAAAGAAAATTGAATGTTGGTGGTGGAAGATCTGATTTCGGACATTGAAGCAAGAGCCAAGGGGGTCTATAAAGGAATGTTCTAATCCAACAAAAAAGGAAGATAGAAAATAAAAACATACCAGAGATGTGAAAAAGGATTCTAGGCTTAGTTATTGTGTTTGCTAGCCTTAGCAAGGCTCTGTTGTAGAAGAAAGTTGTAATATATGCCGAATCGACCTTATGTATTATTTTCTCTATGAATAAAGGGCTCTTGTTCTGTGCATTTTAGCTCTCAATAGTATGTGTTTTTCATCCTTTATTGCTAGTAGTTTTAGATAAATTTTGAATATCTATCAGTGTTATATGCCCTTGGGTTTTCTATATGCATCTATCATCTACATATTATTATGTTTTACACTTTCTCAGCCCTTGATACTTCAAGATACTCCTAAAAAATAGTAGACCATGTTAAACACTCTTTGACTATTCTAAAGACAATTTCCCAGGATATATATGTGTCTTTAAAGATCAGTTTTGCACTTTGTTTTATTTTTCCTCTATCCCTTACCTTGTACCTAAAGAAGAGCCAACTTATATAAAACCTGGAGGTTATCTTAGGGGGCACTTCCCACTTCCCTAAGGTATCCCATGACTTTGATGGTTCATCGCAAAGATAATCATCAACATCTTCACCGTTGGGTCTCTCACTCACGGGGCCATGATCACGGTGTCGCACTCGTCGTTTTGATTATACTCTCACTCAAAACGGTGATCGGTGATCCATAGCTCCAAAATCACAATGAGGATATGTGCAAATGAATTTTAAAATGAATGGTTTGGTTATATATATGATTTGTTTCAACTTCATTTTGAGTGTATATGTTTTACAGGGATGGAGCGTTAGTGTAGGTATACTTTTATCCTCACGCAGATGGTAAGTCCTCTTGTTGTTTTGTTTTAGTGTTTATTTTTCAATATCATATCTATCTACACTTGAGTCTTTCTTTCATCTTATAGGTAGTGGGAGCTTGGATGGTGACATTTCGGCACACGAGCGTGTCAGGTATAGCTACTAACTCCCCATTTTGGGAACGCCATACTCGGACTCAACATTTTACACCTCTTCATGGTTAAAACTCTTCTCCGAGGGGGAAATATGTATGTGCCCAAATTTACACATGCTACATTGTTAGAAAATAGTCTAAAACCCCAATGATGATTCATGTTTTTCCCAAAGGTGTTCGAGCTCCTTAACCTCTTTCCAACTTATATTTGTAGCCTAGTTTACCTTAGCCATTTCCTTATTTTTTGTAACTTCCCATCAATTTTTCCTTAGTTTTTGCCTATAGTTACAAAAATGCACCCTATTTGGAAAATGGTTTTGTAACAAAAAAGTCATGCCCAAAACTCTTCATACATTTGGAAAATGGTTTTGTAGATATCACCATTATGACAAGCGCAGAGTGGCATTTTCGAATTTTCCAGAACTCTTCATATGTGAATTAGATATGTGTTGCTTCACTTCAGTCCACTTTTAGAGCACACATTTCTGAATCGTTTTAGCTAAAATTAGACTTGATTAATTTGTACTAAACTCCTCTTCCACCTTTAATTTCAATGCTAATTTTCACTTTAAATGCCCTTCATGTGACTTTTAAATGCCCTTCATGTTGATGTGGCACCCCATGTGCATATCTTGCAATAATGATTTGTGATAGTGCATTCCCCATCCAACCTTATATAAAACCACCTTACTTCTTCTGAAGCAAATGGTTAGAGATTATTTTTGTATTTTGCTTAGTTGAGCTGCCACAATCTTGCTAGAAACTACATAGCCAAGCTTTATACTCTTGCAATGTCTTTCTCCTACTTTTAGCTATTAGACTTGATTAATTTGTACTAAACTCCTCTTCACATGTAATTGCTAATTGATCCATGCCATCATGTGTTGATGTGGCACTTCATCACTTTCTTCTTGTTGCTTCCTTTCATTCCAAAATTTGTATTTTTCCTTGGACTCAAGTGGACAAAAATATTGCATTTCACAACTAAGGGGACAAAGTGATACCACAAGTGCCATTTTCATCACTTTCTTCTTATTGCTTCCTCTTCATTCCAAAATTCCTTGGACTCAAGTGGACACAAAATATTGGTAAAGACAACTGAGGGGACAAAGTGATACCAAACTGTTTGCTTTCATTTCTTATTAAGTTTCTTCATTTCTGAACGTACACACACATACCAAATAGAGTAGAAGAAAAGCAATTTCCTTTATTCCAAATAGTTAGATTCATTTCCAAGAAGCTTTACACATCTTCTATAGAGGTTTCTGGTGGTAGATCCTTCCCTTCCTATCCCTTTGGATTTGTGAGGGAAGAATATCTAGAGGAAGCTTGCTATATCACCATAGATAATAAATTTGTTGTAAATTGTGGTTTACGTTAAATTCTCACATATTCCATCTGAGAAGTTACAGGGGAAGAAAATATTTTGAAGCTTTAAATCTTCCCATGTCTCTGAGATAGAAGAAGATTTAATAATCCACAACTTTAAATTGGAAAAAGCAGTTGTTGTGATTAGAATATATTTAATACACTATTGCACAGATAAATAACTACATCTGTTATTATTTGTATAGGATTTGGTAATTAGGATTTGAAGCTTTAATTTCTTCATTTAATACCAGAAAGTTCCAAAGTAAAGCACAAAAATATTTCTTTCAATTAGATTAATTGTTTTGTATTGTTTTATTTCTTTTATATTGGAAAAATAAAAAACATAGTGTAGCTTTTATTTTCTTGGATTAGCTTGTTATTTATTTCCATAGATTAAATGCATGCATGACCATTAATGAGCCACACCAAGAACAAACATACAGAAGTGATCCATGGGTCCCCAAACCTAACGCGCCCAAATTGATTATGGACATAAATACTGGACTTTGCATGCTTGTCCTCAAATCACCATCACGGTATTCTAACAAAATTACACAACTGAACGTATTAAACATTAAAGACGATAAGGCTTATGACTATTGGACTGCCCCTTGACAACAAAGTATAGATTCCACATATGACCATATGAGGACCATGACCAGAGAGAGTTTACGGTTGTGATCTAGCGGTCCCCAACCGAACGGGCCCAAAACCAATTAGAATTAGACACCAGACTACGTACACTAGTCTTTAGGACATCCCCGATTCCATCGACATTATAAAAAAATGAACATTCTGAATGAATAATCTCATTGAGCCCTCATGTTCTGGACGGAACCAGCTACCCACCTATAGAGCTAGTGGAACCACGCCTCTCTCCCATTTATTCCATAACCTTGTCTAGAAATTGTTACGAGGCACCCATTGGTTTTCTACATATCCCACAACCATTAGAAAGGATTTCAACAAAGTTTGAAATTGATCTAGTCTTCATGTGGCTATTCTTTCCAACCCATCCATTAGACCCATTCAGGTTAGATTGGCCTTCCTTGCCCTTGACGAGCAAGATCTTGATATTGCATGTCGAGGACATTTTTTTCCTTGATAGCTTGTTCATCCCATTCCCAAATTTTTGTCCACATATCACATTTTCAGTATATTTCTCTACACATAGCCATCCACTCATTCTACATCGGTTAACTCGGCACAACCTCGGGAGGTCGAGTGTGTCTTGAAGGTCGCGTGTCTGATTTTCATTCATATAATAACCTCACAAGATGGTATTCCTTTTCTATGCTTCTAGAAGGTATATACTAGCTAAAATAATCCTTGTCTTCTCTTCATTTTTCTATCAACCTGCAAATCAAAGCATTCTACTTTATTGAATTTTTTTGAAAATTCCTAAGTATGCTCTTGAAAAATGTTACAAATTGAAGTCTGTATCATCTTGAAAATATTGTTTTCATGAAAGAAAGGCATCCAAAAGAGAGTATAAACATGTTATAAGGTATTTAACATCCTAATCTAATACAAGTTGATCTCATTCAGTACAAAAACTGTGTCAAGTTGAGTAGTTACATGTTACAGAGGTCTTTTTTGAGTTATAAGAAAGTCCTTTACTTGAAGAAGTGAAAAGTGTGTGTGTTCATATTCTTCATTATTTTGAGCTAGTGTCCTCAAGTTCTAAATTTTGAAGGAGTATGGAATTATGTGCTCTGAATTCTATCCATCCTAAACATGCCAAGCAAATTGTTATAATATGTGGCCCTACAAATTCAAATCTCAATCAGTTCTTGATGGATCATTCAAGTAGTTTGTAGGTTATGAAAAGGTTTGTAGAACAATATTACCACTCAATATAATGTTATGAAGAACCTCCTAAAAGAATACTTCATTAGTTCTATGCATTGGCCTAAGTATTAGTGGTAAAAATGGTATACGATGCAACATGTGTAAGGATCAAAGTGATGCATAATAACCCGAGAAGGAAAAGTGTGACTGTGCATTGTGGGATTGATCAACCTTATCATGTTTTGTCTCTGTGATGAGTATAAACATGATTTAAAACCATAGGAAGGTTGGGTGAAATCATCTAAAACATAAATGAGTTTATTTTATAGGAGTAAGAAGCCTATGTCATTCATTAGGTGAGAGAGAGGGTTTCATACCCTGCTCTAACAAGCAAGAGAAAGAAATTTCACATGCAACAAGACATTAAACTTTGTGGTCACAAATTTTTGGTAAGAAAATAAGGTGGAGGGCATGATGAAAGATCTTTGTGTGAAAATTTGAGTCTTGAATAATTAAATAGAATACATTCTTGCAAAAATTGTGTTCTGGGCTTCATAGTGTTGTACAGTCAGGTTTGAACTAGGGCATGGGTTTTGAGACCCAACCTAAGGAATTATTGCATGAAAATTTGAAGTAAAGATAATGGGGAGATGAGTAGAGTGATTCAAGTGGAATTTTTTTGTTTTACTAGTTTAAGTTGAATATTTTCTTGAAATTCCTAGGATAATGTTAATACAGGCTATACCTAATTGATTAGTGTTCCTTAACAAAGGAAGTTATCTTTAGGGGTGGCCTCGAGGTATGAGATTTCATACCCAAGGATAACTTGAAAATGGGTGTTTAAAAATATTGGTATCCTACCTTGAAACCTCGTGCAGAGAAAGATAAAGTTAATAAAGTCTAGCTCCAGGGTTAGTAGAAGTTGCTAGATAAGAAAAACAAGATTAAAGTTTGAAGGAGAGGATGAATGAAATGGGTGATGAAAATTTATAAACACCTCATTAGGGTTAAAGGATTACTAATAATTTTCTTATCTTGTTGGGAATCACCTTAGATTGGTCTAATCATGATCCTAGAAAAGATATTTGTCTTTAAAGCACTAATTTGCAACCTAGAGCAAGAAAGTAAGGGAGTGAACTTTTGATTCTTTTCCATGCAGTTTTGGATGAGGTAGTATTTTTTGAAGTAGGGTTGAAGAAGGCTAAGAGCCAATGTTGACTATTAGAATAAAGAGCTAATGGAGGATGATGAAGGACAAGTTGGTGAGATGTGAGTAGGAAAATAAGTTTCATGAGTTGTGATCATTATAGGAGTTGAAATGAATCCAAGTGCAAGGTATGAGGTTTGGAACAAATGATAACCAAATTAATACCCTAAACCAATCAAAAAGAGACTACAAATTCTGAAAATTCACTTTAGGGAAGAGATAAAGAATATATCAAAATGTATGTTGTGGGATCAAGCTTTAAGGATAAATTCTTGCAAAATCAAGGAAATATGGATAGTTTCACCTCAGGGGGAGCATTGAAGAATGTTCCATGAAATGTTAAGGACTATACAGGCTATCAAATATCATTCAACATGCACTAAAATGCTGATACATGGCCTATACAACAAGTTACAAAATTAAATAGAGATAATGAGTTGTTAAGAGCTTGTAGGAGTTTAGTTTGATAAGAATGATTTTTGTCCACAAAAGAAGTGGTCTATAGTCAAGATGAAGACAAGAAAGAGGAGACACCTTCAGGGGAGTTGCATCTATACCAAGACAAGTCCTTTAATTCCCATTTGTTGTTTATTAGAGTTAAAGAAGGTGGAACATAGTTCTTGGGGGAGCTAATGACTAGTTTAAGACACAGGTGGCAAGATAGTGATTTTAATCCAAGGGGGAGCTTCTTGAGGTAAGTTTATGTTTTGTAAGTGATTACTTGCATGTTGTTTATCATGTTGAATGCATGACCTTTTTCATAAATGTCAAATGTGGGAGAGTGCTATCAAAAACTAGGAATAGTGATTTGAAGTTGTTGGTGTGTGTTTGCCATCAAAGGTTTATGAGTTGTTGTCATTAATGACAAAGGGGGAGATTATTGAACCTTGGTCATTGGTGTTGTCATTGATGTCATGTGGCATTGATGGAAAAGGTGTGAATGGTGAAGTGAATCTCAGTCAGAGGCATGAAGATTAATTGGTAGTTCCTTCTCGTGATAGTTGGAGCTCATAAAGAGGTTTCAAGTTGATTCCAAGATGGTTCTAGGATGCTGCAAGCTTGGTCAGTGAAGTAAGAGACCACTGGAGGAATAAATTTGGTTGGTAAACCTAGAAAAAATGTTATACAGGTCATACATGATGATTCTATCATGTGAAAGAGCTTTTGGAATGAGCAACATGTCAAATGTTGGGAGTCACAGTTCTAACTAGTCCATTTAGGCCTAGTTTTGGATCCTAATGAGGTGTATGGGAATAATGCAAGTTCATGATAAGACTATATAAGTATGGGAGGAAACTAGGAACATTTCCTAGAGCATGTATAAGCAATCAAAAATCTTATTTTAGCTCCTGGAGGCAAAATTTAAATGTTCATCAAAACTAGCTTTGAGGACTTGCAGTGAAAGCTGAGGTAAATGAGATAGGTTTGAGATTTATAGAAAAATTAATGGCTAACCAGCCTATGGAGTGTGTATAGGGGTGTCTTGTAGTACTTCATGTCAAGTTTCATAAAATTTTGAAATGGGGTTTTGAAGTTATTCAAGTTTTACTAAAACTGGTTTATTAAGGAATGCAATATGAGAACCTTGGCTTCTTAGCATCCAAAAAAATAGATCTTTATTCGGATAAATCATAGAAGGAATTTTCGAAGAAAACTCTAAGCCTAAAATTTTGTAAAAAATTTTGGGAAATTGGTTGAGAAACAAAGAAGTTATGAGCATTTTTCTAATAGGGTCTCTCTCTCCTCAAGCCGCCTTCTTCAAGCGGTAGGAAAAAATGAATTGTTTTGACTCCAAATGTCTTCTTCAAGTCTGAAAACTCCTCATAAGTGTAAAATATTCTCTCCATGACAAGATGGTGGTATGTGTGCTATCCAAGCATGAGAGTGTTGTACGGAAATGCCTTAGTTTTGCAAATATTGCATATGTAGTCTTGTTTTGAAGTTTCCAGTGTGAAACACCATGTGTGAAAGCTTGTGGTCAATGTATATTCTTTTCTCTCAAAGGTGTTTTTAAGAATTTAATTTGGTTATTTGATGTATTCTCTCCACCACCAAATTTCAGCCCCTGCAAAGCTTGTGTGTGCTAACTGATAAACATTAGTCCTTCATCTAAGTGATCTTGTTGATGCAAAATACTTGTGTCCAATAGCTATATGATTGTGAACAAGATACAAAGTCCTATTCAACACTTTCAATTTATGTTTTTTGAGTGCATGGATAAAACAGTTATTTCAGGGTATTCTCAAAGGTTGTATCTTTGTGCATGAAAAACTATATCTTCCTCCTCTAATCTAGTCAAGATAAGATTAAGCATGTTGAAATATCTATTAGTGAAGGATGAGTGCAATATAAAATGAATAAGTGATGGTATGTGAGTAAGAAGTATTAGACTTGAAATTTTTGCTACTGTGGTTTAAGCAAAGAGTACACAATCCTGCAAATGAGCAAGTTTCATGTCTATACTCCTTCAAGTGATAGTTGCACATAATATGAAAAAAGGGTGCAGGAAAGTTTACTCCTCAAAAAAGTGAATTAAAACTTGAGAAAAAGGGTCATACATGTGATTTCTTTAACTTTTCGAAGTCTGTGACTGAGGTTGTTTTATGATAGTCAAAGTGGTAAGCACTCTCAAACTCTAATCATGAACTTAGCATATCACTCAAGGAAAAATAAAACCTGAGATGGTTTCGGAACCTCTAACAAAGTCACTCCTCACGTGTATTGGCACAACAATGAAGGAAAATACACTAAAATTTCTCAGATGTATGACTAGAGGTTAAATCTTAAAACCCTTGTTGAGTAAAGGTTTAGAAAGAACGAACAACTTGTAACTCATTTGAATGAAATTGGACAAAGCTCTGATTTGGGAAGATGTAAAGTTGTCTCATACCTTTTAAAGAATATATTTACAATCATGGTTGACAGAGGGTGCATGTGCTTCATTCAAATTTCTAAATAGTGCAAGTCTGTGATTGAAAATAAAGAACACCATGCCTCATTTGATAGTTATAAAGTGAACACAAAAC
This sequence comes from Taxus wallichiana var. yunnanensis, assembly GCA_018340775.1. NCBI lineage: Eukaryota > Viridiplantae > Streptophyta > Pinopsida > Cupressales > Taxaceae > Taxus > Taxus wallichiana. The sequence goes on from CM031236.1 coordinate 676,678,870, forward strand.
CTCATACACCATGTTAAAACTCAAATAGGACCTTGTTTGTGTAATCCAGACCCTTCATCATTGTTATACATATTTTTGAGTTTATGGATTTGAAATTTTTATGAAATGTGAACAAAGTGCTTATTCCTTTGTTTGTGATGATCTCCAAGTTTTTGATGTTGATGAAGACCTCCTACAGGTTCAAGGACCATGAAAAGATGCAATGTCATGGTTTGAAAAGTTCACCTTCCCTGAAGCTCATAATAATGATCCTAAAGTGTGTGCTCTCATGCCTCCTTCTTCCAAGATAGATATGGAAGTAGAAATGTCAAAACTTTAAGGTTGAATGAATATTATAAATGACATTTCCATAGTTTAACTTCCTTTTTACATGCATGTCAGCACTAAAAGACAAGTACATGATCATAGCACTAGGAGACAAGGAAAATGACAATTACAAAGAATATTTTTGGTGAATAGAAGGTTTTGACATATAAGTAAGAATAAAAAAGAGTTAAAACTTCCCTATTGGATCATCACATAACCTAGAGAATATTAACCATTCATGAAGAATTCAGAGAGTGTACATGTGATATATGTCAGCACAATTATTACAACCTTTGGCAGTTTTTATTTGAAGTGTTTTTTTTCATATCCTTGAATGTATGGTTAAGGGTGTCAATTGAAGAGTCACTCAAGTTGAAGGTCAAGGGTCATGTTGGTGTGCTCATTCTTATTTATAAAAAGTTTATTTTTGAACCTAAGTTGTTGTTGAAGCCAGAGAGAGATATGTTGGTGTATGTAGAGAAATGTAAAAGACATAGATGGTATTGTCAACAAAAGAAGAGCAATTGATTCATGAGACTCTTATTATTATGAAGGAGAGAGCTTGATTCAATGTGTAAGTCAATTTTGAGACCTGATATCAGTTGTAGAGAAGATTGAAGTCGATAAAGGTTGAATGCTAATTTGAGAGAAGAATGTAGATAGGAAAAGTGAACTAAAATAGTGATCACATACCTATGGTGTCGAAAAAAATCAAAACTTATCCGGCACTTGATCATAGCTCTCCTATGTGTAATCCAACACCAAATCTACCCTCAAGGTTTTTAAAAAATCTAATTTTCCCGTGCTTGTAGTGGAAACGATCCTAGAAGCTTCGAAGACATGCTTTGCTAGTTGAATAGTGAGGGTTCCAACCCTGTCAGCTCCTCCCACAACAAACACGATATGCCCTTTCTGGAAATCGACGCTGTCGAATGAATGGAGAGAAGTTAACAGATTGAGCGTAAAATTGGTAGTTTCTTAGAAGGACAAATCCAAAACAAAATCGAAATATAAAATGCATTTTCGTTAAGGAGTAAGTATACAGTTAATGTCTTGTGTGCGACGAGGTTGAGGATCTTGCAGTCGATAGGGTTGAGAGCAATAACCTTGACTTTAATCAAAACTTGGCCAAGCCCGACATTTGTAAGTGGAAAGTCCGCAAATTGGAGGACGTCCACAAAGTCGTTCTCGTTGTCGAACCTCATTGTATGCCCTATTGCGTTGAAACAGAGCCAACAAAAGGGTATGAACCTTGGTACCTCAGTAACCTCCCCACCTTCAAATACCAGTCTGCCACTCAAGCACTATGAACCAAATCCACCTGTTGCCCTTGAATCATGACCCCCAAAACTCAAAGAAGAAATAATGGTCGAGAGGAACTAGCTCGAAGAGAAATGTAGCAGGGTAAAATGAGAGAAAAAAATAAAATGCTTTCGTGTGCGTGATAAATAAAATAAATAAATTATTAAATGTTAAAAAGGTGGGAACTTAGAGATGAAATTATAATATTGTCTCAAAAGGACCCACTTTGTAGTATTGAGCACAATTGCAAGGATAATCGAAAGGATTTGCTCCTTAGGTAATGTCATTTCACTTGATCAGCAAATGCCAAGAATCTTCAAAAATTCTTAAATTAAAACACGTACATTGGCAATATGACACTCTGATGATTGCTTATTAAATAAAAGGTTAAATAACTTAAGCTTTCATAGTGCATGATTGTAGATGACAAAAATTTCTGAGTAGAATCTACATAGAGAGATTTTTTAGAAATTGTCTTACATTGATTATGCAATATAAGTAAGTAATAAAACTTATGACTGATTTGATACTAAAACTATAGTAAATTAAATTGAGAGTGTAAAAAACCTCAGAACTATTTTTGGTGTATTTGGTGTGTCATGAGATATTATTAGAAACTTGACTAATTCGCCTTTCAAGAAGCTGCAATGGCTCTTATCATTCACTCTGCAATACATACTTGATGTGCTAATATTATTAACAATGCATTTTTTCCTTGCAAGAATATGGTGGCAGATTATTTGATAGCTTACCCTGAGAGGTGTTGTTTGTTGAAGTTGTTTCTGAGTCTAAGATTGCCTCATACAATAAGCCAACAGTTCATAGAATGTCCAGAGTCCCTCATATTACAGCTGAATGAGAATTGGAAGTTAGCATCTCGCTTATATTAATGAAAATTGTGAAAAATGTTGCAGGATCCTTACCGACAATGGGGATCCTGATAGAATTCTTTCTGAACATGTTTTCCCAGAATAGAGGATTGTTAAGAACATTATTCAATTTATTAAAGGGAAACTAACTTGTGAACTCTCCTACTTTTGTTTTCAGTTGGCTGCACGTTTTTAGCCGCATTGCCATATTTTAGCCATCTGCCAAGATATAATTAATTTCTTTCTTGAACCATTCTTTATTCATGTAATGGAGAATTAATTAACTTGTTTTAAGCAGGAAGCATCATCACACCCAGAAAAGGAACATAGGCATTTTTAAGTGTCGTTGGTCATCTAGAGGGGCACTTAGATTTGTATAACAGTGGCCCTCAAGTTGAGTATTTAAGTGCTAATGGTTCAAAAATGAGGGACCCTGGGGACAGATTCCTTGCCGATATTTCAGTAATGGCTTCAACACTAATATATGAAAATGAGTTGGTTATGAGGAAAAGAGATAGCGAGAACTGGAGGGTAGGGAACTGATTTTATTACTTGTCTTAAAATTAAGATGGTGTGAAATTAATTCAAATATATATTGACTGGATACAACTGTTAATGTCAAATCCTGCAGATGCATTTTGTGGAGAACTTCGACTTTTGGAATGGTATGGAATCTTTATTGGGAAAAATAAAAAGTGTATTGTATTCCATTAAAATGAAATTGAAAATATAATTATAACGTACAAAAATTATATATCAATTTAAGAATAATTTGAAATCATATTCTTATACGTTCAAGGTACCTAATTAAAGTAAATATAAATAGTACTAGCCGCACCAATGCTCTGAATAGATGGTTTTATAGTAGATAAATATAATTTCATGAATACTGACATTGACATTACCAAATCGTCAGATTACTTGCAGAAGAATTCTACACAGGCATTTGTATTTTGTGACAAAAAAGTAGATGCCAATCTAATAGTGATAGCCTTCAGAGTAACACAGATATTTGAAGCAGATGATTTCATAACAGATTTAGATTTTTCCTGGTATGAGTACCCACAAATGGGGAAGGTTCATTTCAGATTTTTGAAGGTCCATCTCATCATAAACAATAGTACCATATGGAAACTCCTTGTGTATATATTAAGATGGATTTGCCACACTAACTTATAACTAACCCGAAATATTCATTTAGAAACTGTGTATATTACAGTTGATCCCTTCAACAGGAGTGTATTATCTAATTTCTTGAGGATTGTAGTAGAATCAAGGAACACAAAGGATTGTGCACTATCAACAGCAAAAACTTTAACAATATCAAGAGCTCTAAGATGCAAAACATTTTCCTCACTGGCTCGACATCGATGAACATGAATGTATCAGTTTTTCCGTTTGCTATTCAAGTGGCAATAATTCCTTTAAAAATCATCTCCTCGGAAGCATTGAAGAAAGTATCAACAAGCTTCCCAAAACACCCATCATCATCAACATAGCTTCCCAACATATTCTCTCAAACTCATATGCAGTCAAGTCCTTGGGATGCTCATTGAAGCTCACTTTCATAATTCACTCATCTTTGAACCAGACTATTTCTCCAAACTTGTTGGAAAAACATGGAAAATGAATTGGAAAGGTGTCAATAATCCTTGATGAGCTTGAAAACATATGCCAAGCTAGCCCAGTCTTATATGTCCCATGCTATCGTTTCCATTTGCATACAAAGTAACACTTTTTTAATTGAAATTCCTTGGAGCATTTTTTCAAATACTTCACGTGCATACTTCCCAAAGATTGAAAAAGTTGAATTTTGAATCACCACTCTTTCTTCTATAAAATCCCTTGCAGAGAAAATTGGTTTCTTCTCTGATTTGTTCGGTTGATCAACCTAGTCCATCTAGTTTGGTCTGATATCTAAGACATTACAATCTAACAACATTATTTCCCTATCTCATTCAGGTATTATGCTCCATGTGTTCTCGACTATGACTGGGTTCTCTGTTAATGTAATTTTCACTTCTACTCTGCGATCTAATATTGCAGTTGTCTCCACTTCATAAACAACGTTTCTAATTCTAGTAGGAGGCCAGTAGCAGAGTATAGATCTTCCCAAAATATTTTCATAGGAAGTGGTCCTCAAACATGGGAATCATAGCTGTTATTGCGGTTAACACCCAATACAATACACAACCTTTACGTAAAATCACTGGATGCATCTCATATGCAGGTGGCTCAAGAATGAAATCTTCATTTTGATAACAACATTCACCAGTAGCTTTCCATCACGAACTTCCACAATATCTCCTTACTTTACTACTATTGTTTTAATAAAGACATCGCCAGAAGTATATCCTTTTTCTTGCAAAGCTGGGGTAGGCCTTTAAGATCACTATATCAGCCACATCTAGCATCCTAAAATAAAGAAACCTTGGATTTCAATTCAACTGCCAGACGCTAAAACTCAAGGCTCTTCGGGAACCATTTACCTGTGATATTTTCCCTTGCATCTCTACGCATGATTTAAACATGCCCTACAAACATGATTTATATATATATACATAATAATTCGCTGAGGATATATGTACATATATATATATCTCTAGTGCAAGGGATATATATATATATATATATATATATATAAGATCATAACTACAAATTTTGTTTTATGGCTACGTTTTGTAGAGGTATTTTGACAAACAACTCACATGCTTTCCTCTTGTGCTCATGCAAGAACAATATATAGAATTAGAAATATTTTTGCATGACTAAATAGATTTCTATCAAACATTTCATTCTAATCTCAAACTGATCAAGCTTCCGAAAGTCCTAAAAATGTTCTATTTAGTCCAAAGGTGTGCATATTCAACAATATTGATTTTGGGATGACTTTGAATCAGGTTTTTTAAATTCCCATGGAACTAACACAAGCCAATCAAGGGAACTAACACAAAAAATAGTTTCTCAAACCCTAACCAGAACAGGGGCCCATAACAAAATAGAACAGAGCAAATAAATGCACACGCTGAAAACAACAACATGGAAAGTGGGCTACATACCTGCACAAAAAACTCTGATAGTTTCTCTCAGACAACAAAATCCATCGAACCTAGCACAACACTCCAAAATCAAATGGTGTCAATGCCATCTAATCATGTTATTCCAAAAGACAAGAAAACACACTCTAATTTAGTTGATGTACAAAACATCAAGTCTTAGATTACATAACACAAATACAAAAATAGAAATTTATTTATGTATTTACTCTTCCACTCATAAATCTCAAGCAATGGCTTCCCACCCACCATATTGAAGTTAGCAATGTCACTGAACTTCTAGAAATCAACATAATAATAGTAGACATAGCTGGACGAACAGTTGCATCAGCTTGCACACACGGAAGCCTGACATGAATGCATCTCAAGGCTTACTCCTGCGAACATGTTTCTCTTACCATTGAATCTAACATATCCAAAACATTTCCTCCCACATATAGTCTCCATTTCTACATCACATGTGGTATTCACTTAAATATGGCTGCCTGACATTGATAAATCTTACTTAAGGAAAAAGGATGATGAGAAAAAATCCAGTTACCTACCCATTCTAACGTTTGCAATCCCTGTGAAGGATGAATATTGGTGTTTTCTCTTCCACTCAAAATCTCAAGCAATAGCACTCCAAAACTATAAATGTCTACTTTATCCGAAAGCTTCCCTCACATTGCATACTCTGGAGCCATGTAGCCACTGTAGTACATCAATAATCACTTGTTTAGGAAAATACCCACAAAATGATAAACCAATGTTGAAATACCACGTTGTTCAAACATATGAGGATCTGCTAGGTTGAAGTTGGCAGGATCTATTTGCAGATTATATTTGTAAAATCCTTGACCCACAACAAAAACATCATGGCCATGAAAATGTATAGGATAGTCCTGTATGGTAATAATGCCCTGTTCTGAAACACTATTTGCACATTACTTTTATCCCCAAAATGGGCTCCTAAATAATCAATGGTGGATTTTGTTGAGAGTAATTAAATGAAAATGTAGGGTTGTCTGGGAAATCTCTAGTAAACACTCCATTGATGCCATAATAATAAGCTTTCAAAATAGTTAAACCTAGCGTGATGAATGAAATGCTATTAAAGCATCCATTAGCCCTTCCCCTGTTGATCCCCTGCATAGGTTTTTTTGGGGTAGCTCACGAGTCTAAATCCCTCGTTTACTCGTAGGCCATAGACGAGTAAATGCTAATAAGTGATTTTTGGGGTTACATGAGGGGAACAAAGTTGTTACTAGTGTGCCCCTATATTGTAGATGGTGGTCACACTGATATCGGAGGCTGGCTATTATATATGTAGCAGGAAAATGTTTCACTTTTCCTCACAAATAAGAGTTTTGGAATAGGAAATCCATCCAAATATAGCAGACCCTAGTCTGTGCCACAAATCCCGATCCTCCTTGCATGCCTATCCATCTTTGTTAATAAAATGAACCGCTGAAACAATCTGTGCCAAAACTATTGGTCCTCCTTACATACCTCTCCAGCTCTGTAAATGATGAAACCGATTTGAGATTCGGATCCCTATCTCTGTTTGAGGGGTTGATATGGCTGCATATGAGTGATAGATTTCTCCACAAGGAATACTACCAAAGCATCATGGGGAATATCCCAAAGAGGAACAACCAAAGTAGCATCTTATATAGCAACAAGCATTCAAAAGATCAAAAGATGTGTAAAGATTGTTTTAATCATAATGAGCCTCAAATCCATATTTTCTAAATGAGTAGCAACTTACTGGAGGCTAGAGGATACACGGAGGTTGGAGGACAATTGGTATCCACTTTTCAATCACATACAACATGGTCGCATCATTATTATGGTGACATCTTTGTTAGTTTATTTGTTGTTGTGCGTAGTATGGTTTTATTGTGTGTAGTGTGTTTTTAAAGAAAAATGTTGAGCATTATTTTTCTAGTTTGGTACATCTTGATGAAAAATATTATGAGAATCAAAATCACTAAAGTAGCAATTGGTTCTTGGAAAAGGGTTTTTGGAAATTTGAGAAACCACCAAAGTGTATATTTGAGACCTCCTACCACCTACAGGTTTTTGGTTAATCTGCAGATAGAAAACCATAGGGGTTTGTGGTAATCCAGGAAACCACCGAAGGTGTTAGTAGAGAGATGTACTCCTTTCACTTCAAGGTTTGTGGTAATCCTGGAAGGAAAAATCAAGGTGTCACTAAGACCATGAGGCCAAAATGATGACATGTCACCTCAAAGGTGAGAAGGCTACATAGAGAGTGTAATTGTTTTTCCATGTTTGACATAAGGGGGCATCCACTATATGGAAATATGATATTTAAAAATAAAGATTTAAGGTGGGGAATGTTAGCATAACACACATTTTTTAGTTATGCCTATGTGGCATTTAGTTTCTCCAAATGGTCAACAGTTCCCTCCTTCCATCCATCTCTTGTATGTATATATCTGATGTTTTTGCTTGGTTTATATATTTAATCACTTCTGCACTCTTGTCTTTGCTATAAAAGTTTTTGTTGATTGATGGAAAATGCCATAATAAGTTTTCAATTACTACATTAGGGAAATTACATCATCAACACTATCAAATATGCACTCACATCACCTAATGATTTTCCTCACTCCAATGGGTGTTGTTTATTTCAACATCTCCACATCCACCATATGTGCTTGCCTTCTAATGCCTATTAAGGAAATGAAACCCCTTGAAGGGAAATCTCTTGCAACTTTCCAAGAATCTCTCAAACATGTTTACTATATTATCATCAAAGAAATGGGATTTGTAGAGAAAAAATTAATTTCCCTTATTAATATGCACTTCCGAGAGGTATCCCCTTGCCAAATATTGGCCCCATTCGGAGGGCGGTCAATCATTCTTGTTATTGACTTTTCCCAACCGCCCCTTGTCAAGGACTTCCCAATGTATGCTGAAAAATCTTATAGTTCAACCTTGTTGAGAAGCTTTACAATTTTAGGCACCTTATTAAAAATCTTTCATAAAAAGGAAGTGAGCCATTCCAAGTCTCTTTCTGGTAACTTATACTAAGTATATGAAATGTAAAGGATCATTTTAATGACTAAAATGCCTCACGTCTCATACAATTTTTTTCTTCTAGAAGATTAAATATTGCATTTTCATTTCTCATTGTATATGTAGCTAGGAAAAATCGGTGGACCACCATAATAATTGTTAAATTCATCAAATGTTTGAAATATATTCATTAATGCAATTGGGGATTTCATCTCTATCATTTACAAAAAGGTACAAAACCTCAATAACTACATTTCTTTGTGGTTATCAAGTCCGATAACTTTCTCTGGTCTACTTATAATATCCATTCACCATTTTGGGTGCCAAGCTCCATAATTACAAAAAGAGATCTCGATTCTCAGTCAACTAACCTTCTAAAGGGCTTGGTCTCTCACTATCCACAAAGTGGAAGGGTTAACATTTACCTCATTGACTATACACATTGGAGGTTTTTTGAAGATCAATGACTTACTTTCAGAGTTATTTATCATGCTCACCGACTCAAAGACTAATGCATATCCCATCCTTTCTCTTTCCAATGTTACACCAAATTAATTGTTTTCCCTTTTGTTCTTATAAAAACAAGAGCCACGAGGCAACTAGTTCTTACCATGCATGACGCAAGAGGGATGTGCTAGATTTTATGTTTTCGCATGATTGATTTTATGGTATATAATTTTTAGTCATATTTTGTTTTGTTTTTTCTTGAAATCAAAATGACAAGTGATGTGTTGCAATGTTGGAAGGTTCAACTGTGTTTTTTTCAAGTCAAGGATTTGGTTGTTTATTGTATTTTAAGTGATAAAAGGTGGAAGAATAGAAACAAGTATTGTAATTTATAAGTTTTGATGAAGTGAAGCATTCTAATGATATATTGAGCAAGAAGTTGCACAAAAGCATTTAGACATGTATATTATGTAATAAAAATGTACAATTGTTTTTTGTTCTAGTAAGGTTGTACACATTGTAAAGAGATTTTAAATTTTAATCAAAAAGGCATAGCAAAAGTAAAAAGGAATGCTCATAACTATAAGGAATGGCCTTCATTTGAGAAATCATTGAAAAAATATCGATAAGCATATTGATAGCAGGGATTCTACAGAATTGAAAACAAGTGCACGTGTAGAGAAGTTTATTAAGATCCATGAGATCTAATGGTTTATGAATTATGAGATCTGTAGATGAAGTTATTCTCTTAGAGGTCACCAAAGCTATTTCTAGTTTTTATTTTATAATTTACGTTAAGCAACCAATTTGTAACTTGGAGATATGCACTTTATAATAATTCAAGGATCATAACTTTTAGAGCAGGGTTATGTGAGAGGTTTCTAACTAACATGACAAAGATATATTTCAATTTAAGATGTAAGCAAATATTGTTAAGAATACTATTTTAGAGCAACAAAACCAGTTAGTGTTGCAAGAGTAGTTGTGGCTACCGAACGTGGGACATACTAAACTTCCCCAAGTATATCCTCAATGTAGTCCCTATTTGCACTACTATTACATTATAATTTTGCAGATCGTTTACCGCCATTGTCAATAAAATTCCTAACTGCAAGCCCAAGTATGTGGTAAAAATCCAGAGCCGTTCCAAAATATTTAGTACCGAATGGCTAAGTTCTACTACACTTGGGATATTATTCAAAGTACCGTCATTTCCAAAACTGTCTGTGACATTTCCAATATTTAAATGTCAATTCTGTGCAAAACATTTAAGCTTCTCCAACAAAATAGAAGTGGAGCCTTCGAATAAGTCAATTTACTCCACTAATTTTAACTATGCAAGTCAAAAGAAACACTGGTTTTTAAACTTATTAAATGAAAAAATGCGACACAATAATGAAAGGAAAATTGCAGATGCAATTAACATGTGTCAGTGTACAAGTTTCTGAATTTCTGAAGGAAGATCTGTGTCAAAAAGGAGAACATGGCCCCCAACATTTTCAACTTCCTTTAGCATTGTACAAATGATAAGGGATATTTTTGTGTGAAGAAGACAACCACATTCATCAGCACCATACATATTCTAGGAAACGTTTAGGCTATTGAATGATCATTCAAATGCAAAATTGTATAAAAGTTGTGACATAGCTGAAAATTGGCCACACTGAGTAAGTTCAGAAATATTTCTTAAATGAGATAATTGAGTAAAATTGTTGCTAATATCATCACAAAGTACTTGGGAATATAGTAATGCATATAGAAACAAAAATATTTTATTTACCTTGTGGGCGTGATGTGGTTGTAGTTAACAACTTTGGTAAATTCCTTCAACCTAGATTTCTTGGTTGTTTTCTTAGCATAATCCTTCTTGATCACCTACAAGTTGAAGGGTGTTGGCAAGTTTTCCTTTGAAGCGGGGGATGCCCTTAGAAAAGGACTTGCAAAGGATATTATCCTTGAAAATGTAGAACCTCCTTTGATCTACAGACACGGATGTACCTTTTTTTTTAAAAAAAAATATTTAAAGCAGATCATTGCTGCAATATTCACATTTTCAATTGACCCAACTTCTCAGTGGAAAATCTAAAAGACTCTAGAGGTTTTTTCAATAAATAAAATTTGCTAGATCTAAAAAATGCTATGGATTTGAAATTTAATAAATAAGAACAATCACTAGAAAATGTAAATAAATGTTATTATTGTTTTAGACATGACTAGAAAATGTAAATAAATGTTATTAATGTTTTCTACATCAACAACTAGCTAGTGAGTGGGACACATAGAATCAAAGGAATGAATTTTATAACATGTCTTATCCATCATTAAAACTTGTACACATGTCAATTTAAGAATTTAAGTGTTAATTTTTTTAGATAAATCAATGCTACAATAAGGCCTCAAATTTGTCAAATCATCCTTAACTAACCAATGAAAAAGTAGTTAAATGATTTTTTATTTGTTAAATTATTAAATTGTTTAAATTGAATAAAAACATTAGAAATTTCAATGATGGAAAAAAATTATTATTTGTGATTGGTCCATTGACAAAAATTATTTCAATTGAACTAAAAAGTATAGTATTCAGTCACTATACTTTGTGACTGAAAATTATTTCTGAGGAGTTGACAAGGCAATAAAAACTTAAACTACAACAAACATTGTGCTTTGAAGGACATCATAAACATTGAGGTGGACATGGTGTGTTTGTTCATGGTGGTTGTTGATATACACAATAAGAAACACTATGCATTGCACTTGACCAATCAAGCTAGTAAGGTGTGAGTATGGTGTGGCATGCACTAAAGTGTATATTCATCCATAATGATTTTTTTCCTACTTCCATACTGAAAATTTGTCACTCCATCCAAGTAGACAGGGCTTATTTTCCAACTTTTCATCTCATATGCGTTATAATCCAAAATCAATGTACAATGTTAATTATATACATAAGGCCCCATATACAATAGATATGATAAATGGTAAAGAAATATACATACATGAGGGAATGTTCTCATGAATTTGATAGACTAGCCTTTTACATAAAAAGATACTGGTTCAAAAAAATAAAGCTTTCAGGATTTAAATTATTACATTCTATATTTATCTTTAAGTCGTAAAATTAACCTACATGGTAATATTCACCCAGATTCGCCTGAGGCTATCCTAGCGACAAGATCCCATGACCCGCATCCATATCCCATGGTCCCTGTGTAGATAGCCCATCCATATTCATCATACTTTTCCGAACAAGATCATGCCAGTGTTGCATGATATCAACCAAACTAATTTTGTAACCACTAGATTATTTGAACGGGAAACAAACAGTTGGAACCTTGGCACAAGAATCTAATAGGTATGACATTGTCACCTTCTCGTTCCTTTTTAGACTTAATTTTATCATCCCTCCTCCATTTCCTTGTAATCTTCGGCTCTTTCCTCCGTCTCGCAGAAGCTCACCCTCTCGCAAAAGATTAGAAATTATTGGAAGCTCCAATTTGGGTATTTCTCTTATATTTGGGTATTTTTGCTTCTGTCTGCAACTTCCGAGTCAGCATTCGGGTATTTTTTTCCACTTTCTTGCATTTTGTTCAAGGTTTCATTTTCATGGCTTTACGATTTAGGGTATTAGATAAAATCTTATTATACAGTTTAAACAGAAATAGAAAAGTGTTGGGGTTTAAATAGAATAGAAATTATTGTTGTGTTGTCGATTGTGAGAATATCATTGAGATTATGTGAATATAGTTACAGAGTTCCCAGTTTTGGCACCATCCACGGTGAATCCCAAAATCTTGAAAAAAATAGAACACATAAAACCATATAATATCTCACATAATGATGATATGATTCGATGTCCACCCTTATTCATCACCACATGCATTCAAAGATTCTGAAATAGAGAAGTGTTGGGGTTTAAATAGAATATAAATTATTGTTGTGTTATCGAATGTGATAATCTTGTCGAGCTTTTGTGAATACAGTTGTAGAGTTCCAAGATTTGGTGCCATCCACTGTGAATCCCAAAAGCTAAAACAAGATTTAGAACACATAAAACCATTTAAGATATCACATAATAAAAATATGATTCAATGTGCACCCTTATTCATTACTGCATGCATTCAAGGATTCTTTCATAAAAGGGTTATAATATACAACATTTATGGTGTCAACACATGTCATAAATCATTGCTTACAAAGAAGGGTATTTATCATCTTGCAATTAATCAGTCTCCTACTACTGTACATGGATTTACTAACATAACCTTCTCTACACTTGGCTCTATCACTTTTGACCTACTTGTTGGTCCTAAGACATCATCCACTACATTTCACATTATGGAAACCTATTTGCAATACAGTTTACTCTTCGGACATCTTTGGAACCATGATATGCAAGATATCTCTTCTACTTTCCATTATTGCATCAAATTTTGACATAATGGAATTGAGTATATTTTCCATGTTGATGTTGATTGTTATTTATATTGTAAAGTAGATATGGGTAATACATAATAATAAATTTTGGTCACTCCCTCATCATATCCTATTCCTATAGACACCCTAGATACATATGTTGTTGTTGAGACTAGTACTCCTACTGAGCATTCATTGTGTATACCTCTACATGTTATCTCTCGAAAGTACACCTCAGTAGAGATGACCGCACGTGTTCTAAGCTTACAAATTTTAACTCTCTTTCACAGATACAATGGAAACACATCAGGTTTGTGGGTATACCTATTTTGAGGCGAGTCTCCAGTATCAAGGCCAGTTCCTTACTGGTGTATCCTAAATTGATTTTTCTAAGGTTAAGGGTAGAAGATGGCTGTAAAATAATTAAAACTAAAATGATACACCAAATTTGTATGAGGTATTTGACTGAGAATTTGTAAAATTGATATGTGAAAGGATTTTAGATGCACAAACCAACAATTTTCTACGAATGTTAAGGGAAAAACACTTCGAGGTATTGAGAGAAAGTATCACAACAATACTTATAAGCTAAACATGCACATTAATATCATGTAGAAATTACTGAATTTGCAATAGGGTAAGATAATTAACCAGGGAATTTGTGTTCACAATATTAATGGAAACATACACAAGACTGCAAATAATGGGAAAGGTAGAAAATACTTCACATTCAGAGGGCAAAACTGCAAAAATTGCTTCAGCACTCTTGTATCTAAAAATTCCTCTTTGTGCTTTTCCAAAGCACACAATATATAGCAAATTTGATTTTCCCCCTTCCTAAAAATAAACTAAGGCTTGTACTCGCCCATGCATATTATTTTTATCCTTCATCTATTAATAAATAAAGGAATAAAAATAGAACATGCAATTACAAATAGATATTAATAGCCTTTGATTACATCTCAGTCAAACTGAAGTTGACTGTTCTATTTTTAAGAAAAGAATGGTAAATAATTTGCTAATAATAAGCTTTCTTGCTAGGCAAGACTCTTTCCTTGTGCATGTGAATTCGTCTTCTTATCTGTTCCTTCCTCTTGTGAAGGCATGCAAAAATTAACTCCCTATTTGTGAGAAAAAAAATTACAATACTTGTAATTTTAGCAACAAAAATCCATCCACACATCCATTTGATGGGGACAACCTCCATGTGTACATGCTCAACTTTCCTCTACAGTCTGTGGGGCCACCCTTGCACTTGATCACTGATCTCTATTCAATTTGGCCACCTTTGTAGACTTAGCACATTTTTGTGTTTTAGATGTATATGGGGGTCACTTTGTAAAAGGACACCATGTCATACTCGGCCACCTTTGTAAAACATGATATGATAAGGTTTGCCACCTTTTTATTAAACACGACCATGCAATCACTTGTTTGGCTTTTGAAATTTGAATAACATTTGGTTTAAACTTCACCTTTT
>CM031236.1:676693869-676795307 GCA_018340775.1 Taxus wallichiana var. yunnanensis
CATCCCAAATGATGAATGTTGCAGTTCTGCTTAGGGGTTTTTGCGCCTTATCAACTGGCAACGTCAATCACCGCAAATCTGCGTCGCAAAGCAAACGCTTGTTCGTGCAACTACAATGTTGAGTTTACTTAAGAGATCTAAGATTTAAAAGCAAGAAACACAAGACACCGTGACACAAAGTTCTCCTAAACCTGCTCCTTTGTATTCCTTTGCTCCAATTTTCTCTCAAGGGTTCAAAGACAAAGTCTAGAACACAAAATTGCTGCCTACAAATTCTGATCGATTAACCCGAAGGTTCTTCCTCTACTTATAGAATGTAGAGGGGCAATTACAAGTTGGAAGCTTTAGTTGAACTGGCACATGTGGAAGTCGGAGAAGAAACAACTGGCAATCTCCCTCCTGGAATTCCTCTTTGCATGACATGTATGATTTGCAACTGAAAATAGAACTTTCTATTTTGCACGCCTGCCACCTATCTCCAAGTAGTTGACTTCTTCAAGTAATGGCTTTTAAACCAATCACTTTAAGTTGTATAATTTAATTGATCACTCAATTACTTTGTCGAAGGAAAGAAGAAGGAAGAGGAAAGCTGACTTTGTCGGAGGAAAGAAGAAGGAAGAGGAAAGCTAACTTTGTCTTTTTTCATGTCTGCATGCAGCTGATTCAAACTGGATCTGGAAACAAGCTGGAATTAGTTGGATCTTGAAGCGGCTGGATCTGGAAACAAGCTGGAATTGCAAGCAGTTGGAATTGGAAGCAAGCTGGAATTTTGCCTTCGCATTGTCTTCTCTTTTATCCTTGAAGCTTTTGCAGTTCTTCTGTTGTACATGCATCAGTGCAAGGTTGGCCGTAGATAACTCATCATCCTTATTTTTAATTGCATATGAGCAATTAAAAATTCTGGAAAGCACTCAGGGTGAATGAAAATTCAATGAAGGCTTCAACTGGAAGATGAGAGCACATGCACAAGGTCTTGGAAGGAATTTTCCACGCACTGTCTTCTTCATGGGCTGCATTCGAAACAAGAGGATGAAGCCTTTGTGCCAGAAGCTTTTGCAACTATGAGATCTAGATCTGGATCTGCATATGGATTTGCATCAGCATCTGCATCTGGATATGGATCTGCACCTGCATAACAAATTCTGGCAACTGGGCTGTGGATGGAAAAGCTGCAGCTCGAATAATTCCACTGCTTTTAATCTGCACGCATGAGTGAAGTCTTTCCTACTGGATCTGTCTATCAATTTAGCAAGAGGTTCCGAGCCTAGATCCGTGTTTCCAATATCTGCAAATTTAGAAGTGATGCATGACTCCATTGTGCTTTCTTTTTCATCTTTCTTCGCCATAGCTTTGTCTATCTTTGTCTGAATATGTCTTTTTCTTTTTATTTGACTGGAATTCTTCAATACTGGTGCAGATCTGGACAATTCTTCAGATTCGAAGGATATATGCAATGTATTGGACATTGATAAAAGCTCCTTTTCCTTTGTAAAGCACCTGTAATGAATTCCTGCAATTTATTCAGACAAAAATGGCCACCGGAGCATGAATAGTGAATTTTAATTGTAAAAATCTGCACTTTTCAAGCTCGCTGCCCCAAAAAATGGTGTTTAATTTGCACATAAAAAGAGCATGAATCCTTTCAACAACACCTGAGCTCCTGTAACACCTATGCAAACAATTATGCAGACAAAGATCAACCTCCTTCAAAGCATGCGCCAAATTTGGAAGCTTTTAGCCTTGTTGCCACCTTGCCTGAGCAAAATCCTTCTTCAAATGGGGGCGCACTTTTCCTCTTGGCTGCAATTCTTTACCTGTGAATTAAATAATTCACCCATATGGCTGCCCATGCTTATATAACCCTCACAATTCTATAATTAATAATTGCCCTAACAATTAAAGGCAATTAATTAATTAAAAATCAAGCTCTTCTCTTTTAAATATAGCATGTTTAAGGACAGCCATCCAATCAATTAAATTAATTCAATTTAATCATCCACACTTCACTTCACTTAAGCTTCACAGTGTGCTTTGACCATAGCCACTAAA
This sequence comes from Taxus wallichiana var. yunnanensis, assembly GCA_018340775.1. NCBI lineage: Eukaryota > Viridiplantae > Streptophyta > Pinopsida > Cupressales > Taxaceae > Taxus > Taxus wallichiana. The sequence continues at coordinate 676,695,919 of CM031236.1, forward strand.
AATAGGAATTAATATAATCATTTAATACTTTAAAAAGTATTAATTCCTTCTCAAAAGGGGCTGCATTAAATAAATTAAATTTATTTAATTTTGGAATTCTATTTCCAATTGATTTATTCCCCTTTGCTTTTGTTGACTTTTCCACAAGCCTGGGTGCCAAAATTGGGTGAATAAATATTAACAAATATTTATTTAATGCATTATTATTCACCCAAGGTGGGTCGCACTTTTTTGCATAATAGAATTCTATTTTTAAAATTTCCGACAATGGGATTTTTACCTGCAGGCAGCCCCGAAATCCCATGATCCACTTAAGTGATTTGACTTTGACAATGGGATTATTTACCCTACAAGGCAGGCAATAAAATCCCATGATTTCACTTAAGTCACTTTTCTTTTATTTCACCATGGAATTTTTACCCTGCAAGGCAGGCAATAAATTCCCGCCTGCCTGCGGCCTCTAACTTTCCCACTGCAGCTTAAGTGAATTTTCTATCACGGAATAAGTACTGCGCAAGGCGTGCATAAATTCTCACCGCTGCGCAGCCTCTCTAACTTTCCCACTGCAGCTTAAGTGAATTTTATAACACGGGAAAAAGTACCTTGCTAGGCAGGTATAAAATTCCCATCATGCCTGCGGCTTCTATTTTTCCCATTGCAACTTAAATCCTTTGTTTTCCAAAAATGCACCCATCCCCGCAGGGGCTTTTCTGTGCACGACTTCGCTTTTTCCCAGTGATCCAGACCTCCGATGGCGACTTCCTCCGGCATAATGTGCGTATATGTTTTCCAGCTGCTCCAGGCCAAAAATCGGGCTTACCCGGTAAAGGAATTGTTCCAGAGAAATTTCACAGAAAACGAAACAGGACACCACAAAAACACGAAAAATTGCCAAAAGTTACAAATAAAGCCCAAAACTTATTCCAAGTTAAAACCCTTCTGGCACATAGGAATAATGACATATTCGCTCATAATAGAGTTAAAACGGAGCGCAAATAGCCTCATACGGGGCTCAAAATAATTAAATACAAATTTCCCATATATCCCGATTATGTAATATAACTTTGGGCATCCGGGTATTTGGCGAAAAAGGCTAATATGGCTCTTTGGGATTATCTTGACGCAATATAAGAACTTTCGTGCAATAAAAACAAAAAATGACCCATTATTTTAAAAGTACGAAAATTTTCAGATAGGGTAGTCACAGATTTCGGGATGAAATCTGGGACACTAAAAATGCTTACCTTACTGAAAGGTTTTAAATTCGAATTTCTAATGGATATAGGTGATAGCCCAATTGTTAGAATACCTAGGTAATATTTAGGAGGTCCTTGATTCAAGTCTTAGCTAATCTATTTTGGCTAGGTAATAAACACCACAATCTGGATACATATATGTAATGTCCCTTTCTAGGACAAAAACTAAAAATAAGGGTTTGACCACAAACCCCGAGAATCGAATCTGAAAATATACCAACACCAACAAATGAAAAAAGAAAATTTATGACAGCCGGCCCTATAGAGATAGAACTGCTGCGGTGTGCCCAAAGAGAGAAATTCTAGTTCCAACAAAAATATAAACCCTAGCAGAAGAACTGTAAAGGGGCTTAAATGCACCATAAAATTTGCACAATAGCTTAAAACACTTCTAAATAATTATTTTATGTAAAGCAACACTTATCCATTCAATTGGCAATAAACAAATAGAGAAACCCAAGATAACACACTCGCTGTAATTAAATTTGGAACAACAAGAGGGCAGCCACAAACCAAGGCTGAAAATGATAGATATACTCCATAAAAATCACAAAAATATAGATTCCGACCTTACAAATTATGCCAAATCAGAATAATACATAAAATCTAAATTTCGTGTCCTAGAAGGCACCCAAATGCTATCAAACCCTAGGCGCTCCAACTAAGAAGAGCTCAACAATGCATGCAAACCCTTGTAAATGTCTTCTTTGATCTTATAATGTCCAAATCTGCAAGAGGTCTTCAAGTTGTCTTCACTTCACCCAAAAAAGGAGGGTTTTCGTCCTCCAACCAAACACAAGGAAGGTTTTTGTCTTCCTTGGCAAAGCCACATAATTGGATTTTCGCCAAAAGTGGAATGAAAATGAGCAATCATCCCAAAGATCAAGTGTAGAGTAAATGCACCAAGATTCATTCTGAAAATTAAGTATTTGATATCCTTTTATATCCCTCCTTTGGCACCAAAAGCCAAAATAGGACCGACCTCATAAAGCTTCATTAGGGCTTTTAATTTGTTTTTAAAACTCTTCCAACCTGACACCTTCGCCTAAATAAAGAAACACTACGTAAAAACATTAAAAATTAGTAAAAGAAAAATGGAACAGAATGCAATTCCTTCCTAGCTCTTTCAACTTCATTGCCACGAAAGGGAATGGAAAGAAGTCCATTGTTAGGCTCTCAAGTCAAAACAGGGGGCATTACAATATATGTATAAATAATTTATAGACTCCTCTAAGGTCTTGATTACCATTCAATCGTGCATTGATACCAAGTAGGTAAAGATCAAACTTACAACGCCAAGTTCAAATTATGCACATAGTCAGCGACTTTTCTTTCGAGAGTAAGAGTCGGTATAAAAGGGTACATTGATTAATGGGCATCTCTCTGCTTTAAAAGAGATGCGCTACTAGGGTTTGAACTTAATTCATAACTACAAGAAGTGCCACAACTTATTGGTCTTGTGAGACTAGTCTTAATGAATGTTATTACATATAAATTAGGATCTTGTTCCAAAACTAGTATTATGCAATTTTAAATGGCACTATCAAATTTTTACTAACTTAACAATAAAACTACATTATTGTGTAACACTTTAAGTGCACCTTTTATAGATATTCGTTGAAACCATACACTTTGTAAGCAATCTCAATCAATCATTGATGGCATACTCATATATCAGCAAAACATGCCTACCTTATGTAGATCATTACCATTACAACACAAGTAACAACCTCCATTTATAATAATATTGGTCACCGTATTAAGCATATTTTGTCTCTTAAACACCTCAATGCATTCAAACTCATAAAACACAGAGAAAAGAAAAGGAAATAGCAACATATGAAATGTTGAGAAGCATTGACCTTGATTGCATTGCGAATGAATCCATTGTGCCGGCAATCTTCAGCAAAACATATCCACTCGTCAATATAAACATGCAATTGATCTGAATCAATATGAATGAGGAATTCTCGTAATATCAAAGCCTCATACCGAACGACCAATTGGCTCAAAGGAAAATGCAACTTAAAGGTTAAAATCAAAACACCTTGTTTTACAATATCGAGAAAGAAATATTCAAGCTATGGAGAACAAAGAGGCCCCAAGTTAGGAAAAAGGAAATGATACCATATAGCCGATTTACACTTTTTAGCTTAAGATTTCTTATATACATACACGTTTCAAATTGTTTTATCTTTTGTATCATTAACGCTATTCATTTGAATCTACTAGGAGCCCATAAAGAGAGTTTGTATAGTTCTCATTAACATGTGATCAAATATTCTCTTAAGCTTTATCTTCTACTCTGCAAAAGGAAATGGATACAAATCATCCATCACATCTAGCTTGTGCTGCATTCCACTATCATATAAATGAACAAAAGTGAAATTGATTCTGTTTCAAACAATCATATGTATCCTTTGAAATGAATCGTAGAGAAGATTAGATTGAGATCTTCTTTATGCAAATTCTCAAAGCATGTGCAATTAATTCTATAATAAGTAATATATATATATATAACATTGCTTATGACCCACTTCGGGCTTAAATAAAAGCTAATAGTTTCCTTATGATAGACAAAAATTCTCAAACCACAAGCATAAAAAAGCAACATAGAGAGACAATAAAAGAGGCTAGCATGGATGAAAAGATACACAAGCAATCAATGTAGTAGCATGGTAAAAGGGCATTCCACATGACAAAAAAACCTCCCACGGAGTTTGTTACAGCCTCAAACATAAGAAAGAAACTTTTTCTTGAATCTTGGTACTTCAACATTTTGTAATGTCCCTTTTCTGGGCTCTAACTGAAAAACAAGGAAATAGCACAAACCCCAATTGAGAGTAAACTGAATTTTATGACAGCCAACTAAAAATATTATAAACCCTAGCAGCAAACTGTATTTGCACTTTTAGGGCATCAAACACCCTCCAAACAAGCTGAAAATGGATGTATAAATTCTCCAAAATATTATACTTGACAAATGGAACAAATACCAATCAAAAGCACTCCAAAGTATATGCAAATTTGGAAATTCTATACAGTTGCAATTAAATTTATGACAACAGAATTACAGCTCACAACAATGGCTGGAAATGGAGATTCCAAACCCCAAAATCACATGAAAGTGCGTAATCATCCCGAGAATTACTAGCCAATTCCGCTAAGTGGAAGAAAGTATAAGTACTTCAATTCCGCTCTGTGGAAGAATTACTAGCCACCTGTTACAAAAAAAGTTTGTTAGAAATTTCAAATTAGTAACATACTAAGAATGTACAAAAAATATCCTACTAACTTAATAAAATTTAAAAATTTCAATAAATGTTATACCTATGAAAGAATTTTGATGGCGATAGGTCGTAGGTACTTGGCATCATGGCCATGTACATACCACCATTTGATTGGGCTCATGGTGTACTTGTCAAAGAGAGCCTCAACCTCTCCCATGTTGCCTTCTGAAGCTACAAACATGCCCATTTCGTTGCTGAGACCACATTGGCTATAGATGGATTAGGAAAAAGTCTTCTAAATGTTTCCCTGGTTCCATTTGCAACTTCGGAGTCAGAGAATGGTGGTTATTGATATTAGGTATCCCAAGTGTTTCAAAGCTATAATACTTTGGGTTCAGTGCATAGGTAAGGAGATGTAATGGGGTGGTCATTTTATTCCACCTCTTCATGACCACACTTTTGACCTCATTGTAGGTCTCTTTTGGATCTTGCTCTTTTGTTTGTATGACCTCTCTCATGCATTCAAGCATAGAGTCTATTCCATCATAAATCTCTCCCATGCACGTTGCATCAATATCTATGTATCTGATCATGGAGAGAATGGGCTCTGTAAATCGAGCAAGTACTCAACCTTGGCCCACTATTCATCATCAAGGACCAATGATTTTACCTTTGCAACTTTCTTTGTGCTTGCTTGCCTCCACACTATCCAAACATTGTTGATCACCATATTGCTTAAGGCCTCTTTTACCTTCACAAGTCGTCTCAAAATGAGTGTGTGAGAGGAAAATCTTGTCTCTGCAACCTTCAACAACTCCAACCTCAAGAATCTCCTAAATATGGCCTGTGACATATGATGGTTTGTGATAAACATTTGAATGTCATTTGCCTCTATGTAAATTTGTTCAATCCACAGATTTTCCCAATCTTTTGCAGCATCAAATTAAGGGAGTGGACAGCACAAGGGATCCAAAATATGCTTCATTTCTGCCCTCTATAATCAATCATGTTGCTCTATAGTTTTTAGCATTGTCTATGATGACTTGGACAACATTCAGGGGCCCACTCGACTCAATAGCCTCTATCAAAATGTCGGCAATAAATTGTGCATCTTTGACTTCCCCTTCATAGTCAATAGCTTTTAGGAACATTGTCCCTTTAGGGCATACTACAACATTTATTAGGGGTCTATTTCAAGCATCTTTCCATCCATCTAAAATGATGGAAACCCCTAATCCTTCCATGAATATCTAATTGGCTACAAATAAGTTTGAATGTGTTCCACTTCCTTCGCCAAGAGTGTGGTTCGAACCTTTTCATAACTTGGGCTTTTGTACCCTTGTGGAGCTTCATTGATAGCCTTCACCATCTGTTGCCAATATGGAGACCTCAATACATTAAAGGGCAACCCACATGCATAAATGCATCGAGTAGTCACCTCATCAACAATGTCCCTCTTGTCATTATTGAATGCTTTTTCCAATGCTCCTTTTGGCTTTTTTCATGAGGTCTCTTCATCAAAAGGGGTATCAAGTGGATGAGCATGACTTTGAGTTTGGATGAAAGGATGAGTAGCAAATGTAGGTGTGGGTGGTCTTGATGAAGGCCTTCTTTGCAATGGAATTGTTTTAGACCTATTTCTTTCAAATTGTCTATCAACCTCCTCTTGCTCTCTTAGGTACTCTGCCATTTTCTCTTTTGATAGTTTGGGGCACTTCTTTATCCCCACACCTCCAACCCCAATCAAATGGATTTTTAGTCGACTATATGAGGATTTGTATTGAGCATGACAACCATGACATATCCAAATACGACCCCCACCACCAACAAGGTATTCTACCACTATCACATGTCTCCAAAGAGGAGAATTAGGATCATGTTTCACAAGAACCAATGTGTTTTCAAAGGTTATGGGCCTTGCACTCCAACTAAAGCAAAACTTGATGCCATCCTATTCTATTTTTTATCACCAAGGTCACTATATAAAGGCATGAGGTGAGAGCATCCTATTCTATTTTTATCACCAAGGTCACTATGATGTTAAAAAAGTTAAGATCATTTTACCTTTGCATGAATAATAAAATAATAATAACAATATTTGTTAATTATTAACTTAAAATTTTCTAACTAATGCCATCTTAATTTGTTTTTGATCACCAAGATCACCATAAAGGCGCGAGGTGAGAGCATACACAAAGTTAGGATGTTAAAAAAATTAAAAACATTTTGCCTTTACATAAATAATAAAATAAAAAATAACAATATTTACTAATTATGTAATGTCCCCTTTTCCAAGCTAATCGCTATGGAAGACGCGTTGTCCCATTCCTTCCTCATGGGACTAAGGATTTGTAGAGCTAGAGGAAAGTTATCTCGAAGATATCCGGATGCCTAGCGCTCGAATAGATGAAATAAATTACTTAGTTAATTAGTTGTTTGGTGAGCATATATGCTCAAATAAGAAATAGAATTTAACATTATGGGTTCAGCCATAAGTTATGATGTATGCAAGACCCTTATGTTATTAAAGGAGGATGCTTGGCCATTATTATACATGTTGAATCTTATTATTTCTTCTAGTTAAAGGTTGTAGCTTTCCTATCTCTCTTATCAAGGACGAAAACCCTTGTTTGAAATCCTTTCAAAGACGAAAACCCTTGATGGTGGAGCTTGCCTTGGAGACGAAAACCATCAAGGAAGGAAATTTGGTATAATTGAATATCTTAAGGTATTTGGAGCTGATATATTTTTATCTAGCCCTATGTGACTTGCATCATGAGCAATTTGGAGGTGTTTTGATGGATGTATGGTTTGATTCTTGCATGGATGGACTTGTGCTTGATTTCTAAATGTGAAAGCAATAATCTCTTTGCATATCAAGCCAATAATTCAGCTTTTCCAAGTGGAGCAAATAGCTTAGGAGTGGGGTTTGCATTAATTCGAAGGGTTTCTCCATGTTTGATTTGCATCATTCAATTCCTCATATTTTATAAGGCCGAAATCTATATTTTTATGATTTTAGGAGTTGTCTAAGAGTTATTTCTAGCCCTTGGTTCTGGCAAGTCACACTCATTTGTCATAAAATTAATTGCATGTAATATCCCCTTGTGGGATATTAATGATTTATTATTAATTACTTGCAAAACAAACAACTTAGAAGATAAACCCTCCTAGGTTTACCTCAACTAACCCTAGTGTCAGCTTCAATACAACCCAAATAGGGTTGGAGTGAGCCAAGGTGAGGGTTTAGATGGGCAATCCAGTCGGTATTTATACTCCTCTATCCAATATACTTTGCAGAAGTAAAATAATAAATAATACTGCTGAAAATTAACTGAAACTTTGAAAATTCATAACTTCCAAAATACTAACTCTTTTGAATTGAAACCAAGTGCAGTAGAAAGGGAAAATTATGAGCTTCTATTCACAATAAATATCAGATCTTTTCATGCACTAGAAACCCCTCGAAACAGCCCCAAAATCCTAAACCCAGTTCTTTAGGGTTAGGGTAAAATCTGCAACATAATTCCAACACTTTTTCCTTCACTTTAAGAGTCAATAAATGTAGTTTCAGATCTGCAATTAATAAATCTAAAACAACAGATTTATAATTACTTCAAAATCCCTTCCAAACACTCTTAGCACATGCCCAAACAAGTCGACTTCATTAAGTAAAAACCAACATATAATAAAAGATATTCAACATAAATCACACTCCAAACCCTCAAAGCAAGCTTATATCTTCTCCCAAAAATGGCGCCTTATATATAGAGAGAGAAATGAGTGCAAAAACTTATTACTTCAAGCTTATATGGGCACACACACTTCACAAATGGTGGTGTTAATAAACACCTTTTGTTTTGATCATAAGTGGGCATACATCCCTTCTTCAAGCATGAAGATAAGTTTTATAAACCGTCAACATGCCAAAAAAGGAGTAACCACATCTTCTTTTATAGTTTTTGCTTGCACATCCTCCAAAGTTCTTCTCCATCTTTGGCGCCATCATCTAGGAGGAAATCTCATTTAAAAATGTGTCTGAAAGTCACCAACAACAAATATTAAATGCATAGGGATTTTAAAAAGATGCCCATATGAGTCGACCCATGCTTAGGAATAATCACTTTGTCTCAAATATTAATTATTAAATGCTTCCAGGAAAATGCGACTTGCCTAGTCACTTGATTTACCTTTTAAAAATGCATTTATTATCTCAAGGTGAAGTCAAACTTCCCCTTTTATCTTTGATTTGCACATAAAAATATATCTTATTTTTAATTTTACATGTGCAAATCGATTTTCTCTTCCTTTTAATTTTTAATTAAAAGGGGACATTACAATCCTCCCCTCCCAAAATTGTTTGTCCTCAAGCAATATGCAAGTTCTCAATCCATGAGCCAATGTATTTTTACCATTAAACTTCCACAAGCGAGCTCCTGTGCCTGTCAAATGAGAGAACTGATGAAAGAACAACACCTTGCAATGATTGCCCCATTCTTCCTTGAATTCCCAAGGCTGCCCAAGAAAACCCACTGCTGTAATACCAAATATTGACAAGAAATCTGAAAAGTTATCACGAATTTGGCAAGAACAAACAATTTCCAGCTTGGCCCATGCATCAATAATGTTCCACAAAGTGTAAGAGAGCTCTTCAATCATGAACACGAAAGCAATTGGGAAATATACGTGGCTGTAATAATTGAGAACACCAACCTTAGGGGCTTTAAATAAACATAGGCAGCTTTGAAACAAACTTTTTCAATCTTAGAAAAGAATAGAACATCCCTCTCATTTTTCCTTACTTGATTTTTAAGCTCTCGGGCATGAATCCTCAAGGTATGAACCACATGAACATGCATTTTCTGAATTAACCAATTATGCAAAGAAGGTATCCCAAAAAGTATGAGAATATATGCCAAATCTTTTCTCATTTTACCACAAAAATCAGTCATCATGCTTATTCGAAATTTTATCATGTAGTGGTACCATATGCTAGATATACTCAAATAACTACCTTGAGATGAGAGAACTTTCCTTTTTCCAAGAGTGAAAGCTTGGAACACCCAAGAGAGTATTCCGGGCTGCATACTTACAGTTCCATGGGTTGTCCTTACGCTTATGGCAGCAATCATGTTGCATGGAGAACTGAAATCAATGTTGCAATAATTTATAACCATAAGCTCATAGTCCCCAAAATAAATGCCATGTGTAACCCTTGGAATGTTAGCAATCACACCCAACTCCAAATTGATTGAATGCAAGTTACACAACTGAATTTCATCATATTTCAAAGTTGTTTTCTTTCTTATGATAGCAAACATGACGAAGCAAGAAATGAAATGTGTAACAGAAGCCCAAAGTGAATTTATAACAGCGATCACATAATTCCAAAATTTCATTCTTACATTGCTTCTAACTGTACCCTCCTTGTTATGGAGTGCAAGATAGTGTCCAAGCTCAACCATGAATTGTAGAATGTCTCCTCTAACTTCACATGCAAGCCATAAAATCTGAAAATGCTCATCAAAGAAAATATGCATGTCACTTGAACCATAATCCATGTGTTGGTAGGAAATTGTTACCTCCTTATGCATCATGCCAAAAAGGCAATCATACTTCCATGTAATTTCAAAATCTTCCCCACAAGAGTTAGTCCAAGTAATGTCATCCAAACTAGTTTGAATAAAGATGAAATTGAGTAGCTTACTCTTAGGGGCTGCCATACCAAATCCTTTAATCTGAAAGTCATCATTAGCATTTAGGAAAATACCTTTCCTTTCTTCTTGTCCCTCACACGTCCCTTCATCCTTGCATTCATTATCAACCCAAGCAACATTAGTAACAATTAAATGATGGTCATTGGTTACCTCTTGGTTGTCTTTATTTTGCTCGTCCATACAAACTTGCAAATCAGATTTCTCTTCCTTTTTGAACTCATCTCCCATGATCATTTTATCATTATGCATGCAATTATACAAAGGTAAAGAAACCTCTTCAATCAATAATGACCCTTTACCTTGCTTGTTTGCATCTTCTTCCTTCTCTTCCCTTTGCACTAAATCTGATTTTTCTGTGCAAGCACCAAGTTTCATGCAAACATTAGATACCAAATTTTTATCATTAAACACCAAGGAACTCATACCTTGAAGAGTTGATTCCATATCCTTTTCTGAAAGCTTGGCAGCCATATATGTCTTCAACTTGATTGGGCATTGATTCATGACATCTTTGGCCAATGTGTGAGCAATACATGGGGCCTCTTGACTCATCTCTTCCTCAAGCATAGATAGCAAATGTCGAGGAGGTTCCTCATACTCATTCAAAACCAAAGACATGATAGTTTGCATTGCATGCAACACATTTTCTGAATGTCTATCATCTATAACAACAGCAAGGAATACTTCGAACATATGAAATATGAGATCATCACAATCAAGATCCAACATCAATACGCAAGATCTTACCTCTGCCATAGTCTCCAAAATTTTTACCCTCTTTTTTATTATTGGTAAATAGTTTTTTGAAAGGGACTATACCCTTGTAAACAAAAGAGGGCCTAGAAGCCAGAATAGGAATGAGAACCATTACAAAAAGGATCAAGATCCAAATGAGACATAGAAACCCAAAGTATCCCAAGAGCAGTTACCCCAACACAACAAACCAGTTCGAACACTGCAGAAGAGCAGCCAAAAACAGCAATAATTACAGAGTACAACAAGAGTATCCACAATTACTTCTTGGCGGCTTTGTCGATTCTGGATTTGATATTCTGCCAAGAGGTGAACATAGCCAATGTCGTCATGTGGGTAGAGTCAGTAACATCCAAATTTTCAATGGTCTTTTTGCTTTCCTTTTCCGTGCCCCAAAGAGTTGGTATTCCGCTGAGATTAGAGACGCTGCGGACATGCTTTGCTCAATAAATTCTTCAATTGCACTAAAAATAGCCATATTATGGTCATGGCGAGTCTTGGCTTTCCCTAAACGGTTGTCTAAGGAGTTCACTTTTTGTAGATGTCTTCAACCTGTTTATTATCAATATCAACCTCCTCCTTCTTCCTCTTACCTTTTTGCTTTGCCAAGTTTTTAACCTCTTCTTTCAACAGCAACATGTCAGCTTCTAAGGCTTCCAGCCTTTTTGTGGAGCTCTCAATGTGTGCCTCCTGTGAACCAGTACTACTAATATGCAGGAGGTTATGGGCAATTTCCAAGTCCTGAGGAACATTCCCCGAAACAGGGGTATCAAGGTTCAGTCTTTTAGAAGACCTAGTAATAGGTCTGGTCGAAGTGGAAGAAGGGGGTGGGAGCAGAGGTGGGGGGATGATAGAGGGAGCCGAGAAGGAAGGCAGAGGGGTGACAGCAGTGGTGATGGGGGCAGAAGGTGAAGAGATGGGGGTGGCGACTACGGTCTTTGGCGGAGGAGGAATAGAGACGGGGAGGATGGGATGCTTCGGGAGACCTAAGAAGACAAAGCTTATGCAACAAGAAGATGAGACCCTGATGCAGCGGGACCGCACGTGCATGCTTTTGAAACTCCAAAATGGAGCGCTCAAGAGAGTTAAGCAGATAGTGAGGGAAGCATACCGTGAAACTCCTGCGAAGTGATTGAGGAACACAAGATGCTTTGAGGGCACAGTGACGAATCTCCCCTCCAAAGAGATGTAACGCACCATCATACGGGTGACCTCGTCAAAAGGCGGAGGGATAGAGCTGACCTGCAGACCCGCCGTGACGAAGACCAGCTTCTCATTACCCTCAACAAATTTCCTCTCCTCAGCACCTTTGTCAATCCTTTTATTAAAAAAGCGGTACCCATCCATGCCAAGGCCTGTTGCTTCAGCTATTAACTCTTCATTGATCAAAATCTTCTAGCCCGCCATAATCCACTGTGCGATCCTTCCAATCCTTCGCAAAATGAATGGAAATACTTTGGTCGTGACCCTGAATCTTCTCAATAAAATTAGTGATGCCTCCCTGGCTGAGAAGATTCCAAAGCTCTTCATTATTTTTCCATTCCGGGTCCGCACTGGGCTCAATCTGACAAGGGGCACCTCCCATTATCACCGTGCTTAAGTGCTTGCAAATAAAATTTTCAAAATCCTTATGAGGAGTTCTATAACAGCCACAGTTACTAGTCCGCCTTTCTCTGTTATTTTCCACGCGATGAGAATGATGACTAGGGTAGCCGTTGTTGTTCCCACGAATACCTGAGTGACTGCTGCTATGTACCTAGGAAAATCCGCATGTGTGAACTTCAGTCCCTTTAGAAACCCACTCCAGATCATCATCATCCTTATTACTGACTTGGGAATCCGTAAAGCCCTGTTTAAAAGTTGTTGAAAGCACAATATTTCCTGCGTGCGGGCTTTAATCTTCATATATATCCACTTTAAGTTCTCATTATACTTCCTATAACCTTGATTGCCCGTCAAGATTTGCTTGAGTGTTGTTTTAATATCAGCACGTGTGGGAGTCTTATTTTTGAAGTTCCACTCCCAATGCTCATATCTCATACCCCGAATTTGCATGCTCATAAGTATCCGCTTGTATGTTGCTTTGAAGCTTTGGGAATGTTATCTTTATTATCCCAAATAATGTGATTAACATTTATGCCATAATTAGCCAATGCATCTGCCACCTTGTTACCCTCCCGGTAAGTATGCTTGATCCGAATGTTATTGAAGGTTTGGCAAATACTTATGGATTCCAAGATGAAGTCCTTGATGTTCCAACTTGGAGGTGAACACTGATTAAGATGATTAATGATATTAAGCGAGTCCCCTTCAAGAATGAGGTTTTGGATATTATGAGTCTGAGCAATTCTAAGGCCCCATAAAGCGGATAATGCTTCAACAAAATGATTAGTTTGAATTCCCATTTTTCCAGCATACGCAATGAACCGCCTTTATGATCCCGAGATCACTCCTCCCTCGCTGCAATTCCAGGGGTTACCCTTAGGGGCCCCATCAAAAATTTACCCTCTTACCGAAATAAGGGCTTGCGATATTCCCAAGGCCTTGGAAGCTTCCGACCATGTGTTCAAAATGTCTCTCATGATGGTATCACTGTAAGGCAGATTAGGGACAGTGATCCTTGTGACTTCAGCAATGCAAGTGATGACCATAATTCTTACTCTCACATCTTCATGCTCCAATAACCTAGGCTCAATCAACCGAAACATCAATGAGTGAATCATGTACTTATTTGATTGTTTGATCATGGCCAAACAATTTGTTGTTTCCTCCAAGTCTTTAAGCAAGTCATCAACTGAATGATGTGGATGCCTAAGCTTTTTCCAACTCTGATAATCCTTTCCTTCAATTCACCCTCACTCATCAACTCCATGATCTGTAAAACAATACCTGCTGGAAAAGAAGAAAGTTGCTCCGATTCTCTTCACACAAATTGCAATAAGTCTGAAATATTTTTCCCAATCTAAATATGCCAAAACAGAAATTTTTCTAAATCTGAAAATAGGAGACTTACTATAAATAGTAAGTTCGTCACTTTTCCTAGCTGAATTTAGAAAAATTACATAACTTGCTCAAAACACCTCGGAATTGCATGAAACTTTGGGGAATGATAGATAATATTATGGAGCAACTTTTCCAAAAGGAATTTTCTAAAAATAATTGAAATCTGATTTTTAGAACCCGAAATACTGCAGAAAAATATAAGCAACTTCAAAAATCCGTATCTTTGGCAAGGGAAGTCCAAAAGAGCTGAAATTTTGGATCTTGGGCCACAAAAATATGAGGAACAATATCACAAAACCGAATTTTGCATAGCCAACACCAAACCCTAATTTTTGCCCTAAAAATAGGTCGCCCAACACATTTAGGGCACCAATTCAACTCCAAAATTTATGAAATTAATTTCTCCTTATTCCCCCTTGTTTTTGCCACAAAAACCCCCACAAGAGTAGAAAAAAGAAGCTCTAATACCACTATAATATCCCCTTGTGGGATATTAATGATTTATTATTAATTACTTGTAAAACAAACAACTTAGAAGATAAACCCTCATAGGTTTACCTCAACTAACCCTAGTGTCAGCTTCAATACAACCCAAATAGGGTTGGAGTGAGCCAAGGTGAGGGTTTAGATGGGCAATCCAGTCGGTATTTATACTCCTCTATCCAATATACTTTACAAAAGTAAAATAATAAATAATACTGCTGAAAATTAACTAAAACTTTGAAAATCCATAACTTCCAAAATACTAACTCTTTTGAATTGAAATCAAGTGCAGAAAAGGGAAAATTATGAGCTTCTATTCACAATAAATATCAGATCTTTTCATGCACTAGAAACCCCTCGAAACAGCCCCCAAAATCCTAAACCCAGTCGCTAGGGTTAGGGTAAAATCTGCAACATAATTCCAACACTTTTTTCTTCACTTTAAGAGTCAATAAATGTAGTTCCAGATCTGCAATTAATAAATCTAAAACAACAGATTTATAATTACTTCAAAATCCCTTCCAAACACTCTTAACACATGCCCAAACAAGTCGACTTCATTGAGTAAAAACCAACATATAATAAAAGATATTCAACATAAATCACACTTCAAACCCTCAAAGCAAGCTTATATCTTCTCCCAAAAATGGTGCCTTATATATATAGAGATAAATGATTGCAAAAACTTATTACTTCAAGCTTATATGGGCACACACACTTCACAAATGGTGGTGTTAATAAACACCTTTTGTTTTGATCATAAGTGGGCATACATCCCTTCTTCAAGCATGAAGATAAGTTTTATAAACCGTCAACATGCCAAAAAAATGAGTAACCACATCTTCTTTTATAGTTTTTGCTTGCACATCCTCCAAAGTTCTTCTCCATCTTTGGCGCCATCATCTAGGAGGAAATCTTATTTAAAATGTGCCTGAAAGTCACCAACAACAAATATTAAATGCATAGGGATTTTAAAAAGATGCCCATATGAGTCGACCCATGCTTAGGAATAATCACTTTGTCTCAAATATTAATTATTAAATGCTTCCAGGAAAATGCGACTTGCCTAGTCACTTGATTTACCTTTTAAAAAATGCATTTATTATCTCAAGGTGAAGTCGAACTTCCCCTTTTATTTTGATTTGCACATAAAAATATATCTTATTTTTAATTTTACATGTGCAAATCGATTTTCTCTTCCTTTTAATTTTAAACTAAAAGGGGGACATTACATTAGCGGTTGGGTGTAATTGTAATGTCCTATTTTGGGACTGAAACTGAAAAAGGAGGAAATCACACAAACCCCAATATTATCAAATTCTAATTTTTACACCAAACTTGAAATTTATGACAGCTGAAAATCAGCAGTCTGATTTTTATAACAGCAGTCCAAAAATGAAGGAAAATCACTTGAAACTCATCAAATCATCCAACCAAAATATAGATAGATATTTTAGGATGAATCTAAACCACTTTCCAATATGAAACTTGAATGAAAACACAACTGAAAAATTAACTAAATGTAGTAGAAGTACGGCTCAAAGAAATTATGAAACAAAGGGTTTCCAAACCCCAAATTCCACAAATTGCGATTGTTTCCAGCCTTATTAAATATGCCAAATTTGATTATGAAAGAAAATCTAAATTTCGTGCCCTAGAAGGCACCTAAATGCTACCAAACCCTAGTCGCTCCAACTAGGAAGGGCTCATAAATGCATGTTAACACTTGTAGATATTTCCTTTGACCTTCCAATGCCCAAATCTGCAAAAAGGTCTTCAAGATGCCTTTAAATCACAAAAGCTGGAAGGTTTTCATCCTCCAACCAGCCACAAGAAGGGTTTTATCCTCCTTGGAAAAGCCACACAATTGGATTTTCTCCCAAAAGTGGAATGACAATGAGCAAACAGCCCAAAGATCAAGTTTAGATAAAATGCGCCAAAGTAGATGATCAAAATGAAGTCATAAGTCTCCTTTTATTTCCTTCCTTTGCCTTTCAAAATCCAATTAGAAGGAACAACCTCATAACGCTTTTTTATCTTCTAATTTTCCTTTAGGAAGTCTCCAAACCCAGCCGACCTCCTTAGTAGCTTATTTCTTCATTTTGAGCTTATTAAAAGCTCTCCAACCCAGCCGACCAGCTTAGGAAGGAAAATACATAAATAAATCATAAATATGAATGAATAAAGTTGAAATATAACCCAAGGTCTCTTTTTGTTCATCCTTTTCTTGCCTACGAAAAGAAAAAAAAGCAAGAAGTCTTCTATTTTGGATTAATTCGAAAAAGGTGACATTACAATCCTCCCTTCCCGAAATTGTTTGTCCTC
The DNA here is from genome assembly GCA_018340775.1 of Taxus wallichiana var. yunnanensis. Classification (NCBI taxonomy): domain Eukaryota; kingdom Viridiplantae; phylum Streptophyta; class Pinopsida; order Cupressales; family Taxaceae; genus Taxus; species Taxus wallichiana. The sequence goes on from CM031236.1 coordinate 676,712,686, forward strand.
AAGCAATTGTAAGTACCCAGATCCCAAATTTGTGTCTCCAGATTTTACCCTAAAATCTGAGACTACCCATTTTAAAAAAATTCGTTCTTTTAAAATAACGGGTCTTTTTGTGTTTTTATTGCTAGAAGATGTTTGTATTATGTTAAGATATTCCTAGTGAATCATATGAGCCAATTTCGACAAATACCCAGATGCCCAAACTCATTTTATCCCTCCACCAAGTTTTGTCTGCGGAAAATTTTTATTTAATTATTTATTGAATAAATAATGCCCCATTTGAAGTAAATTGTGCTCCGATTGAATCCTGTTGAAGTTTTGCATGTCAGTATTCACTCATCTCAATAGGGTTTTCACCAGAATGAATTCAGGCATTGTCTGCAACTTCTGGCAACGTTTTTCGCTTTTATTTATTTCTTTTGCGTTTTTCTCCGGTTTTCTCCGCATTGATTTATCGGTGAAATTCCCCTAGGTCTATTCTTTGTCCAATATAGTCTATTTAATTGCCTAAAACATATGGAGATCATCTACCGACGACGCAGCACTGAAGGAATCAGCCTCAAAATGCAAACTTCTGACCAAAAAAGATTAAGTCGTGCACAAAAAGTCTCTCCCAGGCAAGTCGCATTTTTTGGAATTAATGAGTGTAAGTTGCAATAGGATTTTCGGTAGTGGCGAGCGGCGAAAATTTCTTACCCGACCTTTCTGAGGTACTTTTTCCCATGAAGTCAAAGTCACTTAAACCGCAATGAAATTTTTGGTAGTGCCGGCGCGTGCGGGAATTTATTACTCCGCTTGCAGGTACTTTTTCCTATGAAGTCAAAGTTACTTAAGCTATAATGGGATTTTTGGTAGTGCCAGGCGGCAAAGGGAATTTCTTACCTACCTTGCAAGGTACTTTTTCCCATGAAGTCAAAGTCACTTAAGCTGCGATGGGAAAATTAGAGGTGGCAGGTAGGCGGAAATTTCTTACCTGCCTTGCAGGTACTTTTTCCCATGAAGTCAAAGTCACTTAAGTTGCAATGGGAATATTAGAGGTGGCAGGCAGGTGGGAATTTCTTTCTTACCTGCCTTGTAGGGTAAAAATTCTCATTATAAAAGAAAATCACTTAAAGCACCATCGAGAATTTCTTACCTGCCTTGCAGGGTAAAAATTCTCATTATGAAAGTCAAACAACTTAAGTGAAAGAGGGGATTTTTGGAGCTGCAGTGCAGGGTAGAAATTCCCATCAAAGTTGACTTCCTATTTTTGGAAATTACCCTTGCTAAAAAATGCGACCCACCTTGGGTGAATAACAATGCATTAATAATATTTATTAATGGTTTATTCACCCAATTTTGGCGCCATAAATAGAAGGAAAGTCAATGCAAGTGGAAAAACTAAGGAGAAGTCAAGGATGCATACTATAAATAAATAAAATAATTTATTTAAAAGCAACCAACAACATGCATAATTGGGCGCCCAATTTGGGTGAATAAACATGATTATTTATTAATTAAATTGCCAAAAATAGGAAGAGGCAATTATTAAAAATAGCATGTTGGAGGTTATATAAGCATGGGACACCATAAGGGAGAGACAATTAATTCTTTTTTATGAGGATTGCAGCCCAGACAGGTTTTGGCGCCAAAAGGAGGATTTTGCATTAAAGTTTATTTTCCACTGTCGAGAAGCTTCCAATTTTGACGCATAGGGTTGGAATAGCCTAATTTTGGTCATTATGAGCATCTACATGTTGGTATATGTGCCCGGGTGAATTAAATAATATTTTGTTTGCTTTGCATGCATGCAAAACCTCAAATTTTAGGGCAGCAGGCTTTATATGCAGATTTTGGTGATAAAAATCAAGTATTCATGCCATGGACTCCATTTTTGTCTGAATAAAATTGCAGGTATTCATCACAGGTGCTCAAATCAATGTCAGGTACATTGAATATATCTTCCGAATCTGAAGAAGTTGTCAGATCTGCACAAATGGATCCAATTGCAAGGGATTCTAATAGAATTAAAAGAAAAAGAGCTCATACAAAGATTGCTCCAAATGCCATGTTGAAGCATGATGAAAGAGAAAGATCAACAGAATCATGCATAACTTCCAAATTTGCTGAAGTCAATGATACAAACATAGGCCCTGAACCTATCACTAATTTAATTGTGATACTGAGATCTCATAATTGCAAAGGCTTCCAAGAGAAAAATTTATCCTGTTGTTTCTAACACATTTCGTGTAGAAGTCAATTGGATTCTCGATTTGAAAAAGCTTACTCATCTCTTCTTCTTCATTGTTGCCCCGTACATGTTAGTGGTCGTGCATCCCTTCCCTCTCGTCTACATCTAAATCATCCTCAATCTCCACCTCTCCTTATGTTTTCACAAAGGCCATGGATTTCTTGGAATCCTTGGTTCGATGCTTTGGTGCATTCCGGATGCAACTTCCAACATGTGGCGTCAATATGTCTATTTATATCACAATTCTTAGGATCTTTACAAGTATGCAAAAAGGAAGAGCGGCATATTTACATTTCCATTTACCTCTACTACTTGTCTTTCCTTGTTCTTTTTCTGTTGATCATTGAAAATTCCTTCCAGGATCTTGTGCATGTGCTCCCAATCTTTCAATTGAAGCCTTCATTGAATTTACTTTGCATGTACTTGAAGAAGAATTGCAAAAGCTTCAAGGATAAAAGGGAAGATAGGTCAAAGGCAATACCCGCAAGCAAATCACAGTCATTCATAACTTTCAGATCCAGTTTGGTGAGAATCAAAGGCAAAAGAGTCAACCGCATGCAGAATATGGAAGAAGAACAAGACTGGGAGGGTTGTAACTTTCTTCTTATTTCTTTTCCTCTTTCTTTTATTTTCTCCAACAAAGTAATTGAGCAATCAATTAAATTATAAAACTTAAGTGATTGGTTTAAAAGTCGTTACTTGAAGAAGTCAATTACTTGAAATAGATGGCAAACATGCAAAATAGAAGGTTTGTTGGCTAGATTTTCTGCATTGCTGAAAACCTAGGCAGTCGTGAGATAAATCTCCCTCATTTACCGGTGAGGCTCCCGTGTCAGATTTGTCAATTAAAATATGCTAGTATCTATATGGGGTTTTACTTTAACTATTCAGCTCATGAACCATAGCTGTATAGCTTTGCAGCAAGTAAGCAGCTGTTTAAGAAAGGAAATATTTATAGAAGAAGGGAATTATAAAAACACAGAGAAGAAATGGGGAAGATATGCATCCCAATCAATAGATAACAGAGTTAATTGTATGCACATAGAAGAAACCAATAGATATCAACACAGAATTATAAGCAAAGGCAGCTCTAGATCTAGATCTAAAATAACACAAAGTTTATTCAAATATCTAAGATAGAAAGCTAGAAACAAAATGCACCGTGACACAAGTTCTCAAGAAACCTGCTCCTTTATATTCCTTTGCTTCAAGTGGCTATCGGGGTTTCAAAGACAAAGTCTCTGGAACACAAGAATGCTGCTTACAAATTCTAATCTTTTACCCTAAGGTTCTTCCTCTACTTATAAAATGTAGAGTGGCAATTACAAGTCGGAAGCTTTTAGTTGAGTGGCACATGTGGAAGTTGTAAAGGAGACAACCGACAATCTCCCTCCTAGAATTCCTCTTTGCATGACATGCATGATTTTCGTGAATCCGAAAATAAAACCTTCTATTTTGCACGTCTGCCACCTATCTCCAAGCATTGACTTCTTGAAGTAATGGCTTTTAAACCAATCACTTAAGTTGTATAATTTAATTGATCGCTCAATTACTTTGGAGGAAATAAGAGAAAGAAGAAGAAAGAGGAAAGTCTGCGAGCTTGTCCTTTTTCATATTCTCGCATGCATGCTATTTAATTCTTTTGCCTTTAATTCTCACCAAACTGACTGAGAGCAGCTAGATCTGGTGTTGCCTTTGCCTTATCTTCCCTCTTATCCTTGAAGCTTTTGCAGCTCTTCTCCAGTACATGCATCAGTGCAATGTTTGCCGTAAATAACTCTTTTTTTTTAATTGCATATGAGCAATTAAAAATTCTTTAAAAGCACTCGGTGAATACAACTTCAATGAAGGCTTCAATTGGATGATTGGAAGCACGTGCACAAGATCCTGGAAGGAATTTTCCACGCACTGACTTCTTCATGGACTCGCATTCGAAACAAGAGGATGAAGCCTTTGTGCCGGAAGCTTTTGCAATTATGAGATCTGGATCTGGATCGGTGTCTCGTGTTAGCATATGGATTTGCACGCATGCAAATGACATGCAAAGGTGGGAACGAAGTCCCTCCTCAATGAAGGTGAGGCTGCCTTTATTGAAAGCCAAAATCTGTTTTACATCTCAGTACATTCAAAATTGTATGTGGGGGTGTTTTGGAACATCAATGGAAGAAAAGTGAATGAAGGAAATGGAATAGAAAGAAGGAAAGGAGTGGAATGGAATGAATTGAAAGAACATGCAAGAGTTAGGTAAAAACAGAGCCTAATATTGCATGAAGAGGAAAGGCTGAATAACCAACACAAATAAAACGGAATTTGAGTTAGTTAAACAAGAACATGTAAAAGGGAACACATATGAGCAAGTAAACAATCGAGCTTGATCACTTGTGGAACTAGAACAACTGATTACTAATGTTGACAATAAGATCAAAGATAATATTTGCATGCAAGATTTAAACACCTAACATCTAATGAACATAAGAACACCAAATGTTACCAGAGACGATGAATGAGACACAAAGTTTTATTCCATTAACTCCAAAATGTTTTTCACAAAAGAACACAAAGTTTCTTCTTGAAACAAAGCTTGCACAAAAATATTCTCTTCTCCTCTCTCAAAGTCACCCTTTACAAATGAGCCCCTCACTTCCTTTTATAACCCAAAAGTTGGTTACGAAGTAGTTAGGGTTTTAAATGCACATTAAATAGGGCACTTAAGTGACTTTGAATTTTTCAACCAACTTTTAAAAGTGACTAAAAATAGAAACCACTTAAGTTATGGTGTCACTCATTTCACCAAAATCTGCTGCGACTACCCTATCCTAAAAAAAATTTCGTACTTTTAAAATAGTGGGTCATTTGTTGTTTTTATTGCACGAAAGTTCTTGTATTGCATCAAGATAATCCTAAAAGCCATATTAGCCTTTTTCGCCAAATACCCGGATGCTCAAAATTGTTTTATTCTCATCGACGGGATTTGTCTCATGGGAAATTTGTATTTAATTATTTTGAGCCCCGTATGAGACTATTTGCGCTCCGTTTAACTCTATTATGAGCGAATATGTTATTATTCCTATGTGCTGGAAAGGATTTTAACTTATTTTAAGTTTTGGGCTTTATTTGTAACTTTTGGCAATTTTTCGTGTTTTTGTGGTGTCCGTTTCGTTTTCTGTGAAATTTCTCTGGAGCAATTCCCTCGCCGGGTAAGCCCGATTTTTGGCCTGGAGCAGCTGGAAAACATATACGCACATTATGCCCGGAGGAAGTCACCATCGGAGGTCCGGATCACTGGGAAAAAGCGAAGTCGTGCACAAAAAAGCCCCTGCGGGGATGGGCGCATTTTTGGAAAACAAAGGATTTAAGTTGCGATGGGAAAAATATAAGCCGCAAGCAAGGTGGGAATTTTATACTTGCCTGGCAGGGTACTTTTTCCCGTGTTATAAAAGTCACTTAAGCTGCAGTGGGAAAAATAGAGGTCATGAGGTGTGGGAATTTATTGCCTACCTTGCAGGTAAAAATTCCCATGATATAATAAAAGGAAAGTGACTTAAGTGAAATCATGGGATTTTAGTGCCTGCCTTGCAGGGTAAAGAATCCCATTGTCAAAGTCAAATCACTTAAGTGGATTATGGGATTTTGGTGCCTGCCTGGCAGGGTAAAGAATCCCATTATGGAAAAATTCTTAAAAATAGAATTACATGTGCAAAAAAGTGCGCCCCCTTTGGTGAGAGATTAAAAGGATTAAATTTGATTATTTTTATTAATCTTTCTTCTCAAAAAGTGCGCCCAAGCTTGGAGGAGGTTAAAAAGTCAAAGATGGAATAAAAGAAAGGGATTAAATGCATTAAATTTAATTTATTTAATGGTTGCCCTCTTCCTTTCAAAAAGTGCGCCCCATTTGGATATTATTTAATGTTTTTAAGGCATTAAAACATTAAATTAATTTCTATTTTCGAGTGGTATGGTCAAAGCACACTTTGTGGAGCTTGAATGAAGTCTTTGTGTGAAGGATTAAATTGGATTAATTTAATTTATTGGGCTGTCCTTAAACATGCTATTTTTAAAAGAGGAAAGCATGATTTTTAATTAATTAATTGCCTTTAATTGTTAGGGCAATTATTAATTATAGAATTGTGAAGGTTATATAAGCATGGGCAGCCATATGGGTGAATAATTTAATTCACAGGTAAAGAATTGCAGCAAGGAGGAAAAGTGCGCCCCCATTAGAGGAAGGATTTTGTTCAGACAAAGTGCTAACAAGGCTAAAAGCTTCCAGATTTGGCGCATGCTTTGGAGGAGGTTGATTTTTGTCTCATAATTGTTTTCACACAAAGGCCACAGAGCTCGGGTGTTTGATTGAAAGGATTCATGCTCTCTTTATGTGCAAATTAAACACCAATTTTTGGGGCAGCAGGCTTGAAAAGTGCAGATTTTTATAATTTAAATTCACTATTCATGCTCCGTGGTCATTTTTGTCCTTAATAAATTGCAAGAACTCATTACAGTGCTTTACAAAAGAAAACGAAGTTTTTATCAATGATGTCACTCGATTTCACCCCGAAATCTGTGACTACCCAATTTGAAAAAATTTCGTACTTTTAAAATAGTGGGTCATTTGTTGTTTTTATTGCCTGAAAGTTCCTGTATTGCGTCAAGATAATCCTGAAGAGCCATATTAGCCCTTTTCGCCAAATACCCGGATGCCCAAAATTGTTTTATTATGTCATTAATCGGGATTTGTCTCATGGGAAATTTGTATTTAATTATTTTGAGCCCCGTATGAGGTCATTTCATGCTCTGCTTTAACTCTATTATGAGCGAATATGTTATTATTCCTATATACCAGAAGGATTTTAACTTATTTTAAGTTTTGGGCTTTATTTGTAACTTTTGGCAATTTTTCGTGTTTTTGTGGTGTCCCGTTCTGTTTTCTGTGAAATTTCTCTGGAACAACTCCTTCGCCGGGTAAGCCCGATTTTTGGCCTGGAGCAGCTGGAAAACATACACGCACATTTTGCCCGGAGGAAGTCATCATCAGAGGTCTGGATCACTGGGAAAAAGCGAAGTCGTGCACAGGAAAGCCCCTGCGGGGATGGGCGCATTTTTGGAAAACAAAGGATTTGAGCTGCGATGGGAAAAATATAAGCCGCAGGTAGGATGGGAATTGTATACCTACCTTGCAGGGTACTTTTTCCCGTGTTATAAAAGTCACTTAAGCTGCAGTGGGAAAAATAGAGGCCGCAGGCAGGTGGGAATTTATTGCCTACCTCAGGTGAAAATTCCCATGATATAATAAAAGGAAAGTGACTTAAGTGAAATCATGGGATTTTAGTGCCTACCTTGCAGGGTAAAGAATCCCATTGCAAAAGTCAAATCACTTAAGTGGATCATGGGATTGTGGTGCCTACCTTGCAGGGTAAAGAATCCCATTATGGTGAAAATTCTTAAAAATAGAATTACATGTGCAAAAAAGTGCGCCCCCTTTGGTGATGGATAAAAATAATTAAATTGATTATTTTTATTAAATTCTATCCTTGGAAAAAGTGCGCCCAAGCTTGAGGAGGTTGAAAAGTCAAAGGAAGAATAAAAGAAAGGGATTAAATTAATTAAATTTAATTTATTTAGTGGCTGCCCCTCTCCTTGGAAAAGTGCGCTACCATTTGGGCATTATTTAATGATTTTTAAGGCATTAAATCATTGAATTAATTTCTATTTTCAGTGGCTATGGTCAAAGCACACTGTGAGGCTAAAGTTAAGTGCTGTGTGGAGGATTAAATTGGATTAATTTAATTTATTGGATGGCTGTCCTTAAACATGCAATTTTTAAAAGAGAAAAGCATGATTTTTAATTAATTAATTGCCTTTAATTGTTAGGGCAATTATTAATTATAGAATTATGAAGGTTATATAAGCATGGGCAGCCATATGGATTTATTATTCAACACACAGGTAAAGAATTGCAGCAAGGAGAAAAAGTGCGCCCCCATTAGAGGAAGGATTTTGCACAGACAAAGTGCTAACAAAGGCTAAAAGCTTCCAGATTTGGCGCATGCTTTGGAAAGGTTCATCTTCGTCTCGTGCAATTGTTTTCACAGTGTTAAAGGAGCTCGTGTGTTGATTAAAAGGATTCATGATCTCTTTATGTGCAAATTAAACACCATTTTTTGGGGCAGCAGTTTGAAAAGTGCAGATTTTTATAATTTAAATTCACTATTCATGCTCCGGTGGCCATTTTTGTCTCGAATAAATTGCAGAACTCATTACAGTGCTTTATAAAAGAAAAGGAGTATTTATCAATGTCCAATACATTGCAAATATCCTCCGAATCAAGAATTGTCCAGATCTCGCACTGTATTGAAGAAAGCAGCCAAATTAGAAGAAAAAGAATTATTCAGATAAAGATTGATAAAGCTATGGCGAAAGGAGATGAAAAAGAGAGCACGATGGATTCATGCATCGCTTCTAAACTTTCGACATAGGAGACACGGATCTAGGCCTTAACCTCTTTCCGATTTGATTGATGATCCAGAGCGGAAAGACTTCACTCATGCGTGCGGTCAAAAGTAGTGGAATTATTCGAGCTGCAGCTTTCCCGTGTCTGACCCAATTGCGAGTTTGTGATGGAGTGTGCTAGATCTTACCATCCTTCATCCGATCGAGACGTGATGTCATGCGGGAAAGACAATAATTCGCTTGGATGCGAGAATTCTTCGATTATTGTTTGAAGATTCCAAGATTTAAAGGTGGTGACTTCTATTAGCATTCGTGATGCCGACAGGTAGAGTGGGAAAAGCATAGAGTTGATTGTGTGAGCATCATGAATAGCCGGTTCATGAAGAAGCCTAGATCCCCTTCCAGGTTCCCGAGAACTCTTCCACGATCCAATTTGGTGCAGGAGGCGGATGATATTGTCAAATTGCTATGCAGGTTGAATGGTGAAGCGAATGCCTACACTTTCCGGACATGGATGTATGCTTTCATCAGGACCATTGAAATCAACAAGGTTGATTCTATAATCAGTTGGTCAGAAATTATTAGCAGCAACATCGGTGAGCAACTGCGGAACGTAAAGCGTACCTTCAGCTTCAAGATGACTTCATACTTGGTATATGCTGCAGCTTCACAGGGTGTCTTTTCCAAGCTGGATAGATGTGGTATTCTTTCCAGGATCCCATTTTCGAGTGCTACCCACAGCTTACTGCACCTGCGTGCGAGAAGGACTTCAAAGTGATCAACGATGGTTTCTTCTACGATTTCATCTGCAGGTTAGACAAAGACTTGAAGACTCACAGAGTAAGCAAGGAAGCATGGGAAGCAGTGTCCAAGATTGGCAGATATTTCATCCAAATTTGCGAGATTTCACATACCTCAGGGTTACGAGCTTTTCAGGTGAACCAACAAAGATGCCAAGGTACCCGAGTGATAGATTGATTGCCATGGAGCTAAGCAGGCAACTTGTGGAGTTACACGACCTTCACTCGAAGCGGCACAAGTCTACGGGCTACTTCCCACTCACTGTGGGATATTACAACAGATCGCATTCACAGAGCTCGAGAATGGAAGCACAATGTTGTCCGAGTATGAGCAAGAGTTCTTCCTGCACGGCTTAATTTTGATCCATTTGGAATAGCCAGGAAGACAATCTCCCAGAGTACGCACATGTACCTTCGCTAGAAGATTTCTCGGATGAAGTGCGTAAGAGTACGAGGTCGAAAGAAAGATTTCAGCAGTCACAAAAAGCAAGTATTTGACTTTGACTAGCGCGGATACCTCGCGATCTTAAAGATGATGGGAACGTGGTACTTGACACTTACCATCAAATGGGAGGAGATAAAGCTCTACTACAGATAGCAATAGCATGGCGCACCAGACAATAGAAGAAAGATCCGAGTCGTGTTGGTGAGTACTTCGAGCTGGTCGCTAACGAAGGGATACCGCCTTGATGAAGTATTGATGAATCAAATCACGGGCAACTTCGGCGCAGAGATTCCCTCAAGCGAAAGCATGAAGGAGAGAGCAGCAGAAGGTCCGAGAAGTCAAAGTACGCAGAAGATCTCAAGAGAAAGAGGAGACCACTTCTACGACCATAGCTTTGACTCCGACTTCTCCAAAGACCTAGTGGATCACCAACTATCGCACCACAAAGAGCAGGATGTTTCCATGCCTTCATTGAAACCAAGCGTCATCTTCTCTCCGCAGCCACTTCTGCTCAAAGACCCGCCCAGAGGAGATGTTGAAGGCTGCAGATGACGGAGTTCGAAAGAGCTTTGTCCTCGGATGTTTCGAGAGGATGGCAGCCATGATACTGTGGCACTTTCTGATGGAGAGGATGCAGAGCGGGAAATAGTAGCGCACTCAGCAACTTCTCATTCTCCGAGAAGTAATTTCTCGGAATGGTTAGCTTTGCAGTTGGTTCCGGAAGCAAGAATAGAGATGAACTTAGAGGAACATGACTTCTTGCATTACTTCGTGATCTCGAGCAGAAGAGACAGAAGGCCTAAAGTTGCTAAAGCAACTTCTAGGTTGATCATCGAGGATTCGGGAGAGAAGTTTGCTGAGATATTAATCCCGGCGGAAGGAAAGGTAGAAGAGGAACTCACGGCAGAAGATGTGACGGTGACCAAAATACCACTCGGTCAAGCTACCACTGAAGGATTGAAGCAGGACACGCAGACGTTGCTGGATGCTTTGTTCCTTAGGCTTGACAGTGAAAAGGCGGAGAAAGAAGAGCTGCAGAAGCAAATATCTCAATTATGTGAGATCATAGCCAAGGTTGCTAAACCTTCCGTTCAGCCCATTTCAGCGCAGGTGAGTGATCATCTTATGCAGGAAATGGAAGATGCAAGCAATCAAGTAAAGGCTATTGACGAATGGAAGGATCTGATTATTCGTCAAGCTTCTGTGCAACTTGGGGAAGTGCCAGCCCGCCTAAAGGTTATGAACGATGCAGAAAATCAACTAAAGCAACTGATAGAAAGCATAAAAGGAATAAATACAATGCAGCAGAGAGTAACTTTGAGTGTTTTGGCCGAGATCAACAAGTCACGGAGATGTATTGGTTGCGAGCAAATTGTGCTGGATGGATCACCGAGAAGGGGAAGCAAATAGAGTTTGCAGTATCTTCCGTTTGAGATCTGCAGAGTTTCTTGAAGAGGATGCAGCACTTGAGAGCGAGTAACATCGATTTGCGGAGATAGTGTTATTTCTTTCACCGAGGAAAGAGTGGATGGAGGTATTACTTCATACGTGCGGATTGTTTCTAACGAGGTGCATGATTCTCTGGAGGGTTCTCTTCGATGGTGCAAAAGAGGATTGATAAAGCCACCAAGCCTTTCACGATGAACTCTATCGAGGGTCGGTGACACCGCAGTGCATATCAGATTTGGGCCAAGTTTGGAAGAAGTGGAAGCATGCAAAAAGTGTTGAATGAAGGATTGCTGCAATTCGGGATGAAAAAAGGAAGCAAAGAGCTAAAAGATGGAAAGATGCTTTGAACTATATGTTCGATAAGTATATCGATATCGAAACAAGAAGAAGATGTAGATGTTACAAACGGCATGACTTCTTCTATTTCTTTCTTCTTCTATTTTCTATGTTCCCGGATGGAATTGTAAACTTCTAAGTTATTGGTTTTGCAACCATTACTCGAAGTCATGTGGAACCTTTCTATTAGTTAAGTGATACATGTGTCACTTAAGAAGAAGTTAGTTGAGGATGATTGCCAAATGTCATCTTTACTTGTTGTTCATACTTTAGTTCATTTGAGTCTTCTATTTGTACTTTCCCTCCTACATTCTATAAGTAGGAGAAGAACCTACGGGTTAATCATCGATCGAATTTGTAAGAAGCAATCTTGTGTTCTAGACTTTGTGGCTTTGAACCCCGAGAGCCACTTGTTGCGAGAGGAATACAAAGAAGCAGTGTTTCCAGAGAACTTTGTGTCACGGTGTATTTTGTTTCTTGCTTTAAATCTTAGATCTCTTAGTAAACTTTGTGTTATTTTAGATCTAGATCTAGAGCTGCCTTTGCTTTATAATTCATCGTGTGTTCAAATCTATTTGAGTTTCTTCTATGTGCATGTGAATTAGCTCTGCAATCTACTAATTAGGATGCACATCTTCCTCATTTCTTCTCTCAGTAATTCCTTTACTTCCTTCTTCTATAATTTTCCTTTCTTAAACAAATGCTACTTGCTGCGAACTTCTTAGTTATGGTTCATGAACTAAGTTGTTAAAGTAAAACCCCGATAGATAAAAACACATTTATATCGACAAATCGACACGGGAGCCTCACCGGTTAAATGAGGGAGATTTATCTCATGATCGCCTAGGTTTGATGCTATGCAGAAAATCTAGCCAACACAATGTCCAATACATTGCAAATATCCTCCGATCAAGAATTGTCCAGATCTGCACCGACTGGACAATTGAAGAAATCCGGCCAAGTAAGAAGAAAAAGAATTATTCGACAAAGATAGATAAAGCCATGGCAAAAGGAGATGAAAAAGAGAGCACGATGGATTCATGCATCAATCTCCAAGTTCAGAGACATAGGAGACACGGATCTAGGCCCAGAACCTCTTTCTGATTTGATTGATAGATCCAGAGCGGGAAAGACTTCACTCATGCGTGCGGTCAAAAGTAGCGGAATTATCCGAGCTGCAGCTTTCCCATGTACAGCCCAATTGCCAGAGTTCGTGATGGAGTGTGCTAGATCTTATCATCCTTCATCCAGATCAGTGCGTGATGTTGCGGGAAAGACAATAATTCGTTTGGATGCGGAATTCATCAATTATTGTCTAAAGATTCCAGTGCTGAAAGGTGGTGACTTCTATTAGCATTCGTGATGATGACGATAGATGGGAAAACATAGAGCTTCTATTGCATGAGCATAATGAATAAACCGGTTCATGAAGAAGCCTAGATCCCCTTCAAAGTTCCCGAGAACTCTTCCACGGTCCAATTTGGTGCAGGAGGCAGATGATGTCGTCAAATTGCTATGCAGGTTGAATGGCGAAGCGAATGCCTACACTTTCCGTACATGGATGTATGCTTTCATCGGACCATTGAAATCAACAAGGTTGATTCTATAATCAATTGTATATTCAAAATTATTATATGTCGGAAATTATTAAGCGGTAAGAGCTGACATCGGTGAGCAGCTTCATCTAACGTGAAGCGTACTTTCAGCTTCAAGATGACTTCATACTTGGTGTATGCGGCAGCTTCACAGGGTGTCTTTTCCAAGCTGGATAGATGTGGTGTTCTTTCCAAGGATCCCATTTTCGAGTGCTACCCACAACTTTCATCAACCTGCGTGCGAGAAAGACTTCAAAGTGATCAATGATGACTTCTTCTACGATTTCATCTGCAGTTAGACAAAGATTTGAAGACTCACAGGGTAAGCAAGGAAGCGTGGGAAGCAGTGTCCAAGATTGGCAGTGTATTTATCCAGTTTGCAGATTTCACATACCTCAGGGTTACGGGCTTTTCTGGAGAACCAATAAAGATGCCCAGGTATCCGAGTGATAGATCGATCGCCATGGAGCTGAGCAGGCAACTTGTGGAGTTACACGACCTTCAGTCGAAACGGCACAAGTCTACGGGCTTCTTCCCAATCACCGTGGATATTACAGATTGCATCAAGCATTCATAGAGCTCGAGGGATGGAAGCGCAAATGTTATCCGAGTATGAGCAAGAGTTCTTCCCTGCACGGCTTAACTTCGATCCATTTGGAGTAGCCAGGAAGACAATCTCCCAGGAGTACGCACATGTGCCTTCGTTAGAAGATTTCTGGATGAAGTGCAGAAGTGAGTACGAGGTTAGAAAGAAAGATTTCAGCAGGCTATCAACAAAGCAAGTGTTCGACTTTGGACTAGCGCGGATACCTGCGGATCTTAAAGATGATGGGAACGTGGTACTTGACACTTACCATCAAATGGGAGGAGATAAAGCTATACTGCAGGATAACATTGGAGGCTGCCATTCAATTGAAGAAAGATCTGGAGCTGTGTTGGTGAATACTTCAAACTGGCTTCATGACAAAGGGATACTGCCTTGATGAAGTATTGATGAATCAAATCACGGGCAACTTCAGCGCAGGAGATTCCCTCAAATGAAAACATGAAGGAGAAACCAGCAGAGGTCCGAGTTGAAAGTACACAGAAGATCTCAAGAGAAAGAGAAGACCACTTCTACGACCATAGCTTTGACTCCGACTTCTCCAGTACCCAGAAGATCACCAACTATTGCACCGCAGCAGCAGGATGCTTCCATGCCTTCATTGAAACCGGCGACGACGCTCGCTTCTCTCCTCACCACTTCGCTTAGCACCCGCTCCGAGAGGAGATGTTGAAGCTGCAGATGACGGAGTTCGAAAGAGCTTTGTCCTTGGATGTTTCAGAAGATGGCAGCCATAACACCGTGGCACTTTCTGACGGAGAGGATGCGGAGCGGGAGATGGTAGTGCACTCAACGACTTCTTACTCCCCGAGAAGTAACTTCTCGGAATGGTTAGCTTTGCAGTTGGTTCCGGAAGCAAGAGTAGAGATGAACTTAGAGGAGCATGACTTGCAGCTACTTCAGGATCTGAGCAGAAGAGACAGAAGGCCTAAAGTTGCTAAAGCAACTTCTAGGTTGATCATCAAGGATTCGGAGAGAAGTTTCTTTGAGATATCAATTCCGAAGGAAAGATAGAAGAGGAGCTCACGGCGAGAAGATGTGACGGTGACCAAAATACCACTCAAAGATTCAAGCTACCATGAAGGATTGAAGCAGGACACGCAGACATTGATGGATGCTTTGTTCCTTAGGCTTGATAGTGAAAAGGCGGAGAAAGAAGAGCTGCAGAAGCAAATATCTCAATTATGTGAGATCATAGCCAAGGTTGCTAAACCTTCCATTCAAATTTCCATTTCAGAGCGGTGAGTGATCATCTTATGCAGAAATGGAAGATGCAAGCAATCAAGTAAAGGCTATTGACGAATGGAAGGATCTCGATTATTCGTCAAAGCTTCAACGTGCACTTGGGAAGTGCCACCCGCCTAAAGGTTATGAATGATGCAAAGAAATCAACTAAAGCAATGATGGAAAGCATAGAAGGCATGAATACATTGCAGAGAGTAACCCGAGTATTTTGGCCGAGATCAACAAGCTGTACGGAGATGTATTGGTTGCGAGAACAAATTGTACCGGATGGATCACCGAGAAGGGGAAGTAGCTAGAGTTTGCGAGATCTTTCCGTTTGGAAATCTGCGAGAGTTTCTTGAAGAGGATGCAGCAGCGCTTGAGAGTAGAACATCAGATTTACCAGACAGTATCATTTCTTTCACTGAGGAAAGAGTGGACGGAGGTGTTACTTCATACGTGCGGATTGTTTCTAACGAAGTGCATGATTCCCTGGAAAGTTCTCTTCTGATGGTACAAAAGAGAATTGATAAAGCTACCAAGCCTTTCACGATGAACTCTATCAGTAGATTGGTGGCGCTGCAGGCAGACATTGCGAGATTTGGGCCAAGTTTGGAAGAGGTGGAAGCATGCAGCAAAGTGTTGAATGAAGGGTTGCTGCAATTCAGGACAGAGAAGGAAGCAGTGGCTAAAACAGATGGAAGGATGCTGAATTATATGTTCGACAAGTATATCAGATATCAGAACAAGAAGAAGATGTAAACGTTACAGCTGGCATGACTTCTTCTATTCTTTCTTCTTCTATTTTCTATGTTCCCGGATGAAATTGTAAAACTTCTAAGTTATTGGTTTTGCAACCATTACTTGAAGTCATGTGGAACCATTCTATTAGTTAAGTGATACATGTGTCACTTAAGAAGAAGTTAGTTGAGAATGATTGCCAAATGTCATCTTTACTTGTTGTTCATATTTTAGTTCAGTTTGAGTCTTCTATTTGTACTTTCCCTCCTACATTCTATAAGTAGGAGAAGAACCTCCGGGTTAATAAGGAATCAGAATTTGTAAGCAGCAATCTTGTGTTCTAGACTTTGTGCTGAACCCCTGAGAGCCACTTGTAGCAGAGGAATACAAAGAAGCAGGTTTCCGGAGAACTTTGTGTCACGGCATACTGTGTTTCTTGCTTTTAAATCTTAGATCTTTTAAGTAAACTTTGTGTTATTTTAGATCTGGATCTAGCTTGCCTTTGCTTTTGCTTATAATTCGTGTGTTCAAATCTATTAAGTTTCTTCTATGTGCATGCAATTAGCTCTGCTATCTACTAATTGGGATGCACATCTTCCCCATTTCTTCTCTGTATTTCCTTTACTTCCTTCTTCTATAAAATACTTCCTTTCTTAAACAGCTGCTTACTTGCTGCAGAACTTCTTAGTTATGGTTCATGAACTAAGTGGTTAAAGTAAAACCCCTGATAGATAAAAACACATTTATATTGACAAATCTGACACGGGAGCCTCACCGGTTAAATGAGGGAGATTTATCTCATGACTGCCTAGGTTTGATGCTATGCGTAAAAATCTAGCCAACAAGTTAAAAGGTCATTTAAGGAAAAATACATAAATAAAAGAAATGGGTACATGTGGACCCCACTTAAATGACTTGTATGCACACGTAGACATCCTATCAAGAATGTGCCACCTAGATCAAGACACCTAGGATCGTGCCTTATCCATTGGGCCAAGAGTCCGCCTATCCCGATCGTGACGGAATGAACTCATTGACGCGTGCTGCTTCAATCCTCCAAATGACAAGAGTGCTGAGCTTGAAACTTGAGCAATTCATCCACCCCTCTATCTGAGCAATATCCTGGTGTGAGAAGATTTGTCTTCATTCGTATTCATATTCACAATTCTCCACATGCTCGAGTACCTTTCCATGGTGAATTATTCATTTGTCACGAGACCGTAATCGTTACGCCACCTTGGTTTATCAGAATCCAGCTTCTGGTCTTTCGTCATTGAGAAGATCTCCAAGAGCCAAAATTGCAATTCACTGCCTGGAGTTATGTCCTTTGTCTTTGTCACCATCCCAAAGTGTTGATCTCTCGAGAAGAATTCGTGAGACTTCAGAGTCTTGGAAATCCATCTCCTTTGCCCCATTGTGAACGAGTGGTGTTGAAAAATCATCGAAGTGATTTATGAATTCGTTGACACACACCTTAGCATAATATTTGGTCTTTTTTGGAGTGATGGATTCTAACATTTACGCAATCGCTTCCAAGTTTATCACTATTGGCTTGATGACCCTCTTTCAATTCTTTAGGGTATCATGTAGCCAGGTGGGAACCTCTCCAAGTACCTCATTGTACATGGTTCTCGTGTTCGTTGGGAATTGATCTTCATCACGCTGAAGGGGATCACCTTCGGTGTTGCTGAAATTGGATCTTCTTGTTGTGAGAAAGATGTTGTCGCCATTTTCTCCATTTGTGATGATTCTTCAAATGTAGGCAGGGAAAGAACCGGATCATCAACTTTTGGTTGAGAAGTTGTGACTACTTCTACAAGTTGGGCTGGTATATTTTGAGGTATTTCATCAACGAGTTCCTCCTCTAGAAATTGTGTGATATAGATTACAGGTGCTTGCGCATGAACCAATGCTCTAAATTATAGTGTTGAGTTGTTGATTAGGCCTGAAGAATTAGGGCAATCATGCAAAGACGAATGATGACTGGAATGAGAAATTCTCGAGATGTGCTCCTTCTTCACTTAGGTGTTTAGACGACTCAACTCACGAATGAGCCCTCAATCGTATCGCTCCTAGCTTGATTGTGAGCTCATGCATTTTCAACTTGAATTCGAACTCCCATGGCGATCCATGCCCTTCGTGTCGTCTTACCTTCTTTCCAGAACCGAACTCCCTGAGTTCTTCTCTGGCTCAACTCACTTGAATACCGAGCTTAACCCAACATTTTTGAAAAGAATGGTTTTACCACAATGCTCACGGTTCTTCCTTATTATATAACACTTGTAGTAAGGATGTTTTGGCTTTGCCATAATAAGCACAATTGTACCTTCCAAACGATGAGAAAATACCTTTACCGATAAAGACCTAATGCTGCCATGATTATGACCCGTTGAAGATGCTCATATAATTGCAAAGCAAATTGTGCTTCAGGAATATTCTGATATGAAATAGATCCACCTCTATGAGATTCCCTTCCATGAGTTACATCATAAAACAAGTAAGGTCTCAATAGAGAATCTTTGTAATAAACTTCATCAGGTCTCCTGGTAACACTCTCACTGTCACTTAATTCATTTTGATAAAAATATCTTGAAGGAAAAAACCCGAATTTGAGGATGCATTCGATTCTGAGCGGATAACAACATAGTTGGACGACCTGCTTGTTGGAAGCGCTCAAAAAGGCTTCTACTATACTGCAACATGCCTGCTGCCCGGCTAATTACTGTTGCAGGCAGTTGCTGTGGATCCCCGACAAGAACACGCCTTGCAGCACCCAATGAAAGTGGAGGTAACACGCCAACTTCACTAGCTTGTAGCTTCATCTATAACCACCATATCAAACCCATGGGCTAGGCGCTGGAATAACTTCCGGCCACTACTAGAAACAGTAGTGAACACAGTCTCAGCCTCATTTGTAAAACTTGCCTCAAGATTTGATCCAGCTTCTTCCATGGAAGCGACTTTCCAAAATGAAAAGGCGAGACAACTCAACTAGAACTTTATCTCGTTCTTCTACTACAGCTGCAAGATTTTGCAACAACTGATCACGACTGTGGTCGCGTGCAACCAGAACATCAGGATCAACACCAACGGTTCCTTGGGATCGCCCTGCGGCAGCTGTCGCACTTAGCTCTCTCTGGAGGCCACTGATTTTCTGAGATAAGTTTACTTCTCTACCCCGTAGCTGCTGCATATAGCCAATTACTTTCTCACGGCACTTTCCTAGGAGAATTTTAGTTCTACGCTCCACTGATACTGCCTGTGCAGCATGATTTTGAGAATCCACACCCACCCTCGCAACATCAAGGCGATAGACCTTCATTTCACCATCAATGAATCCACGATCCAGAACACACTGTAGCAATTCATCTGTTGCAGCATTTGATGGAGCGCAAACAAGCATTCGTGGTTTAGGGCAAAGTTTAGGAAGCATACGGAACAGTGTGCGATCCATACTCTGAAGAACATCATCGATTGATCCTGTGCCAATACTGTCAATACTGTTTGCATTATTATAGGATTGCCTGTAGCTTTCAGGAGCAAGTTTCTTAAGCAGTGCACCATAATAGTGCTGATATTGAACAAGATGAATAACATTCAACATTCCTCAGACTGTGTGTGTCCTGTCCCTGGTGGACCTTGCACCAAAGTGAAGGGCCAGGGTTCCTGCCGTCTAGCAGACCCAACTCCATTTGTACCAGGTGCCGTATGCATAGCAGCCCACTGAATTGCAGCTAGCTTTGGACCATTGAAAATCCTATGAAGATGGTCGATAAAATTTGGTGTGAAACATTCAGGCATTGCTGGAGGTTGCTCCTCATTATTTGGAAAGTGCTCTGGCCTGGGATTTAAAATTGTTTTCTGCATTCTCCTCCTTTGCATGCATGGAAAACTGTTCTTGCTTTGCTGTCTTGTCTATTCACATTCGTGGATTTTGGTCTTTTCTCTGTGTTTAATCTTTTCCCTGGCGCGTGGAAATCTTCCTCTGTCAATTTGCTGGCTTTTCATTCTCCACGCGTGGAAAATTTGCTGTTTTCTTCCTTCGTGGGCTTCTACTAACTTTCTCTGCCAATGTGCAATTTTACACTTGGCTGGGCGCGTTTTCTTTCTTCCTCTGGCGTGGAAATCTATTCTTTCTTTTGTCTTCTTTTGGACTGTATCTTTTTTCCTTTCTCCAACGTGTGGTCTTTTAATCTCCTCCAGGCGTGGAGATCTTCTTGAATGGGTTGTGCGCCTCCTTTGTTTTAAACTCACAATTCTTCTTTTTGCCTGAGCGCAGTGTGTGGACAGGATTTTTTTATTATTTGTTTTAAAAACTTTTCCTTTCTCTTTCCCAGGCGCATGAAAGTCTTTTGTTTTATGGAAACTTCTCCCTCCTACCTTAGGCGTGGCTTCTTCCTTCAAAACGTGGAAACCCTTCTCCCACAGCTGTGTGTGAAATTCAACTTTAGATTTTGATAAAACCTTTTTGATGAATGTGTGGAGCTTGAAAACAAAACCAAAAACCTTCTTGTATTTCTCTTCTACAATGGCGTTAGTTTCTCTTGCATAAGGCTGACAAAATATTATGTCTTCTTGAAGAAAAAAGAAGCTTCTGACTTTTTCCAACGGGTTTGATGGAGGAAGTTACGAGGATTAATTCAACTTCCTCTCATCCCGGGTAGTGGCTTAAGTGCCAGGGGGAAATGGGAAAAGTAACGGGCAATTGCCAACGGGAATGGCAAAATGGGTTAGCGATCCCGTCCAATTTCCCCATGTGGGAAATTGGGGAATTTTATGCCCGTTGCCAATCCATGATTTGGCAATTGGCAGAGGAAAACCCACGTGCGGGAAATTTGAAGGAAATTGCCCGGAAAGTGGAAATCCGGGTTCGGGAAGCCAACCCGGCAGTTGGAAACAAAAGCTTACTTCCCAAAGACTAAAACTTGAAATGAACTTTAATTTATATTTATTTAATTAAATACTCCTTAAGTGATTTTTAAAAATTAATTTAATCAAACAAGGAGCAATTAATTAATTAAATATTAATTAATTATTTTAATGTATTTTAACGCGTTTTATAGCACAAGGCGGGAAGAGTTCTCGCCTTTGAAAATCACAAAACGAAGACTCGAAACGATCACAAAAATAAGACGATCGCAATGAGTCCAATGAACCACGCAAAGTAATACTTTTCAAAATTTTCTAATTTTTAATTTTTTAATTGTTTTTAACAATTTTCATGAGTCAAAATTGGCCTGATAACACTCCGTTGTCAACAAATCTAGAAGTAATGCATGATTCCGCTGAGCTTTCTCGTTCATCCCGCTTTGCCATGGTTGGAGCAATCTTTGTCTGAACAATTCTTTTCCTCTTTATTCGGCCGAATTCTTCACAACCGATGCAGATCTGGATAATTCTTTAGATTCGGAGGATATGTTCAATGTATTGGAGATTGATTTAAGCTCCATTTCTCTTTTAAAAGCACCTGTAATGAATTCCTGTAATTAATTCAGACAAAGATGGCAACCGGAACATGAACAGTGGATTTTAATCATAAAAATCTGTATTATTCAAGCTTATTTGCACCAAATTTGATGTTTTATTTGCATGCAAAGCAAGCATGAATTTTACCAACTTCACCTGAGCACCTGTATCACTTATGCAAACAATTATCCAGACACAAATCAACCTCCTTCAACCTGTGCACCAATTCTGGAAGCTTTTAGCATTAATTACACCTTCTTCTGAGCAAAAATCCTCTCCAAATGGGGCGCACTTTTTGTCTGGGCTGCACTTCTCTGCTTGTGAATTAATTAATTCATCCTTATGGCAGCCCCTGCTTATATAATCCTCATGATTCTATAATTAATTAATGTCTTTCCTATTCCTGGCAATTAATTAATTAATAAGTTTTACTCTTCAAATAGGATGCCTATTTTGTGCATGCCTATGGCTGCCATTAAATAAATTAAATTTATTTAATTTTAGACTTCTGCTTCCAGTTATAACTCAAGCCTCACAGTATGCTTTGACCTTAGCCACTTTGAAAAAATAGGAATTAATTAATTCATTTAATACTTTAAAAAGTATTATTTCTCTCCAAAAGGGGCGCACTTTTTGACATAAAGGGGCTGCATTAAATAAATATTATTTATTTAATTTTAGAACAGTCTATTTTCAACCTCCTTTTGTCCATTTACTTCTGTTGACTTTTCCACAAGCACGCTAAAATTGGGTGAATAAATATTAACAAATATTTATTTAATGCATTATTATTCACCCAAGGTGGGTTGCACTTTTTGGCATAAAGAATTTCTATTTTTAAAAGTCACATGACAATGGGATTATTTACCCTGCAAGGCAGCCCTGAAAATCCCATGATTCACTTAAGTCGTTTGACTTTTATAATGGGATTATTTACCTGCAGGCGGGTGCAATAAAATCCCATGATTCACTTAAGTGATTTTTCTTTTATTCCACAATGGGAATTTTTACCCTGCAAGGCAGGTAAGAAATTCCCGCCTGCCTGTTGCCTCTAATTTTCCCATTGTGACTTAAGTGACGTTGCTTCCATGGGAAAAAGTACCCTACTAGCAGTACAAAATTCCCACCTGCCTGCTGCTTCCAAGAATCCCATGATCCACTTCAAACCCTCTTTTTCCAAAAATGCGGCCAGCCCAAAAGAGGCTTTTTGGTGCACGACTTCATCTTTTCCCAGAGAACCAGACCTCCGATGGCAAATTCCTTCTGCACAACGTGCATATGTGATCTCCAGATACTCCGGCTAAAATTAGGCCAAACCGGAAAAGGAATTGATCCAGAGAAATTTCACAGAAAACGAAATGGGAAAACTCAAAAAAACAAAAAACGTTGCCAGAAGTCACAAATAAAGCCCAGAATTCATTCCTGGTTAAAACCCTACTGGTATATGGGAATATTGACATGTACGATCAAAACAGGGTTAAACCAGAGCACAAATTGCCTCAAACAGGGCTCAAAATAATTAAATATAAATTTCCCATGAGTGCAGCAAACCTCAAATAGAGAAAAACAATTTTGGACATCTGGGTATTTGTCGAAAATAGCTTATATGACTCTCTGGGAATATCTTGACACAATACAGAAACTTTCTGGCAATAAAAACACAAAACGACCCATTATTTTAAAAGAACAAAAAAATTTAACATGGGGTAGTCTCAGATTTCAGGGTGAAATCTGGGATACCAAGGTTCTATTTTTTTCAGCTTATAAATCATATATGTCATGCAAAGAGGAATTCCGAAGAAGGAAGATTGCCAACTGTTTTCTTTTCCATAGCTTCCGCATGCGAGAATTCATTTAAAGTTTCCTATTTCTAATTGTCATTTATACACTATAAATAGAGGAAGAACCTACTAGTTAAGGGATCAAAATTTGTAATCAGCATTCTTTTGTTCCAAACTTATAGCTTCTCGTAAGCAGAGAGGAATAGAGAAGAGATTTCCGAAGAACTTTGTGATCTCAGAAACTCTTCAACTTTGGAATTATTCACAAAACACAATTAATCGTTGTTTACTTTCTCTTGAAAAATAGCAGAGATAGCTAGTGAATGAATTATTATTGTGCTTAGAATCAACAATTGTAGGAAAGGAAAGAATATAAGCTCATAACACCAAGAATTTTATCACGGGAAACCTCAATGGAGGAAAAACCATCGGGAAGGGCAATTGCTCTTTCTCCCTTCTATTGGCCAATTCCAATCAACAAGTACAAAATTTACAATAAGTATGAAAGGGAAGTAGATAATATCTCAACACTTCCTTTCAATTACTTGCTTGCTCTGTCTCAACACTCCTTTCTTCTACAAAATACAATTTCTAGCACTAAGACTTCTTGCTCACTTGCTCTCATGCTTCAATGATCTTCTACACTTCTACAATCATGTATTTATAGCCTTTCTCATGTCCTCCCGTGCACTGAGAGAATGGGAAAGGTCATGAAGGAGAAGAGAAATGAACATCCTTTCAAATTCAGAGGTTTTTCATTTCAATTTTTTTTCTATCTGTAATGGCCAGGACCGCCACCTTGCTGCGTAATAACCTACCACCACACGGTCTGTTACTTAAAAGACAGAACCTCCGTTTATTGTTTTTCTTTCTTTGTGTTGACTGATTTTGATGAAGTAGAGTTATTTTGGATCCCTATGGATCACACCTCCCCTTCTTAGGAGGCTTTTGGTCCCACAAAAAATCTTAGTGGGGGAGTAGATGAGGAAACAATTCCCTCGCTTGCTCCTTCGAGTACCACCGGCCTGCCTTGGTGTCTTTCCTTTCAGTCCAATCTACCAAGACTCCTGCGGACCTCTTCTAGTCTCTCTGACCTTCTTTGTAAGCACTACATCCTCCTCCAATTCACCTCGTGAGTCCAAGACGCAATCCTCAATGGAAGGTAGCAACTACAGTTCTTCATCTTCATCTAGCATGGATGGCTCATATAGGTGCAAGTTCTCGCAGTTTACTACAAAGTACATCCTCATGAATGACGGCAAATCAAGTCAAAAAGCATTTTCTCCAACTTGCTCCAATATGGTGAAGGGTCCATATCATAGTGGCTTGAGCTTTCGTGCTTGACCTTGTAGTCTCTCCTTGCTCAAGTAAAGCCAAAATTTATCTCCAACATGAAGCTTGTGTTCCCTCCTATGCTGATCGTGCCTAGCTTTGTACTTTGCTTGAGATTTCTCTAGTTGTTCTTTGACCTTGAGATGGATTTTCCGGATCCTCTCAATGAACTTGTTGGCTCTAGTCACCTCTATGTCTCGTGTATCCTCCTCATCCTGCTGTCCAACTGCTATGTCCAGTGATTTGTAGGTAGATATCCCAAGCATGCTTCAAATGGTGACTTCATAGTGGATGTGTGTACTTGCCCGGTTATAGGAATGTTGAATGTAGGCTAAGGACTCATCCCAAGTCCTTGGGTACTTACTGTTATACCCTCTGATCAACTGTACCAAAGTCCTATTTACCACCTTTGTTTGTCCATCATCTGTGGATGGAAAGTTGTGCTCCTCTGTAACCTGGTATCCATCTTGTCCCACAAAGTAGTCCAAAACTTTCCCAAGAACCTGGAATCCCTGTCAGAAACAATAGACTTTGGCAAACCAAAATGCACCCATACATTAGTAAAGAAAAGATTTGCCTCATGTGCTTTTATTGTCTTTTTACATGCCATAAGAATACACATTTTACTGAATCTATCAACAACAACATAGAGATAGTCATGGCCATGTTTAGACATAGGTAATCCTCCTACAAAATCCATAGAAATGTCCTCCCACGGATGAGTAGGTACTGGTAAAGGCATATACAAACCTTCCTTCCTAGTTTTAGGCTTGCTAGTACAACAAAGTTTACATCCATGAATAAATTTTGATACTTCTTCTTGCATGTTGGGCCAATATACATACCTTTGCAAGTGGGCTAGGGTCTTACCAACACCGAAATGTCCCGCTACTTTCGAGGTATGTGCTTCCCTCATCAATAGAAGTCTTTCTTCTTTAGACACAAAAATTTCCCCCATCGGTAGAGCAGCCCATCCTTGAGATAACAATCTTCAATCCCCATCTTTTCAGCCCCTTGGGACTGCAACTTCTGAAATGTCACCCCAAAGTCTTTGTCTTGGGCATATGCCTCTCTGTAAGCTTCCTTCGTGAAGGGCTCGATCTAAGAGATAGTGGCCAAACAGAGAACTTTTCTGTGTGGGTGGCCTAGACAACATGTCTACCACCAAATTTGTACTACCCTTCTTGTATTTGATCACTAGGTGGAATTGTTGAAGAAACCCCATCCATTTGTAGTGCCTTGCTTGCTGCAATTTAGACTGTGCTTGCAAATATTGGAGAGGTTTGTGGTCAGTGTGCACAATAGTTTCTTTACCCAACAAATAATGTTTCCATTTTTTAATTGCTTGAACTAGTGCATACATTTATTTATCATATACTGAATATCCTTTAACTACGCTGAAGTGAAGGTTTCAAAATGATAACATACGGGTTTACCTCCTTGAAGTAACACTACGCCCCATAGCATAATCACTGACATCTGTCTCTACTTCTAAAGGTTGCTGCAAATTAGGAAGATCAAGTACTGGAGCATGACTAATCTTTTATTTCAATAACTCAAAGGATTTGTCTTGTTCCTTACCCCAATCAAAACCCTTACTCTTTGCGGCCACTGTGTGTAGAGGTGTTGCAATCGCCAAGAAACCCGGAATGAATTTCCGCATGTACTGTATTGCTCCCACAAAACTTCTAGTCTTTGTGGCTCTTGTTGGTGTTGGCCAATTTGTGATGGCTTCCACCTTCTTTGGATCCACTCATAGCTCTCCTCCTCCAACCACGTGCCCAAGATAGACAAGTGACTGTTTGGCAAATTCACATTTCTTCATATTACAAAGCAATTGTTTCTCCTTGAGAACTTGCAAGACTTGCTGCAAATGCGTTAGATGTTCTTCCCATGTGGCACTAAAAATCAAGATATCATCTAGATATACAATGACACATGAATCTATGAAATCTTGTAATACATCATTCATCAATCTCATAAATGTAGCGGGTGCATTGCATAATCCAAAAGGAAGTACTAACCATTCATACAAACCCCATTTTGTTTTGAAGGCAGTCTTCCATATATCCTCCTCCTTCATCCTGACTTGGTGATAACTTGACTTGAGATCCAACTTCGTGAAAAATTTGGCATGTTGAAGTTGGTCTGGTCCAAGAGATCATCTATGCGGGGAAGTGGATATTTGTTCTTTATGGTGATCTTGTTCAAAGCGCGGTAGTCGATGCACATTCTCCAAGAACCATCCTTCTTTGGCACCATCACAATAGGTGAACCGCACGGTGAGGTGCTCGGACGTATCACCCCTTGGTCTATTAGTTCCTGGAGTTGTTTCTTTACTTCAGTACTCTCCAAGCAAGGATTGCCTATACAACCCGATGTTCGGTAGAGGTGACTCTGCAATAGCTGAATCTCATGCTCTACTTCCCGTTTTGGTGGTAATCCACTAGGAGCTGAAATACTTCTGAAAAGATTGAATAATACTATCCAAATCTTGTTTCCTTGGTTAGAAATCTCTAAAATTTCTACCCCATCTTGTTTATCCTTTAACAAAAGTAAACAAAACTGATTATGATTTGCCTGAATAAGTCGTTTTTCTTGGTTAGCACTTACCATAATAACTTTGTGTCTTATGTTGGTGTGTGCCAGGATGTTATAGTGATCCCATCCTTGACCCATCTATGACGGTTTTCCCTTCTCATAAATACAGCATCCCTAACATACAAGTAAGGACTTCCGAATACAACATCAAAAGCATCAAGTGGAATAACGTCAGCTTCAAAAACATCTATATATTGGGAATTTATCCCAAACTTGACCTTAAATTTTCTTGTTACTTGAATTTCAACACCCTTCTTCACCCAACCCAAAGGATAAGGGTGCGGATGCTCGTAAGTCTCAAGACCAAGCTTCTTTACAACTGCCTCAGAAATCAAGTTAGATTGAGAACCGGTATCAACCAAAGCATTTACCTTAGTTCTCTTGATCTGGATTTTGATCTGGAATAGTCTACTCATCTCCTCTTCACTTGTCCATGTTGGTGGCCGTGCATCCAAGCCTTTCATCTACATCAGAGTCATCTTCGATTTCCACCTCCCCTTCTATCTTTACAATTGTCATGGACTTCTTTGAGTCCTTGGTTCGGTTCTTCGGATGTAACTTCGGATGCAACTTCCAACATGTAGCATCAATATGACCATTGATATCACAATTCTTGCAAAAATTCTTGGGATCTTTACAAGTATTCAAAGTAGTGGCAATTTGTTTACCTTTCCTTTCCACTTACTCTTGTTACTTGTTTGCCCATAATCCTTTTTTACTGATTTGTTGATTGCTTTACCCTTAGCTCTGCTTCTCCTTACTTCTTTTCATCATCTATATAGTATGCATACACACATGCTTCATTGAGATCCTTGGGCTTTGGAGATGACTTTTCTTCGAAGGTGAGTGTGAAGTCCTCCCAAGTACTTGGTCGAATATATCCTCATCCTCCAAATCCATGTTTAGCAACATGGCTTGCCTCCAAATTCCGTTGTATATATAGTCCTCACACACTTTGACCACTTGCCTTGTCTAAAATACTTGCCATTTAATCATTTGGTCAGTTTTGTGGCCAATTTGATAAAAGTTAGCTCTAAGTAATTCCTTAAATTCTTGCCAAGATTTCACAATAGGACGCTTCTTCTTTTCACAAGTAGTTAGATGAGTTTCCCACCAAACTAGAGCATGTCCCTCCATTTTGAGACGTGCAAAGGTGATCCTCTGTGCCTCAGTGACATTATGGACGATAAAGTAGACTTCTAACTATTTTAACCATTTATCAAGTAACTCTGCATCTACTTGTCCTTCAAAGCTTTTGATTTCGACTTTAGTCTCAACTTTAAAAGGAGTATGTTCAGATTTTACCTTTTCTCTTGTGTTAAAGCCTCTTCTTTATGCTCTTCCCCATAATCTTTCTCATGGTAGCTCTCCTACACCAAACTTTTCGGCTAAGCCTCGAACCACCGAGTCCATGGAGTCTTGCTTGACGGAAGTTGTCTTCTGCAAATCTGCAAGTTCCTCTTGCCTTCTAAACATCCTATCCATCATGGTCTCCAACATCTCGATTCTACGGACTAAGTTCTCTTCCTCCATTTCTCCCCAAAATCCTGTTTCCACTTCTTTGTAGAAATCTCTGGATCGCAAGGTAAAGCTTCTTCGCCTTTAGATCTTGTCATTGTCATACAAATTCAAGAATGAATACCATAGTCCTGGATACTTGTTAGCTCTGATACCAAAATGATCATAAACTCTTCAACTTTGGAATTATTCACAAAACACAATTAATCGTTGTTGTTTACTTTCTCTTGGAAAATGACGAGAGATAATTAGTTAATGAATTATTATTGTGCTTAGAATCAACAATTGTAGTAAAGGAAAGAATATAAGCTCATAACACCAAGAATTTTATCCTGGAAAACCTCCAATGGAGGAAAAACCAGTCGGGAAGGGCAATTGCTCTTTCTTTCCTTTTTATCTTATTGGCCAATTCAAATCAACAAGTACAAAATTTACAATAAGTGATGAAAGGAAGTAGATAATATCTCAACACTTCCTTTCCCAATTACTTGCTTGCTCTCTGTCTCAACGCTCCTTTCTTCTACAAAATACAATTTCCAACACTAAGATTTCTTGCTCACTTGCTCTCATGCTTTGATCATCTTCTACACTTCTATAATCATGTATTTATAGCCTTTCTCATGTCCTACACACTTTGACCACTTTGCCTTGTCTAAATACGCCATTTAATCATTTGGTCGAGTTTATGGCCAATCATGGATAAAAGTTAGCTCTAAGTAATTCCTTAAATTCTTGCCAAGATTTCACAATAACGCTTTTCTTTTCACAAGTAGTTAGATGAGTTTCCCACCAAACTAGAGCATGTCCCTCCATTTTGAGACGTGTGAAAGGTGATCCTCTGCGCCTCGGTGACATTATGGACGATAAAGTAGACTTCTAACTGCATATTTTTTAACCATTTATCAAGTAACTCTGCATCTACTTGTCCTTCTTGAGCTTTTGATTTCGACTTTAGTCTCAACTTTTAAAGGAGTATGTTCAGATTTTACCTTTTCTCTTGTGTTAGAAGCCTCTTCTTTATGCTCTTCCCCATAATCTTTCTCATGGTGGCTCTTGCCTACACCAAACTTTTGAATGTTAGCCTCGAACCACCGAGTCCATGGAGTCTTGCTTGACGGAAGTTGTCTTCTGTAAATCTGCAAGTTCCTCTTGCCTTCTAAACATCCTATCCATCATGGTCTCCAACATCTCGATTCTACGGACCAAGTTCTCTTCCTCCATTTCTCCCCGAATTCTCTATTTCCACTTCTTTGTAGAAATCTCTGGATCGCAAGGTAAAGCTTCTTCGCCTTTAGATCTTGTCATTGTCATACAAATTCAAGAACAAATACCACAGTCCTGGATACTTGTTAGCTCACGATACCAAAATAATCAGAAAACTCTTCAACTTTGGAATTATTCACAAAACACAATTAATCGTTGTTGTTTACTTTACTTTCTCTTGAAAACAACAGAGATAATTAGTTTAATGAATTATTATTGTGCTTAGAATCAACAATTGTAGTAAAGGAAAGAATATAAGCTCATAACACCAACAATTTTATCCTAGAAAACCTCCAATGGAGGAAAAACCAGTCGGGAAGGGCAATTGCTCTTTCTTCCCACTTCTATTGGCCAATTCAAATCAACAAGTACAAAATTTACAATAAGTATGAAAGGGAAGTAGATAATATCTCAACACTTCCTTTCAATTACTTGCTTGCTCTGTCTCAACACTCCTTTCTTCTACAAAATACAATTTCCAGCACTAAGACTTCTTGCTCACTTGCTCTCATGCTTCGATGATCTTCTACACTTCTACAATCATGTATTTATAGCCTTTCTCATGTCCTCCCGTGCACTGGAGAATGGGAAAGGTCATGAAGGAGAAGAGAAATGAACATCCTTTCAAATTCAGAGGCTGTTCGTTTCGAATTTTGTTTTCTGTCCGTAATGGCTAGGACCGCCGCCTGCCTGTGACTGCAGGCGTTCTTGGGACCGCCGCCCTATGCAGGCGGTTAGCGATCAGAATCGCCGCCGCATTGGCGATGGTCTGTTACTTAAAAGACATAACCTCCGTTTATTGTTTTTCTTTCTTTGTGTTGACTGATTTTGATGAAGTGAGTTATTTTGGATCCCTATGGATCACTTTGTGTCAATAGTGCATTTTGCTTCGTATTTCTTTTAAATCTATTCATAAACTTTGTGTTATTATAGATCTGATCTGAAACTATCCTTTGCTTTAAATTTTGTATTTAAAAGATCTATTTGTTCTATCTATGTGCATGCGATCAACTCGTAACTATTGATTGGGTTGCACATCTTCTTCCCTTTCTTCCTGCTCTCTATTGTTTTCCTCTTCTCAGATTTTTCCTTTCTCTTGAAGGCTGATTGCTTACTTGTTGCGAAAGCCATCTATAGTTCATGAGCTACATAGTTAAAGTAATACAAATAGATAGATACTAACAAAATTTACACTTAAGGAGCCTCACTTTGGTAATGTAAATGAGGAGATTTATCTCATGATCGCCTAGGTTTTCGAAGTGCAGAAAATCTAGCCAACACAAATGAATCTCAATCGCTTCTTCTTTTATGTACCTTCACATGAAGGAAACATACCAAAAACAAGAGTGTTTAACAACACTTTTATACTCTCCTCATTGATGCCTTAGGGACATAAGATAGCTAGCTCCCCTCCTTTTAATTGCACCATCTCATAATTTCCATCCAAATGATGGATTCTCAATACTTCAATGATGATGTCCCATAATAAAAATTAAAATGAAAAACAAAATTTTTCTTTTAAATTCAGTGTGTGTGTAATTTAAACAAAGTATGACAGTCATGAAGCCCCAGAACTTCCCCCAACTTGGAGCTATGTTGGCTGAAGTATTTGTCTTCTTCATGATGAAAATCATCTACCACTATTTTCCAATGGTTTAATGACTTCAAAAGGATCACTCTTGTTGTTGTTCAAGTCTGAAAACAACAACTCATAATCTAATTTTATCAAAATTAGTAACTTAGAAAGCAAGGTCATGAATGTTCTTGAAAATCTTTGAAACATTCTTGCAAAATTAGGAATTGTGAGCATGGCAATGACTAAAAACACCTCTCTAAAGGCTGAAAAATTCCTCCCAACATTCATCAATCGAAAATTGCTCCACCTCTTGACTGAAAATACTTGCCTACCCACTAGTATGCATGCAAATGAAATCATGTGGTGGCTGATATGAATAATGACAGTAGTACCAAGTCTGAAATTCTAAGCTATGGTTCTCCAAAGTACACTCCTTTTGTCACCACTAGCCACCCACATACTTTGTTGGTGTTCCATTACATGAATACTCAACCATGAAGTAACTCTACCGTGCTTATGTTTTGCTTGTTACTGATATTATACTTGGCTGAAAATGTACAAAATTGGGAATATTTTGTGAGCTTATCATACACAACGTATAAACAACCAATACCTTGAACCATGGGCAGTTCGGTGATGAATACTATACTGGAAATATGGTGTCACCCAGATTTCACCCTGAAATCTGCAACTACCCTATCCGAAAATTTTTCGTACTTTTAAAATAATGGGTCGTTTTGTGTTTTTATTGCCTGAAAGTTCTTGTATTGCATCAAGATATTCCCAAAGAGCCATATTAGCCTTTTTCGCCAAATACCCAGATGCCCAAAATTGTTATATTTTGTCGTCGGGATTTGTCTGCGGGAAATTTGTATTTAATTATTTTGAGCCCCGTATGAGGCTATTTGCGCTCCGTTTTAACTCTGTTATGATCGAATATGTCATTACTCTTATGTACCAGAAGGGTTTTAACTTGGAATAAGTTTTGGGCTTTATTTGTAACTTTTGGCAATTTTTCATGTTTTTGTGTTGTCCGTTTCGTTTTCTGTGAAATTTCTCTAGAACAATTCCTTTGCTGGGTAAGCCCGATTTTTGGTCTGGAGCAGCTGGAAAACATATACGCACATTATGCCCGGAGGAAGTCACCATCGGAGGTCTGGATCACTAGGAAAAAGCGAAGTCATGCACGGAAAAGCCCCTGCGGGGATGGGCGCATTTTTGGAAAACAAAGGATTTAAGCTGCAATGGGAAAAATAGAAGCCGTAGGCAGGGTGGGAATTTTGTACCTACCTAGCAGGTACTTTTTCCCGTGTTATAAAATCCACTTAAGTGCAGTGGGAAAGTTAGAGGCTGCAGGCAGGTGGGAATTTATTGCCTGCCTTGCAGGGTAAAAATTCCCATGATAAAATAAAAGGAAAGTGACTTAAGTGAAATCATGGGATTTTAGTGCCTGCCTTGCAGGGTAAATAATCCCATTGTCAAAGTCAAATCACTTAAGTGGATCATGGGATTTTGGTGCCTGCCTTGCAGGGTAAAGAATCCCATTGTGGAAAATTCTTAAAAATAGAATTATATGTGCAAAAAAGTGCGCCCCCTTTGGTGAGATGATGGCAGCCTTTAAGTGATTATTTTAATTAATCTATCCTTTCAAAAAGTGCGCCCAAGCTTGGAGGAAGTCAACAAGTCAAAATTGGAATAAAAGAAATGGATTAAATGCATTAAATTTAATTTATTTAGTGGCTGCCCCCTTCCTCTCAAAAAGTGCGCCCCATTTGGGAGTTATTTAATGTTTTTAAAGGCATTAAAACATTAAATTAATTTCTATTTTCAGTGGCTATGGTCAAGGCACACTGTGAAGCTTAAGTGAAGTGATGTGTGAAGGATTAAATTGGATTAATTTAATTTATTGGATGGCTGTCCTTAAACATGCTATTTTTAAAAGAGAAGAGCATGATTTTTAATTAATTAATTGCCTTTAATTGTTAGGGCAATTATTAATTATAGAATTGTGAAGGTTATATAAGCATGGGCAGCCATATGGGTGAATTATTTGATTCACAGGTAAAGAATTGCAGCCAAGAGGAAAAGTGCGCCCCCATTTGAAGAAGGATTTTGCTCAGGCAAGGTGGCAACAAGGCTAAAAACTTCCAGATTTGGCGCATGCTTTGAAGGAGGTTGATCTTTGTCTGCATAATTGTTTGCATGTGAGTGTTACGGGCTCGGTGTTGTTGAAAGGATTCATGCTCTCTTTATGTGCAAATTAAACACCATTTTTGGGGCAGCAGGCTTGAAAAGTGCAGATTTTTACAATTAAAATTCACTATTCATGCTCCGGTGGCCATTTTTGTCTAAATAAATTGCAGGAATTCATTACAGGTGCTTTACAAAGGAAAAGGAGCTTTTATCAATGTCCAATACATTGCATATATCCTCTGAATCTGAAGAATTGTCCAGATCTGCACCAATTTTGAAGAAATCCGGCCAAGTAAGAAGAAAAAGAATTATTCAGACGAAGATAGACAAAGCTATGGCGAAGAGAGATGAAAAAGAAAGCACGATGGAGTCATGCATTGCTTCCAAACTTGCAGACATAGGAGACACAGATCTAGGCCCGGAACCTCTTTCCGATTTGATTGATAGATCCAGAGCGGGAAAGACTTCACTCATGCGTGCGGTTAAAAGCAGTGGAATTATCCGAGCTGCAGCTTTTCCATGTACAGACCCAGTTGCCAGAATTTGTTATGGAGTGCGCTAGATCTTACCATCCTTCATCCAGATCAGTGTGTGATGCTTCGGGAAAGACAATAATTCGTTTGGACGCAGAGTTCATCAATTATTGTTTGAAGATTCCAGTGCGAAAGGTGGTGACTTCCATTAGTCTTCAGGATGCCGGCAGCAGGTGGGAAAAGCATAGAGCTGATTGCGTGAGCATAATGAATAGCCGATACATGAAGAAGCCTAGATCTCCTTCAAAGTTCCCGAGAACTCTTCCACGGTCCAATTTGGTGCAGGAGGTAGATGATGTCGTCAAATTGCTATGCAGGATGAATGGCGAAGTGAATGCCTACACTTTCCGTACATGGATGTATGCTTTCATCAGGACCATTGAAATCAACAAGGTTGATTCTATAATCAATTGGTCGGAAATTATTAGCAACAACATTGGTGAGCAACTCCGGAATGTGAAGCGTACTTTCAGCTTCAAGATGACTTCATACTTGGTGTATGTTGCAGCTTCACAAGGCGTCTTTTCCAAGTTGGATAGATGTGGTGTCTTTCTAAGGACCCCATTTTTGAGTGCTACCCACAGCTTACTGTACCTACGTGCGAGAAAGATTTCAAAGTGGTCAACGATGAATTCTTCTATGATTTCATCTGCAGGCTAGACAAAGACTTGAAGGCCAACAGGGTAAGCAAGGAAGCGTGGGAAGCTGTGTCCAAGATTGGCAGTCTATTCATTCAATTTGCAGATTTCACATACCTCAGGGTTACGGGCTTTTCTGGAGAACCAATAAAGATGCCCAGGTATCCGAATGATAGATTGATCGCCATGGAGCTGAGCAGGCAACTTGTGGAGTTACACGACCTTCAGTCAAAGCGGCACAAGTCTACGGGCTTCTTCCCAATCACTGTGGGATATTACAGCTGCATTAGCATTCATAGAGCTCGGGGAATGGAGGCGCAAATGTTATCCGAGTATGAGCAAGAGTTCTTCCCTGCACGGCTGAACTTCGATCCATTTGGAGTAGCCAGGAAGACAATCTCCCAGGAGTACGCACATGTGCCTTCATTAGAAGATTTCTGGATGAAGTGCAAAAGTGAGTACGAGGTTAGAAAGAGAGATTTCAGCAGGCTATCAGCAAAGCAAGTGTTCGACTTTGGACTAGCGCGGATACCTGCGGATCTTAAAGATGATGGGAATGTGGTACTTGACACTTACCATCAAATGGGAGGAGATAAAGCCATACTGCAGAATAACATAGGAGGCTGCAACACAATTGAAGAAAGGTCGGGAGCTGTGTTGGTGAATACTTCAAACTGGTTGCTGACGAAGGGATATTGCCTTGATGAAGCATTGATGAATCAAGTCACGGGAAACTTCGGCGCAGGAGATTCCCTCAAGCGAAAGCACGGAGGAGAAAGCAGCAGGAAAGTCGAGAAGTTGAAAGTGCATAGAAGATCTCAATCCAAGGAGAGGATCACTTCTACGACCATGACTTTAACTCCGGTTTCTCCAGTACCCAGTACTTCACCAACTATTGCACCGCAGCAGCAGGATGCTTCCATGCCTCCACTGAATCCAGCGACATTCATCTTCTCCCCTCAGCCACTTCGTTCAGCGCCTGTTCCAGAGGATACGTTGAAGCTGCAGATGGCGGAATTCGAAAGGGCTTTGTCCTTGGATGATTCAGAAGATGGCAGCCATAACACTGTGGCACTTTCTGACGGAGAGGATGCAGAGCGGAAGATGGTAGTACACTCAGCGACTTCTCACTTCTCATTCTCCGAGAAGTAACTTCTCGGAATGGTTGGCTTTGCAGTTGGTTCCAGAAGCGAGAATGGAGATGAACTTAGAGGAGCACGACTTGCAGCTACTCCAGAATCTGGCGGAAGAGACAGAAGGCCTAAAGTTGCCAAAGCAACTTCTAGGTTGATCATCGAGGATTCGGGAGAGAAGTTTGCTGAGATATCAATTCCGGCAGAAGGAAAGATAGAGGAGGAGCTCACGGCAGAGGATGTGACAGTGACCAAAGTACCCCTCGGTCAAGCCACCACTGAAGGATTGAAGCAGGACACGCAGACATTGATGGATGCTTTATTCCTTAGGCTTGACAGTGAAAAGGCGGAGAAAGAAGAGCTGCAGAAGCAAGTATCTCAATTATGTGAGATCATAGCCAAGGTTGTTAAACCTTCCATTCAGCCCATTTCGAGCGGGTGAGTGATCATCTTATGCGGGAAATGGAGGGCCTGAAAGCAATCAAGTAAAGGCTATTGACAAATGGAAGGATTTGATTATTCGTCAAACTTACGTACACTTGGGAAGTGCCACCCGCTAAAGGTTATGGATGATGCAGCAAATCAACTAAAGCAACTGATGGCAAACATAGAAGGCATGAATACAGTTGCAGAGAGTAACCTGAGTATTTTGGCCGAGATTAACAAGCTGCCGGGAGATGTATTGATTGCGGAACAGATTGTACTGACGGATCAGTCGAGAAGGGGAAGCAGCTAGAGTTTGCAGTATCTTTCCGTTTGGAAATCTGCAGAGTTTTGTTGAAGAGGATGCAGGCACTTGAGAGTAGGACATCAGATTTACCAGACAGTGTCATTTCTTTCACTGAGGAGAGAGTGGACGGGAATGTCACTTCATACGTGCGGATCGTCTCAACTAAGGTGCCTAATTCCCTGGAAGGATCTCTTCTGATGATACAAAAGAGAATTGATAAAGCTACCAAGCCTTTCACGATGAATTCTATCAGTAGACTGGTGGCGCTGCAGGCAGACATTGCGAGGTTTGGGCCAAGTTTGGAAGATGTGGAAGCGTGCATCAAAGTGTTGAATGAAGGGTTGTTGCAGATTCGGAGACGAGAAAAAGAAGCGATGGCTAAAAGCAGAGATGGAAGGATGTTGAATTACATGTTCGACAAGTATATCCGATATCAGAACAAGAAAAAGACAAACATTACAGCTGGCATGACTTCTTCTATTCTTTCTTCTTCTATTTTCTATGTTCCCGGATGAAATTGTAAAACTTCTAAGTTATTGGTTTTGCAACCATTACTTAAAGTCATGTGGAACCATTCTATTAGTTAAGTGATACATGTGTCACTTAAGGAGAAGATAGTTGAGGATGATTGCCAAATGTCATCTTTACTTGTTTATGTTTCAGTTCAGTTTGAGTTTTCCATTTGTACTTTCCCTCCTACATTCTATAAGTAGGAGAAGAACCTCCGGGTTAATGATCGATCAGAATTTGTAAGCAGCAATCTTGTGTTCTAGACTTTGTGTTGAACCCCTGAGAGCAACTTGGAGCAAAGGAATACAAAGGAGCAAGTTTTCGGAGAACTTTGTGTCACGGTGTACTTTGTTTCTTGTTTTTAATCTTAGATCTCTTAATAAACTTTGTGTTATTTTAGATCTAGATCTAGAGTTGCCTTTGTTTTATAATTATGTGTGTTCATATCTATTAAGTTTCTTCTATGTGCATGCAATTAGCTCTGCTATCTACTAATTGGGATGCACATCTTCCCCATTTCTTCTCTGTATTTCCTTTACTTCCTTCTTCTATAAAATACTTCCTTTCTTGAACAGTTGCTTACTTGCTGCAGAACTTCTTAGTTATGGTTCATGAACTAAGTGGTTAAAGTAAAACCCCTGATAGATAATAACACATTTTTATTGACAAATCGACACAGAGCCTCACCAGGTTAAATGAGGGAGATTTATCTCATGACTGCCTAGGTTTTGTGCTATGCAAAAAATCTAGCCAACAAAATACTTTCCCATTTTTGAATGGGAATAAGAAGGAGCTTTTTGTGTGTCTTGACATAGCCCGATGACCAGCCAATGGGGCATCATGAACAGCCCTCAATATCTTGTTCTTCACCCTAGATTTGGAAACCAAATAGACTCCCTTCTTGTAAGAATGAGCCCATCCATAACCTTGTACCTTTCATCAACCATTTCACCTTCAAAAACAACATTAGCAAACTTGTTCTTGACATACTCAGCTGTAATTAAAGACTTCCAATCTGTTGTAATCTTAGATAAAGAGCAAAAATATGATTCCCATGACAAAGTATCTTCTACCAAGTACTTGACTTGAGGTGTTTCGGAAGCATACCTTGTAATGTAACCTTCTTACCCTTGTCCATGAAGCTTATTTCCATGCTTTGGTAATTGAAAGTGAGTTCTCCCAATGAATGCAACCATTGGACCCCAAACACAAGGCTTGTTATGTCAATCATATAAAGATCATCACATACCTCATGCTCACCCAATGTGAAAAGGAGTTGGAGACACCTCCTTGTGCATGGCATGGAGTAACCATCCACTACCTTGACCGTGAAGCCTTTGGAGTCTTCCACCTTCAAATCCACATTTTCCCTCAAGCTCTCATCAATGAGACTGTAAGTAGCTCCATTATCAATCAAAACCGTGACTCCTTGTCCATGGAGGGTAGAATCCTTCACAACTTTGTTAGAATACATAATAATTTCAAAACAATCCTCCATCAAATTTCTTTCTAACCATATGCATGGAGTAGCAATATCAAGGACTTCCTCTTTCTTACAATTCAAGGGATCAATGTCACTTAGGGTGTCCTTCTACTATGTTGTCCATGATGACATAAATATGGCAGCGACATAGGAGGAGACCAACAAACTGAAATGTGATTTTCAATATCATACCTTCGGCTGTCCTCAGCTTGTCCATCTTCTTTTTCCACCTTGACTTCGTCCATACTTTGTTGGCACATGCATAGGGCCTCTTTTTGGTTCTTACCAAAGCCATGAACACCCTCAACTTGACTCTTAGGAGCTGCTGTCCTAAACAGACCAGCAAGCTGACTGTTATCATGTCTCTTTGAGAAATGGGTTCCAACCATTCCTTTCGCTTCTTTTTCAAAGCTGGATTCATCACATACTGAAATATTATCAGTATTAACCAAACAATGATCACTAGTTACCTCATCATGTTGACTCTTCGGCACAATAATGGAAGTAAGGGCCAATTTTTCGTCCTTTGTGGTTCCATCTCTTTCAAAATAAAGATCTGATTTTCTTTCAACAATTTGCCATATGCACTCATTAGAAACCAATGAAACTTCAATAAATATTAAGGAACTATTATCTTGGGACTCATGCTCCATGGTTTCTTCCTCCCCAACTTGCATGATGGATTCCTTCATTACTTGCAGCCCTAATTCATCCTCTTGTGTAGCTCGTGACCTAGGCTTGGGCCTTGATCTTCCCTTGCTCACACCAATGAATTCGGCAAGTGAAATGGCCTCATATATCTCTCTTGGAAGATTCATATAATCTTCATAGTTTGTGGCAATGCTTTTCCCCACAGAGGGTCTTGCTCCCACATCCGGAATAGCTTCTTCCCTTGGAAAAAATGTAGGCCTCATGGCTGATCCATGGGTTGATCCCAAAGGTCACCCATTATTAGCTCCGGATGAGCTACCATCTCCATTATGAACCCTAGGTTCAATCATCCTTTGAAGTGATAGGGCTAGGAAATCCATGGTATCCACAATCGCTCTTGCCCCACAATAAGCTTATCGAACTTGGCTTCCTGAGGATCTTGGTTGGCCATATTATCCTCCTCTCTTGGCTGGTCTGCTTTCCTTCTTCTTTGATAGTATAGAAAACCCTTGTTGCCCTCTTCCATGAAAACCCTAGGCTGGGAAGATCGGAGCTCTGATACCACTGTAATGTCCCTTTTGGGACTGAAACTGAAAAAGAAAGAAATCACACAAACCCCAATATTATCAAATTCTGATTTTTAGACCAACAAACTGAAATTTATGACAGCTGAAAATCAGTAGTCTGATTTTATAACAGCAGTCCAAAAATGAAGGAAAATCACTTGAAACTCATCAAATCATCCAACCAAAATATAGATAGATATTTTAGGATGAATCTAAACCACTTTCCAATATGAAACTTGAATGAAAACACAGCTGGAAAATTAATTAATTGCAGAAGTACAGCTCAAAGAAATTATGAAACAAAGGGTTTCCAAACCCCAAATTCCACAAATTATGATTGTTTCCAGCCTTATAAAATATGTCAAATCTGATTATGAAAGAAAATCTGAATTTCGTGCCCTAGAAGGCACCTAAATGCTACCAAACCCTAGTTGCTCCAACTAGGAAGGGCTCATAAATGCATGCTAACACTTGTAGATATCTTCTTGATCTTCCAATGCACAAAAAGGTCTTCAAGATGTCTTTGAATCATCCAAAATGGAGGGGTTTTTCGTCCTTGAACCAGTCCACAAGAAGGGTTTCTACCCTCCTTGGAAAAGCCACACAATTAGGTTTTCTCCCAAAAGTAGAATGATAATGAGCAAACAGCCCAAAGATCAAGTTTAGATAAAATGCGCCAAAGTAGATGATCAAAATGAAGTCATAAGTCTCCTTTTATATCCTTCCTTTGGCGCCAAAAGCCAATTAGAAGGACCGACCTCATAAAGCTTCCTTTATCTTCTAATTTGCCTTTAGGAACTCTCCAAACCCAGCCGACCTCCTTAGTAGCTTATTTCTTCATTTTGAGCTTATTAAAAGCTCTCCAACCCAACCGACCAGCTTAGGAAGGGAAATACGAAATAAAATCATAAATATGAATGAAGAAAATTGAAATATAACCCAAGGTCTTTCCTTGTTCATCCTTTTCTTGCCTCCGAAAGAAGAAAGGCAAGAAGTCTTCTATTTTGGATTAATTCAAAAAAGGGGACATTAAAGTAATCACTCGTTTCTCCATTTCTTTATGTAAATTGGATTGATAAATGTTGTCGTGATTGGATTAATTATTTAGAAACATTTTCAGCGGTTATTACATAGTTGTATGATAAGTTGAAGTCCTTATACAGTTCGCTGCTAGGGTTGTCTGATATTGCAGCAGCAGCTCCAAGCTCTCATGCACCAAATAGAAAAATATGAGGTTCTAGAATAGTCCCCCAAACAACTCGATTTGCTCCTTAAGGGAAAGATGAGACCCAAAGAACACCTCCCAAGGCACCCAATCACCATGCAACAATTTTTAACATTATTTACTCCCCCAAGGTCTTCCTAGACCAAGTCGCATTTTCACATGGGGGCATATTAAAAATATAAAGGGTCTTTTAATAATTCAAAGTCCTCCCTTACAAGGTGACCCAAGTCGTATTTCTCCCTAAGAACATTAAAACATGTGTTTGCACCCCTTTATGACTTAGTCTAGACATAATTTTAAGTTACTAAAATTATTATAAGTGCTTACATAATTTTCTTTTGTTAATGGCACTTTATAATAATTATAGATAACTTAAGTCACCCTTATGTCCCCCTTTGGCTGTCGGGTAAACAAAATAGGCCAAGGGTCTTCGCCATGGTTATTTTAGAAAGAGGGACATTTCACATAGCCATAATGATTGCTCATTTGATTCCATGTTCCATATTTTGTTGCACTAGTTTGATTATATTCAATATGACCATAGTTGTTACTTCTAGGCTTCCATGCATAGCCACGGGGGATTACTCTTTTGATTCCATGTTCCATATTTGTTGCTCCTTTGATTTTACGTATATCCATAGTGATTGTTCCTCTTATTCCCTATATCGCTATAGTGATTTTTGCCATGACCTTCATTACACGCGTCCATGATTGTTGACTCTCATGATTTGAGTGTCTATATGCCTCATTCTTAGTCTCATTTTATGCTACTTTGACATTGTCAAAAAAAAATCCACTATATGTGCCTCTCCAACCTTTTGTTCTGCTCTATGTGCCTCTTCTACCTTTTCTTTTTCTAGTTCCTTTATTACTTGAATAGATGAAGAGTTTTTTTTTCATGTGTATCTTACCTATAAAATTTTTATGTCCTCCTATATCTTCCGTGTGCTTTTCTTCACAATCTTTGGATTCATCCTCGTGCTCTACCTTGTCCTTTCTTTGTTCCTCAATAGTTTTGATACCGTGCAAGGTTACCTTTGTTCTCCTATACCTAACCTTCATGAACTTCTTTTTCACATTAATATTGCCCATAGTCTCTAACCAAGGATATCAAGAACAATATCCAATCCATCCATATCCACAACATAAAAATTAGAATGTGAAACATCATTTGTTCATAGTGAGCTTCAAATCTTCAATAAACTGAATCTTCTTACCACCTATTGGAGATTCCTTGATTTGTTTTGCTTGAACATGCAGATGTTAAGCCAAGTCTATGTTGATGAAGTTATACTGCAACTAGGGTTTATGGATACAATGACCTGCTTTTGAATGCATCCATGAAACTGATATTAAAGTTGTCTTTTTCTAAGGTAAACTACTTGGGCCTTATCCTCCACCCCTCCTGCCTCATCTTTATCCTCATTGTTACCAACAACCTTATTTCTTTTTCTTCTTCATCATCTGCATCCTTTTCCTCCTTATCATCACTACCATCATCATCCGTATCTTCTTATTCTACCTCATCCTCCTTTTCTATTCCCCCATCCTTATTTATTTCTTCTTATTCTACCTTGTCCTCCTTTTCTGTCTCTTAAGCCTTATCCTTGTCGTCATTATTTTCAAAACATGACTTTCAGCAATGTGTGGAAGCCAAAAAAATAGTGTTAAGGAGGTACAACGATCTTCCAATGTAAACTGGGAGGCAAGCGGTATGCCATCCCTAAAAGGAAAATTTGATAAATGCATAGAGACAAAAATTCGTTTTTGAAACAACTATACTGAACTTAGATTTACCGATCTGAACCAACCTTTATTAAACAATCTATAAGAAGCCACACAATTTCAGTAGTTTTCTAGTAGCTAATGTACGGTGTCTTCATCTATTATGCTTGCT
This sequence comes from Taxus wallichiana var. yunnanensis, assembly GCA_018340775.1. Classification (NCBI taxonomy): domain Eukaryota; kingdom Viridiplantae; phylum Streptophyta; class Pinopsida; order Cupressales; family Taxaceae; genus Taxus; species Taxus wallichiana. Next base: position 676,755,650 of record CM031236.1, read on the forward strand.
TGATTTTACTGATCGGTGCAGAGTGCCACTAATTTGCAGTGATAGTTGCATGTAATTTTTGAACTTTATTTGCTAACCGTGTGTTCATATAATGGAAAAATCATAAAATAAAGAGCAGGCATGATGCAGCAAAGCTACGTTGAAAAGAGTCGAACAATCAGTTGTCCTGAAAAAAACTTGAAGTAGTTTGGAAGCTAATTAAAATCTAGGGTTGTCCCACAGATACCTGTCTGTCCAAATAACTTAAATTAGAAATTTTGCTCAATTAGCTGAGGCAAGCTACTGTTGGGGACAAAAAGATAAATAAGGAAAGGATTTAAGTTAAATTCAAATGTATCTTATATATTCAAGAAAATCCAGTTCTAGAAAAGAAGGTGACTACAAGAAGTAACTAAGTCCTACGAAAATCAAGTAATCCAGTTCTCTACCTTAGTTCAGCAGTAAACAATCTCTGAAAAATTCAGAGATTTTCCTACTCACATCAAATTGTCCAAAGTGACCCTAAATATAACTAAGCCCCACAGTTTATCCTTTTAGTTTCAGGAAATTCAAAGGTTCCTGACATTAAATTTAATTAAATCTCGCCATTCAGAACTGTAGGATATTTAAAATGCCCTCACCTTAAACCTTAAAATCAACTATATCATACCTTTATCCCTTTAGTTTAAGAAATTTAAAGAGTGCTGACTTCAAATTTAACTAAATCCTGCTGTGCTTTTAATTTTAGGGAACTTAGAAAGACCTAACCTTAAACTTAACTAAATCCTACAGTTATCCTCTTAGTTTGGGAATTCAGAGAGTCCTGACCTTTAATTTAACTAAATCCGACAGTTCATCCTTTCAGATTAGGAATTTTATAGAGTCTTGGCCTTGAATTTACTAAATCTTGCAGTTCATCTTTCAGTTTAAAACGATTATAGAGTCCTGACTTTTAATTTAAGATATTCCTGCAGCTCATCCTTCTAGTTTAGGAATTTAAAGAGTCCTGACCTCGTTCCTAATTAAATCCTGCCATTCATCCTTATAGACTATAGTTTAGGCATTCAAAGAGACCAAGCCTTAAAATTAACTAGATCCTGCTGTCCAAGTTTTCAGTTTAAGAAAAGGCCTACTATATCTTATTTTAGAAAAATGAATTCATATCATTTGCAGAAAATAAGGGCCAGGGCAAATAAACAGCGAAGAAGATGACGAAGTATGTTCTGCTAAAGTAAATTTTGACTAAGAAACTGCAAAGTCGGTAATGTAAAACAATCTAAAACATAAAATCAACGAAGCTTTTACTTTCTTCAATGCTGCTGGCCTGATTAAAGGACATCTCCAGAAATCTGCATTTCGCTGTAATTTGACTTTCAGAACAAATTTTCACTGCTTTTGCCTTATAAATTTCATAAGGGGTAAAGGGATGAAAGCAAAAACATCTAAACCGAAAACTTACTAAATCCTTTAATTCATCCTTTTAGTTTAGAAGGGGAAGAAGGTCAAAAAAATTAAATTAAATTAAAGCGAAAAGTTAGTAAATCCTGTCATTCGTCCTTTTGGTTTGAAAATTCAAGGAATCGAGACCTTAAACTTAGCTAGATCCCGCCATTCATCTTTTCAGGTAGGAAAGCAAAAGAGTCCAACTCTAAAAAACGAGCTATTTGCCAAAACAAATAAGGTAGGGGCAATCTGGCACAGAAGAAGATAAATTACGCTATGCCAGATTAAAATTTGAGTAAGGAGCTACAAGTTCAGTAATCTAAAACACAAAAACGAATAAGCAAAGGACATGAAAAAATTTCATAAGTCAAGGACAAGAAATTTGCATTTTGCTGCAATTTTAAAACTACAAGCAAAGTTTCACTATAGTCGCCAACAAATTTTCAATAACCAGAGAAAAGGGAAAAACTCTAAAAACCTCTATGTCGTGCGTACAGGTGAAGACAGTAAGCAAGAATTGAAGCATGTCCAGCTTATCGTGAATAGAATTTTCAGCCATTAATTTCAAGCAATTGAAGGCCGTGTTTCTGAGCATCTCTGAGACTCGTAGCCTTGTCGTCAGCATCGTTCCTGCTTCTCTAGAAAACAAAATTGTCTGCAATTTCTGAAGCGCAATGTCGTATCTGACAAATAATGTACGAAAAATGGCATTACTACAGGCTTTAGGTATTGAAAAAAACTAAAATTTTCAGCTGCTAAAGCTGAAGAATCAAGCCTTGAGCTGCAAAGTTGAATTACTCGGTATGTTTTTGGGATGTATGAGAAATGCGAAGTATCCATGATTTTGATCATTTTCATTTTAAATTGAAGAGGATGTTTCTATTCAAGTATCCGCTCTTGCATTTCTCTATTCTCCGGAGCAGATCAATTATGATTGTTTGATTTTTTGGTCTTTGAGAAGTTGAACTAACCTTTTGAAATGAATATCTGAAACGAGTGTGGACCATTCTTCTTCCAGGCCCGCCATTTCTTGTATTGAAAAGCTGTTCAAATGTTTCAAGACTTAAATGAATGAGATGGAAGAGACGATAATATGACAGTAATGGGTTGTGAAATTGACAGTTGATATAGCATTCGGTCGTGGATAAATATATAATTTTTGTATTTTATTTTTATTTTTTTAGGTTGATGAAATAACCCCTATATTACCAATAAATAAGATAGTATAATTATATACAGAAAAAGAGCAGATGGTATGGCAGCACATCTCAAGTTCAAATTCATCGAAGGTACGTAAAACAAAAACAACAATACCAAAGCTTGTGGGCAAACACCAACTATAAAATCAAAACATTAGGTGGCAGCCCAAAAAAGTATTGAAGGCAAAGGATTTTTGTCATCGAGTTTGCCCCACCCGCTACCAAGACGGTCTTTCCCAATAGGGATGGGCCCCACCGCTGGTAGTAGCGGGGCGGCTCCCTCCTATTGATCTTGATTTGATTTTCCTACCCCCATGGCGTGAAAATGGTCAATGTCAACTAAGGGAACTTGATAGTATTCGACGCGCGCAACACGCCGTAATGGCAAGGAGGCAACGAGCCCCACCCTCCCCACTAAGCCAAAGGAGGAGAGTGGTGGCGGGAGGCGAGCCCCACCTAGAACAATTGCCGCACAAGCAACGACGAGAGCGACTTCGCGACGACCATGGCCCCTTGGAGAGGGAGCTTGACTGTAAAGGGTCGCGGAACATGAGCAACTATGCAAGGGTGTTGCCCCAATGGTCCAAAAGAGTTTGGAGGTGGGCCACTTCCAATGCCACCTTTTGAGCTTGGACTTGAATCTACAAGAAAATATTAGACACAATCATTGCTTTGTTAAAAACTAAAAGATTGAAATCTACAATTTGTATAAGCAAAAGAGTAGTATTTCTCTCTTTCCGTATGGAAAAAAAATTTCCACTCTAAAAACATGTTAGACTTGGGTGAAGGCCATGGGAAAACCCGACCAATCCCCTAATAAAATATTTTTCCAAAGGAAGGGTTTCGATCGAAATGGCTAAAAGAATTCGTGAATCCATGAATCCAAATCCAGATGGTTTGAGCTTTTGGCAAAACCAAAAAGGTGCATAAGGGTTTCAATTCACCCACAAAAAAGGCAACTTGGATTGGGACCACTGACGTGAATGAGCTGCACCAATGGGTAATCTCGATAAATTAAACACCATGCAAAATGAGCAAGCTTGGGAAAATGGAAAACTATATAGTAGAAAATATGTGATCCTAACACCAAGAAAAAGAATGAAGGGACCAACGAAAGTTAAGTTTATCCACCATCGGAAGCTTGGGAGACAGAAAGCATAGCCTTTTTGTGCAAATTACTAAAAATGGCATTGTTGTCAAATTTCACCCCACCAGGTAAATTTTGATAACATGCATCGAGTTTTGTAGTTCCGGGCAAGTAGGTTGATCCGAGAAAAATCGTGAAAATTGGCTAAGTCTGCTCAAGGTCGCCTTTGGGACAATTGGAACGAGATATGCGCGAAGGCGCGGATCGGCGAAAAGCCTCCAGGCGGCCCGCTAAGCATTTGGGAAAATCGGGCCAGGAGTACGCGGCGGGCGCGAGAAGCCGATCCGGCCGAAAAAGAAAGAAAATCGACTAATCTGCTTTGGCGGGACGGTTTGGGACAAGAGTACGCGAAGGACCGAACCGGCCGATTCGGCCGAAATGGGAACAAATGGTCCGAAAGCAAATGGGACATTTGGGCCGCGAGTACGCGAACCGGCCGAACCGGGTGAAAAAGGTCAAGGCAGTCCAAAACAAAGTGGGACATATGGGACAAAAAGACGTGAACCGGCCGGTTCGGCCGAAATGGGAAATTTCAGCACTGTGCCAAATGGGACAAAGGGACGCGTGGGACGCGGATCGCCGAAGGAGCCGAAAGCCAATCAAGCAGCGCCACGTGTCATCGGCCGAATTGGGACAAGGAAGCCCATTTCGGGCGGATCGGAGGTTTATGTCCCAAACGGTTTGGGACATCCGGGACAAAAAGACGCGAAGGGCGCGAAAGAGCCGGCGCGTGCGAGACCAATCAACGCGCATGACACGTGTCACGAGGGGAAAGGTCGAGAAAAGTCAAAGGCGAGTTTTGAGCACTAATCCAGAACCAATGAAATAGCGCCACGTGTCCCAAATAGAGGGCCCACAGAAATTTCAAAAAAGCCAGCCCGCCAAAGGCGAGAGGAGAGAGAATAATGCGACCAATCAATGTGTGCCACGTGTCATCCAGTGGCGAAGCGCGGAAATATTTCAAAATCCGTTTTGAGTGCATTAGTGCCCTAAATCTTCAGATCGCCATATCTTTTGATCCAGAGCTCGGATTTGCACATTCTTTATATCAACGGAAAGCTGTTGAAATTCTCTGCATGATTCTAGGATCAATCTCGAGTTTTGGTGCGATGCGGAGAGAAAATTGAGAAACGGCTCGACGCGTGATAATGGCGAGGCGACGTTTCAACAACTTTGTTTTAATGCAAATGGGTCGCATTCTCCTCCAAATCGGTGAAAAGATGGCAGGGTATGGGTTGGTAAGGTATCCCATGCCGTTTTAATGCATATGCAATCAATGAGGAATGGGTGCACGTTTTCCATATTTCGTCCCTTGGGCTCGACCCATGAATGTAAAAAGCGATTTGGCTCAAAAATAGGAGGTTGTTCATTCTTTCTGCTCTTCTGCCCTCCCTTCTTTTCTTCTCTAGGGGTTGAAAATGGAGTTCGAACCTCCTCCTGCTCTGTAATGGCATTTTTGCCTTTTACTAATGGAATGATGTTACTGTGCAAACTTAGGCAACAAAACGTGTTTTGTGATGCATCTGTCCATCCTTGCTCGTTTTTGCTTGTTCTCTTCTTGCCTCTCTTCATTGCGGGTATTTGTGCATGTTTGAATGTTCATTGTAGTCCGGAGTGTGTTCATGGAGTTTTGGGACATTTTACGTGTGAAATCTATCCTTGGGCCTATGATGCATCTGTCCATCCTTCCCATTGCTCACCTCTCTTTGTCCATGGCGGAGTTTGATAGAGGTTCAACATTCTCCTTCTACGGTGTATCACCGTTTTAGTGTAGGCTTTTGCTTTTTTTCCCTTCTCTCTCCCTCTCTGTCTCCTTGGCATGGTTAGATTAGGATTAGATTAGCTTGCACCTTGCTGGGAATAGCTTGTGGCGGGTAGTTTAGGAGCGAGGAACCACCTTCTCTGGAGATTCCTCTCTCGGTTTTACAAGTCCCACGCTTGGAGAGAGAGTTTCCATGTTGTGCAATCACACTGGATGCTTGGTGATCAACCTAGAAGCCCGATCTGCATCCGGGGTGCTCTTATGATTTTGCACTAACGGTTTTGGCACGCCGGTGGGACCTTAGAGGTCTTTCACTTCATCTTTTGCAGGTTGGTGTGTTCCTGTGAAGATTTCAGCCTTTGGAGGCACTTACAAACACATCTGGCGACTCCATCTGATCAGCAACCCATTTCTCTGAGCTTGCAGACCCGTTTCCATCCATTTTCATCCATCTTCTTTCCATCCCTTTCATTCTTTTCCATTCCATGAAGTTGTGCAATCATGACTTCATTTCCATCATGGAATTCACATCAACAACAACAGTATATTCCACCTCCAACACATTTTACAAATCTTCCAGATCAGCATGCATACTCATATGAGCAGCAGTGCCAAAGTCAGTTTGGCTATGGAGCTTTCCAAGAGCAAGAGTATGCATACAATGAAGACCATCAGATCCAAGATGCTGGTCTGTTGGAGAAAATCCAAAAGATGGAGGTGGGGATGGTGCAGTCCAGGGCTCAAGCACAAATGAAAGCTTTTGGAATCGGTTGTGGAGCACCCTGTCCATGGGTGGGACCTTTTCCAAGGCATTACAGCCCTCAGGAGAAGCTTGACTTCATGATTGCAACGCTGCCTTTGCTTGCAAAGTGGATTGAAGAAATAGAGGTGTATGAGAGAAGTATTCAGCAACCTTGTCAACGGGTAAGCACACCTTCTCATGCCTTTTCTTTTCCTCTTTCCCAATCTGTTTCATTTCAGCAGTGTCAAGTTTCAAACCCTCCATCTGCTGTCCCAAGTGTTGAATCCATCTCTCCATCTCCTAGTCTTCCACCTCATCTCAATTCTTCTTTCCTTTTTCCTTCTAGACAGTCATCCCCTCCACAAGAGCTAACAGAAACACCCCCTCCTCCAAAGAAACAAGAGGTTTCATCTCCTCCACCACCACAAAAAATTGTCAAATCAGTTGAGTTTCAACCCATCCCTCCTCTTGCATTCCCAAATCCATGTTGGGAGGATGAAAATCAGAATGCCAGTCAAGGAAAACAACAGCAAAAAGAGAGGCCAAACAAAGATGAAGAAATTCAAAGTCTGAAGAGTTGGGCTCTCAAATTTGGGATAACAAAGATCCCCTTGATGGTTAAGCCTACAGAAGAGGCTAGGGTTGGAGAACAAATGGTGGTCAGGACTGATTTTGTTGCAGCAGAAGAAGAAGATCTTGCAGCCCCAACTTGTCCTCTAGAGCAGCAGATTGAAGAGTTTGACTTGACAAACTTCATGCTGGAGGAAGAGTTCAATCAAGAGCAAGATTGCCTTCAAACATTGGAGGAAGGAGAAGCTGCTCCAAATCCAAAAGAAGAGGAGCACAATCTAGCTGTGAAGGAGAAAAGTGCGAGATCCACGGGGTTTTGAAGACAAAGCGGGTTACGGGAGAACCTTCAGTTCTTCTTTCTACTTCACCTCTCTCAAGTTCCAATGCTGAAAAGGAGTTTGATCTCTCAAACTCAATATTGGAGAGTGAAGGAAACCATGGTGGTCAAGTTGCAGATCAAGAGGACACCATGGAGGAAGTTGAAAACGAGCAGCAGGACAGCAATGAGACAGTTTACCTGTCAGATTTGGAGGACTGTTTTGATGGAGAAGAGCCGGTTGAGCTTTCACCTTTCTCTCTTTCATCACCCACATCCCAAACACCAGAGCCTGCTGCCATGAAGGAGAGCATTCAATTGCAGCAGCCTGCATCTTATAGCAGCCCTTTGGAATCAAAATTGGAAGATTCTAATCTTCCCTGTTCTTCATTGGAGGAAGAGAAAGGACAGAAGAATTTCACCATTTCTTCCACATCATCCATTCAGGTGGGTCTACAAGAGGACTCCATTCTTGGAGTTGAAAATCACAGCAATGGGCATATCAAACGGATCAGACCTTGCCCAATCAGGTATTTGGCTTCATTGGAGCCAAAGGGGAAGCCACAACCGGTCATGCTCACTTCTGGGCATGAGGATGAGCTACAAAGTACCAAGGATCAGCTGCCATACCTCTTCAATCCAAATGCGAGCAAGCTGAAAGAGGTATTGGATTTGTTTTCGATTGATACCACGATGATTTGGGTGGAAGACCACTTCTTGTTGATTTTCCATCCATCCTAACAATGCCATGATCGGTGCGAATCAATTGCATGGCTGCCAATTTTGAAGAAAGGAAGCTATTTTGCACAACCAACATTGCGGGGTTTGTTTAGCTTGCCTTTGCTTCGATTAGAGTAGAGTAGCTAGGTTTGCTTTTAGCGAAAGAAGTGCTTGTGCACACTCTACATGTTCCATTTGGGGCATGTATGATTTTAATTTTGTACATAGTTTTCGGTGTTCTTGGTTTTGCTCTTGCAGATTCTTTTCAGTGGTTTTTGGTGAGAACAACTCCATGTCCGGTGGATTTCAAGTGGCTCAGAGGGGAGGTTTTCAAAGTTCAGATCAGTTTTCAGGATACTACTCATGACTCCATGCCCAATGGATTGCTTCAGGCAACTGGTCTTTTCACCTAGCAGGCAGGTGACCCATCTGAGTCGTCAAAACTGTTGTCAAAATTTCACCCCCCCAGGGTAAATTTTGATAACATGCATCAGAGTTTTGCAGTTCCAGGCAAGTAGGTTGATCCAGAAAAAATCGTGAAAATTGGCTAAGTCCTGCTCAAGGTCGCCTTTGGGACAATTGGAACGAATGTACGCGGAAGGCGCGGATCGGCCGAAAAGCCTCCAGGCGGCCCGCTAAGCATTTGGGACAATCGGGCCAGAAGTACGCGGCGGGCGCGAGAAGCCGATCCGGCCGAAAAAGAAAGAAAATCGACTAACTGCTGAGCGGGACAGTTCGGGACAAGAGTACGCGAAGGACCCGAACCGGCCGGTTCGGCCGAAATGGGAACAAATGGTCCGAAAGCAAATGGGACATTTGGGCATGAGTACGCGAACCGGCCGAACCGGGCGAAAAAGGTCAAGGCAGTCCGAAACAAAGTGGGACATATGGGACAAAAAGACGCGAACCGGCCGGTTCGGCCGAAATGGGAAATTTCAGCACTGTGCCAAATGGGACAAAGGGACGCGCGGGACGCGGATCGCCGAAGGAGCCGAAAGCCAATCAAGCAGCGCCACGTGTCATCGGCCGAATCGGGACAAGGAAGCCCATTTCGGGCGGATCGGAGGTTTATGTCCCAAACGGTTTGGGACATCCGGGACAAAAAGATGCGAAGGGCGCGAAAGAGCCGGCAGGGCCGAGGACCAATCAACGCATGACACGTGTCACAAGGGGAAAGGTCCAAAAAAGTCAAAGGGGCGAGTTTTCGAGCACTGATCCGAACCAATGAAATAGCGCCACGTGTCCCAAAGAGGGGCCACAGAAATTTCAAAAGAAAGCCCGCCGAAAGGCGAGAGAGAGAGAATCATGTGACCAATCAATGTGCCATGTGTCATCCAGGTGGCGAAGCGCGGGAAATATTTCAAAATCCGTTTTGGTCTGTTCCGTGCCCTAAATCTTCAGATCGCCATATCTTTTGATCCAGAGCTCGGATTTGCACGTTCTTTATATCAACGGAAAGCTGTTGAAATTCTCTGCATGATTCTGGGATCAATCTCGAGTTTTGGTGTAGTCTGGAGAGAGAAAATTGAGAAACGGCTCTGACGCGTGATAATGGCCGAGGCGACGTTTTTTTAATGCAACAACTTCTGTTTTAATGCAAATGGGTCGCATTCTCCTCCAAATCGGTGAAAAGATGGCAGGGTATGGGTTGGTAAGGTATCCCATGCCGTTTTAATGCATATGCAATCAATGAGGAATGGGTGCACGTTTTCCCACATTTCTGTCCCCTGGGCTCGACCCATGCAATGTAAAAAGCCAGATTTGGCTCAAAAATAGGAGGTTGTTCATTCTTTCTGCTCTGCCCTCCCTTCTTTTCTTCTCTAGGGGTTGAAAATGGAGTTCGAACCTCCTCCCTGCTCTGTAATGGCATTTTTGCCTTTTACTAATGGAATGATGTTCTGTGCAAACTTCTGGAGCAACAAAACGTGTTTTGTGATGCATCTGTCCATCCTTGCTCGTTTTTGCTTGTTCTCTTCTTGCCTCTCTTCATTGCAGGTATTTGTGCATGTTTGAATGTTCATTGCAGGTCTGGAGCTGTGTTCATGGAGTTTTGGGACATTTTCTGTGTGAAATCTATCCTTGGGCCTATGATGCATCTGTCCATCCTTCCCATTGCTCACCTCTCTTTGTCCCATGGCAGTTTTGATAGAGGTTCAACATTCTCCTTCTCTGGTGTATCACCGTTTTAGTGTAGGCTTTTGCTTTTTTTCCCTTCTCTCTCCCTCTCTGTCTCCTTGGCATGGTTAGATTAGGATTAGATTAGCTTGCCTGCACTGGAATAGCTTGTGGCGGGTAGTTTAGGAGCAGGAACCAGGCCTTCTCTAGAGATTCCTCTCTCGGTTTTACAAGTCCCATGCTTGGAGAGAGGTTTCCATGTTGTGCAATCACACTTTGGATGCACGAGTGATCAACCTAGAAGCTTTGATCTACATCCGGGGTGCTTTGTGATTTTGCACTAACAGGCATATCTAGAAACCATTTTTAGTCCTTTCGCGAGGCCTAGAGGACAATATCTCTATTTTGTGTGACATGTCGAGAATAACTTCAAGAATAGTGTGATATGAGTTGTGGTCGCCATTAGCTAGTGAAAATTTATGCTTGGCTTTGGGCGAGGCCAAGTCGAAGTTGTCATCATGGATGACTAAATATGTCTTGCAATGTGTGAATCCCATGTCTGAAAAGCTTGATGGTGTGCACCTAGGGAACCTCTACAAGAGACTCATTATGAAAGGTAATGATTGGTGATGACCACATTGAGTAAGAATCCACGGTTAATTGTTTTTGAACTCATCTCCATTCCAAAGTAGTCGGGTTTGATCTTCTTCCAAGCTTTCCAAATACTTTTGATAACAAACGAGCCAACCACTTTCAGAGGGTATTTGATAAAAAATAAATTTGGGAGACCCAAACCCTTCCAGAGTCTTAGAACCTTTAAGCAATCCCTCGATGAATATAGTTACGTAACAAGCTTTTCCATTTATTTGTATCATCAAAGTCATGAACAATCCATTTAGCACAGAGGGTAGCTCCTGCGTGCAAAGAAACATCTAACAATCATAGCCCTCCGGATTATTTTGTGAGATAATAATACTCGCAAAGCTTAACCTAATGAAAACCTTTTTCATGCTCTGAGCTAGCTCATAAGAAATCCCAAAGAAACTTCTCAAGTTTTTGTAAGAAGCTTTGAAAGTGGGGCCAATAGGAAGAATAGTAAACATGCTTGATTATAAGCAATTTGGAAGTAATATGAAATTCACATGCTAATGAGAGAGGTTTTGTGATCCAATATGACAACTTCTTTTCAACTCAACCCACAACATATTGCCAGAGTGAGAGGGATTTGTTTGGAAGGAAAAAGGGATGACTAAAAATTGGAAGAGCTCGTGATGTTGAATCCACTTCCATTGAAGAAGAGATAACAATGGGGATGAGGTAGATCATATTGCCATGTAGCACAAGCCTTTTTCCATTGAATGCTTGAACCCGAGGAAAGGCAATAGACATCCTAGAAAGAGAAAGTATGTTGAACATTAACCTCACCTTCAATTAAGGTAAGAAACAAATCATTCACAAAAATGGTCATTAATGAGTTGAGCGGAAGTAAACATGGCAAAGGTCCAATTCCTTTCACCAAACCACGTTGAGTGGCATTGGTGAGAAGATAGGAAAATCCTCCTTTCGATTGCTAACACATACAAAGCGGGTGTCGAGGGAAACCTTAGTGAATAGATCAAAAAATCCCTAAAGGTTTGGAGCGAATGTCATTGACCGAGAGATAGGTAAAGACATTAGAAAAAAATGTGGTCATAATACTATTAAAGGTAGGCCCAAATCCAAGTGCTTTGAGCATGGCCAAAATGAAGTGTCATTCGATCTTATCATAAGCTTTCTCAAAAATCAATTTTAATAAACATGGCTTTTTTTGTGACCGTTGAGCCCATTCCATACCTTCCCATACTACAATAATATTATCCAAAATCTATTAAGCTTCGGATAAACCTTGTTTTCTTTGGACTAACAATTGCAAGTAATAGGATACAATGTGTAAGGTTGGATCCTTGCAATGATTATTATAAGAAACATTAAGCGAGTTATTGGCCGCCAATTGGAAATGAGCTTTGAATCCCCATCTTGGGAATGAATTTGATGTGCTCTTGGTTAATGAACTGACCAAGCGAATTAGAATGAAAGGCCTCCAAATAGACCTGAAAAAGGTCATTTCCAACCACATCCCAAAGGGTTTTATAAAATTCACAAGGGAAACCATCATTCCTTGGGGCCTTACTATTATCTATTTGAGAAACTACCTCCAAAATATCCTCAACAATTAACATTTTATCGCAATCAATCATTTGTGATTGAGAGAGCTTCTGACAAAGGACCACTGATATGCATTGATCTGGAGCCATTAGTCGCTCCGGAGAAATCTCTTGAGCTTTAAAAGCTTGTTGATAATGGCACACAAAATCTGCATCATCTTTGACACTTTAGACAGATAAAGTGAGCCTTCCCATATAACTTTGATTTTTCAAAGTGGGCATGTTTGGATTTGAGGGAATGAAATAATTCCTTAGAAACCAAATCAACCACTTTGAGCCAATTCAATCTAGCTTTGATCGAGCGACTCTTGCATTGTAAGCATCTACAATTTGGATGCACTACATAAGATTCACCGCCTATCTCTCGTAGAGGTTCATCAAAGATATTTTTCTCCATAGTGGTTATGGATTAGCTCATCTCGGAGAGGGTGGAACTGTTGAGTGGCATATGTCCCCCATGCAATCCATCTTGTGTTGTGATCTGGGTGGGCCACGAGGCCCTAGATCCACTTAATATGGTGAAGGGTGGGCCAATGATGCAAAAGATTGGTATTGAGAAAAATTGAGTGGTGTGAAAACGTGGCCATTTGAGCCTAAAGTGGTCAACAAGGATCAAATCGATAATAATTATACTAGTAATCGAAAATCACCGGCAAAGGAGAAAAAGGTTGTGCGAACAACATGGCATAATCAATGCACTTAAAGAAATGATTATATCCTTGGCGTAAATTATACCAAGTGTGTCAAACGACAAAGTCAAAATGAAGAGAAACATTGGGGTCATAAAACCCATATATATTATGCATATACATCTAGGCTACCCTTTTTCCAAAGCAATCTAACACATGGGTAGATGGCCAATCTTGTTAATAGGCAACTCTACCATATTAAAGTCTCCATAAAACACCTAATATGGATCAAGGAGCCCATCAACAATCCAACGACAGAGCACCATCCTTTCAACTCGGTCATCGGATGTATAAAGATTAATTACTCTAAAAGAGTAATTATTAATGTTGAATAACACCCACAAGACATGATTGTTGGGTCACATCCATGATTAACATAATGAGGCCTCCATTTAGGGAAATAAATATCATAATTCCTCTATGACTAAGCTCATGATGACTATTCAAAGTGTAGTCTTTTATTTTACCAAGAACAACCCAAGGTGTGTTGGGACATCACTCAAACAGACCTAAGTGATCACCCGAAGTGCGCAAGGGTACCAGGTCCCTCTTTTATGGCAGCTTTGTCAAGGTGTTAGCATGATCACACAAGTATTCCAGATCCATAACAAGTAATCAAGTATAAATCATAACATAAACTAGATCTAGATCACAACCATATGCAAGAATGAACTAAACAAGAATCAAGATCAGGTTTACCATGCAAGATCCAGTAACAGAGACATCAATAACAAGAATCCATCCACATAACTCCATTGTATTAATCACCATAAAACACGAAACTGAATACATACATAATAGTATCATCATAGGTCATGCATGCTCATAAAACAACAACATAGCTCTACTACAAACCGCTATGTCCAAACCATGCAAATCAATACATATTTATAGGTAGTGGGGACTTTCCCTTCACTACTCATGCACTCTCCAAAAATAGCCCGCATGTTAGAAATAGCCATGCGTGTGTTACAAGCCAACTACAAGAGCATGCAAGCTCACTAATAATAGATTATCTTCTAATATAAACTGTAGATCTAATCCTATTAATAGCCTAAGCCTTGCATGACGCTTTAACTTCCTTCGCATGAGATCTATCTCAAAATAGACTTTGCTTGAATTGCAAGTCTTCATGTTCTATTCTTATCTCCAAAACCTTGCTTGGTCGCTACTCTAACCCTTTATCTTTCCAATTTTTCCCGTGGCTCATAATGCGGCTAAGTATGGAATACAATATGTCCGGGGCGAGCCTTCACACGTTGTTTGTCTCACTCTCGCGCTTGCCTTCATGCCTAACTCTTGTGTGTCAAAACCCCTTGCGTCACTTATACTTAGTATCTATTTTATGGTTCAAACATTACCCCACACTAGCCGGATTGTCGTCCCCGACAATTCTTTGACCACCAAGTACAAAAAGCTTCATGAAGACAAAAATTTTAAAAGCCAAAAATGAACATCATACCAAAAACCTTCAAGGCACTGGAGGAGCTCGGGGGAACTCTGCATCTACTTCATCCTTCAACTTCTTCCACTCCTCCAACTCTTTCAAATCCTTCCTGGTGCTGCCTCCACAATATCTGGTACTTGATCCAGTGTTATCTCCTCAACTCTACTCTTCAATTCCTATATGACCACCACTAGCTTTGCACAAGCTCCATCAAAAACATCTGTGTGTTCCAGTATGGAATTCTGGAACTCACCAATCCTAAACTCAAGCTTCTCATGCTTTGTCTTGATTTTGTCCTTTTGCAGTGGTCTCAATAATCAGTTGAGTGTGCTCAAGTTTTTTGGTGGGGACCTTCTCTTGTATTGTTGGATCATCCACAAAATCCATATGCGGTGACCTTAGAGTCCACCATTTCCATTACGCCTTTATTTTTATCGTTGCTTCTTTGGTGTTGGGGTGTTGGTACCTATTCCAAGCTTATTATCCTCCTTGATCACAAATTTATCACTAGTATTTTCCTCCCCTTTCTCTCATGTTTGTACTTGTGTATTGTCCTTGATGGGATCTTCTTCATCTCTTCTTCTGCACGGACTCCTCCATCTTTTCATGAGCATGTGTAGTTTCCTTCTCTCACACACGCTTCTCCCGCTCCTCCAATTCTTGCTCCAACTCATCCATAAGCATGGCGAAGTCTATCTCGTCGGACCTGTTTCTTTCTCGAGCTAGATACCACCCATACCTTAGTGTGTTTATCTTTTTACGGCTCCGTGCTTCCCTCCGAGAGGTCCCCAGTACCTCCATTGCTACTCTTGCGAAAATAAAACTTTCTTTTCCGAGAGGTATCCAACTTCCCCTCTTCTTCATTGTCTTCTTCTTCCTCCTGCGCCTCTTCCTCGTGGACTACCTTGATGGGTGGCAATAAAAAATGAAAAAGTGGAGTTTATGACCTCCACTTTGACTCCTCCTTGAGTCTTCGAGCACACCGCACAAATACCTGCTAATCAACCCTTTAATTGTTGCATTTATCTACGGGATGCATATCTAAAAATTCGCTCCAAGTCCTCCAAGTACACGAGCCTCGGAGTCGTATTTGTATGTGGCGCACTGAGTATGCAGGTCATAATCCACCTTATCTGCATCATATGTCAATTTTTGTGCATCCTTCAATCTATTGATGGAGCACTTCAAATACTTAGCTATGAATGCAAACAAGAGTTTGCACCATGGCCCCATCTCTCCATTCGCCATCCTCGAATCTTGCAAGACTGAAGTGTTACATCACTGTAAACTTCACTTGGTCTCCAACAAACATGTGGCAACTCACGCGAGAATGTGTCATTCATTCTCAAAGGCCCCGCATAGTCTATCATATCATTTGTTAATCTTTTCTTAGTAAGTACTTGTGATGGTTCCATCACAAGTAAACCATGCTTGAATCAATGCGGGTGATAGATCTACTGGTGGGTAAACCCACATATTCTCATCAAGCCCATCTAGAACTCCTATCTCCCAAAATATGATCAAGAGAAGGATGGAACCCCATGTAATAATTTCTTCCTCCTCGTTCTACAACTTTGTCTCCTCTATAATATTATTTGCAACATACTTGGCCAAATTATAGTGTGCCCTCTTCGAGATTCTCAGTGGGCCACGTACATGAATCATTTGTTTATATCCATCCAAAGCCTCAAGTGACCCTAAGTGCCAGATCATCCAAATCTATGATGGTTTGTGCCATACCTCCCTTCTCGTAGCATAATTTCTTCGCAAGCTCCTCAATCTTGGGTGCAACACACATAAATCTATGGTCATGTCCTCTCCTATGCTCCTCAACCACCTGTAACTTGCTCAATCAACTGGCATGTGAGACACATCCTTCTTCCCGTGAAGTAGAATAAGTCTTTGTGCACCCACGACATCAGCCACTGAAACAAATGTGCGGGTTTTACGAAGAATGGAAGCTCCCATAATTGCAAAACACCATTTTTTCCAGCTCTCTTTGCATAGAGTTGTCAATTTGAGGGTTTCTAGCCTTGTCTACTCCTAGGAGTACCTTTACCAAGTCTACCCTCATCTTCTTTTCATTTTCCTCCATGCGGTGGTTAAACTCACTAATTTTGCAACGAGTGAGCTTTGATTTCTATATTTCCACCCACAAAACACCAGGAGGGTACCTTGCATTTTTAAGTATATCTCTTTCAATGGTTCATCTCACATGCCTCTAGGAATTTTTGTTCCAATCTTCCTTGGTTTTGGTGCCATCTCGCTGTAATTGTGTGCCCTAGGTGTTATGTCTTCAAATTACTTTAACCCTTCTCTACTCGAGCCCCACGACTTATAACTACTTCAATTGTACACAACCCTTTACTTCTCTCTCACTAACTCCAACTCACCTCACCGCAAGATATTTGCATAACTCACAATCAATTTTGGTTTGCAAACACTTCACTTCACTTCTAAGATCTTTGTTGCTCTTCAATCCGCTTCGGTAGCACTTTGATTTCTTCAAAATCAAGGTAGCCAAATGACTACCCTAACCCCTTATTTACTTTTTCATGACCTTCTTATCCCTTTGACCCACGTGTTTTAAGTCACTTTTCAACAAAGTATTTTTTCCACTTAATGTTAATCGTCACACATTGCAGTTGTAACCTTCTCGGCACATTATACTACTTCTTAGCCACAAACCTCCTCCGTGTGCCTCCCTATGCCGAAGTACCAAACCTCTACACCATATCCCAAGTAGTTTCACATGTCGTTGCCTACCTCATGTTACACTACGTGATCACTTTCCCTGTGTGGTCTTCAATCATCTCAACCTTCCTCAGAACACCTTATGCACAACACTTATCTCATCTCATCCACTTTTGATCCAACGTTCCAAAAGGAGCATTTGACCAAGCCAACTGTAATAAGAGGGCGCCAACCATTTTTATCTCTACACTTCAATCCACCCCACACTAAGGGTATGCATGGTCCTCTACGCATGAACTCATTTAGTAATTAGCTACTTTTGGCGCAAAAACATGCTTATTACACAAAACATTGAACTAAATTGACAAAGCATAACAATGTTGAAAGGAAACACATGTAAATAAAATGCAATAAAGGAAAGTTAAGCTAATGGCAATACAACCTTATTACAAACACCAGAAGACTTATTTATAGTAGGGCTCCAACCTACTCCCGTTGAAATAACCAGAAATCGAGTGTCATCTAGCGCTGTAATCGGGAAAGATCCTAAATCAAGTATGTAAGTCACAACATACAGTCCTAACCAATGCACTTGGAACTTTCCATGGTGGTGCAAAAACATTGAATCATACAGAAGAACCATCTATCTAACCTCAATTTTCTTGTTCTTAATGTGTCAATCATGTCATGCCTTCTACCCGGCCTTTTCTATCTTTTAACTCCAACATGTTATGGCATGCCTCCCATCCAACTCGCATAAATTTATCAATGTGATCTTCAAGTGCTTGTTCATTTTCCATATCTCCTTTACACGCAATACGTAGAGAAGGTAACATAAATCCACCGGTAAAACAACCTCTACACCAAACACCAATTGAAAGGGTGTGGCTTTATTAAGTCTTTTATAAGTTGTTTTGTATGCCTAGAGTACATTAGAGACTTTATCATCCCAATCCTTCCTTCCACATCACAAATCTTAGTTAATGTATTCCTCAATATCTTGTTGAAAGCTTTAGTAGTGTCATTGGCCTGTGGGTGATAGGGTGTTGTTTTATGGTGTGCCACCATAAACTCAACCAATAATATCTTGATAGTCTCATTAAGGAAATGAGTGCCCCTATCACTTGTCAAACTCAATGGGCATCCATACACAGTTAATTATATTCTCCCCAAGAACATTGTTGTTGTAGTTGCCATGAAATCCTTTGTAGGCAATCTTTGCTTCTTCCCGCCGTGTTAGATAATCCATACAAGTAATAATGTAGTGTGATCCATTCTGTGTCTTTGGTGGGGAAATAGGTCCTACAAAGTCAATTGCCCACTTCTCAAAAGGTTCTACACTAGCAATAGGCCTCAAAGTCATTTCATCCCTATGCCCAAGCTTTCCAAGGTGCTGACAATGATCACATGCCCTAAAGCATACTCTTTACAATCCTTATATAGTGTTTCCCACCATAAACCAGCCATGAAAATTTTGCGCATGGTGGCATCTCCAACGTAATTTCCCCTAAAAATTCCACCATGATCCTCCTCCATAATAGCTTCATGTTCATGCTCAAGTACACACCGACGCAAAATTTTATCCCAACCTAGCTTGTATAAATCTCCACTAATCAAAATGTAAGGCACATCACATATGGAAAGTTATTTCTTTTCTATACTTTTCATCCCTTTAGGCACCACACCAAAGACTGAGAAAAAACACAACACTATCCTCTAAGTCAAACGGTCGTGGTTCAATCTAAACAATTGGGCATCCAAGATTGTATCCTTAATGTTTTGGGCATCCTCACCTGAGTTAATCTGTGATAAATGATCTGGTCTTGAGTTACTCTTTCCTAGTTTTACCACTACTATAAAGTCAAATTCTTGGAACAAGAGAATCCAATGACATATGTGCCCCTGAAAAATGGGCTTATTAACCAAGTACTTAAGTGCCATGTGATCTGTATAAAATATAAATGGAGTTTCCAACAAGTATTGTCTAAACTTATGCAACGCGTAAATCATGGACAAGGCTTTGCGCTTTGTAGTTGTATAATTATGCTCAGTTGGTGTCAACTTCTTGCTTGCAAAACAAATAGGATGATCAATAATCCCATCTCCATCTTGTGTTAATATTGTGCCAATGGTCATGTCAAATGCATCAACATGTGCATGAAACGCTTTATCCCAAGAGGGAAAGCGTAAGATGGATGCAAAAGTAAGTCTTTCCTTTGATTTCTCAAATGTGTATTATTGCACCTCACCCCAATGGAACTTTCCTTTCCTCTTCAATAACTCTTCTAAGGGCACGGGTATCTGAGCATAACCCTTGATAAACTTCCTGTAATAACATGTGTGCCCTAAGAATATGTGCACCTCGCTCTAGTTAGTAGGTTCCTCTAAGCCCAAAATGATAGCAACCTTAACAGGATCTACCAACAAGCCTTCTTTACATATGATATGCCCTAATAGAGTTCCAAAGGGTGTAGTAAAGACACACTTCTTGATGTTTAGGAGATGCTCAACTACCAACACCTCTCAAACATAAGTCTTAAATTATCACAATGATCTTTTACCATCCCATAAACTATCCAATCATCCAATTAAACCTATAAAAACTTATGAATAAAGTCCTGGAATGCTTTCACAACAATGCACAAAAAGAATGCAAGCGCATTCTTCAATCTAAAAGGCATAACTATGTATGTAAAACCTCCCCACTCGGTGTTGAAAGTTGTCTTTTCTCGATCCTATTTAGCAATCCATACCGATGATATCTAGAAAATCCATCAATGAAAGAGTATATCTCACGCCCTACAACGCCTTCCAAATTTCCTCTATAAAAGGTGTTGGAAAAGGATCTATAATACAAGCAACATTCAACTACATATAATCCACACAGATCCTTATCCCACCATCCTTCTTTATGTTTATCACCATAGGGCTAACCCACTTTGATTCCTCAATGGGCTCAATCATCCCATATTTCAACATCTTATCAATCTCTTCCTTTACCTTGATGCGTAAATTATGATTCATCATGTAAGGCTTCTTCCTAACTGGGTGCACACATTCCTTTAACTTTATCCTCATCTCATCGAAAGAGTGATGTACCCCTTTTAACTCATGATAGCCTCTAGGAAATAAATCCCGGAAGTCACGCAACAACTCAATTATTTTTGAAACCTCTAAGCTAAACCAATAGTCACCAATAATGGCCTCCTTAGGTGATGTATCTATCATAATGTTGACCTTCTTCATTTTCATAGACTCATGATATGCACACGCATGCTCATCTACATTGTCTAAAACCTCGTGTGTACCCATAGTATGATCAACATCTAGATTCTCCACTTCCTCATCATCAATCATGTAAACCAGTTTACCCTTCTCTTTTTATAACCAGTGTGCCCAAGTTGTTCTTCATCTGTCTCTTCTTCTTTAAAGCGCACCTCCAGTTTGATTCTCCTAGTAATTCCTGAATAAGCTCCTCATCCTTTGCACTATCTCCCATAGTCAAGCACTTCATAATTTGTAATGCCTCATTCACTTGAGGTTTAGTAGAAAAATAGTCAAAGGTCTAAATCATACCTACAGTTAGTTCTTGCCAATCCCTATTTCTCTATTCAACTCCGCATAAACATACCATGCACGTACACAACCACACAAAGTGAAGTAGAGCTTATGCACCCACAATGAAGGTGGTAAGGCCTCTTGCCCCTCTGTTTAGATTCTCTCACACTCCTGAACATGATGTGAGGCATCGGGCCCCATGAAATTCACATGTCTTGGTAGGCACATTGCTCCTAAGAAATATAGTAGAGAAAGCGATTCTCACCTCTCGCCACTCTAAAATACTATCTCTGTGTGTAATCCACCAGCGCGTTGTTGTCCCGTGCAAGGTATATACCAACATATTCCTTCTCTCCACTTGATATTTCCACTGGGCTTCCATAACGTGCGGGAAGACATCGTGATTCCCTTCACCACAGTGTGCCTTGATACTTGGTTACCGCCTAAGTGCCTAACACAACGCAACCTAACTACATGTGTTCTTGTACTCTTCATCTCACACCCAACCATTTCATAAGTCCCATGTGCCCAGTTGTCATAAGAAACGCTTGTTGTATCACTCATAGATTGTGCATCATCCCATTGAATAACACCTTCTTTTGATGGCTCAAGCACTTCAGGATTTCTAATGGTGCACACATTAATTCTATTAAGATCCTCTTCACTCAAAGGTTCTACATAAGGCACATCTTTTTGTTTGTTAAAGGAATAATCACACACTCTTATTTGTTCTCAAAAATTATATAACCTTTATTGAAGCACAAATCAACATTATTCGCATAACACCAAGGGCACCCAATTAATGCTAGAAAATTATCTTCTTCTGCAAGCACCAAAACCCCAAATTCCCTAGTAAACTTGGCCCTTGTATAGTAATAGTGACATCCTTCAATACTCCAATAGGCATGGCTTTAGTTCTGTTCACCATATACAACACATTTGAAGATGGTTGTAATGGTGGTCTCCCCATCTGATTCCATGCGTCCAAAGTGAGTACATTTACTTCTACACATGTATCAATCAAAATGTTACTCAACAACCATCCATCAACAATTGTATTCAAAGTGATCTCTTTATTGTACTCAAGACTGTGAGGTGGTAAGTTTGCATGCAATATTTGTCTCTTGTGCTCAACTCCAACGTGTAATATCTTCTCCCTTAACCATTCCCTAACAAAGGAATGATGTTTTCTATTACAACATCTTACAAACCTCCTTCAAGTCATCAACATCTTTTTGAGGTAGCTCAACCGCCTTTTCTTTTTCTAGCTTTCTGATCGCTCTTTCAAGCATTGTATCTCACCCTGCAAGTTTCTAATAACTTCCATACTTTCTGATAAACTTCCTTCCGATGGGAAAGATATAAATACTTCATATGCAATACCTCCTATTTTGTAATAACAGGTTTCGCTTGAGTCTCATGAGTGCGCGCACCTTAGTGCGTGTAGTCACTAACATAGGAATTACCTCATGATTAGATGCCGATGCTTTGAGTTTGGAATCCACTGATCTTCCACATTGTGTTGTACTCTAACCATTCCCGCGCCCTTATCCTACTTGTGTTGCTTTCTCATATTCTCATACAAATCCAAACGATCCTCAAACTTGTGATTCTTTACTGCACTTTAGGAGCACATAATGTTCTCGAGGGCATTTGTGCGTATAATGATAGGGGTTATGCATGTGAAACAGTCCGTTGTGGAATTCACCTCTTCCACCACCACAACCTCAACCTATGAATCCTCCACGGTAACCTCTACCTCTACCACCTCCATCAGAGTGCCCTTCATTATGATTATGATTATGATGTTCACCTTGTTCCTTAGAATTGTTTGCAACACTTTGGTATGACATACACCAATTTCAATGACATCATGAATCTGATCAATCAATCTACAATTCTCTATATCATGAGTGGTAGACTTACAAATCTTACAATAACAAGACACATTCTTCCTGATCACGTGCTGCAACAAAGGGCACCTACTTGAATCATGATCCAAATGACAGATCTCACAATCCAACAATATGGTGCACCGATTTACGAGGGAAACTATCCTTAGTATGTCCTTCCAATCACTATCTAAACACTAAATACCACTTTCGCGTCTCATGGGCTGAATTAGATGACAATTTTTCCAACTATTTCACCATAGATGTTATTTGTGCTTCTAAAAATGGGCTAACTCTAGTGTCTCCGCTTCAAACTACCTCAACGCGCAGAGATGCTTCTAAAGCCTCACATAGATCTGTAAATGTCTTATGAGAAAATTTCCTTCGAAAGGAGTGATCAAACCACCCAAAAACACTTTGCATGTTGGCTAGGGTGGATGTCATAGGACAACTTTAACATAAAGTTTTAAAATGGACATCATACTCCCTAACACTCTCGGAATTGATGCTTTTCTATTCAAACTCATGTATATGGAACTCAGCTAAGAAATCATCACGCAATGTGTTATAGTCTACATAAGTCTTGTTCGGATCATACGTCTTGTACCAACTATCCATGCACCCTTGCAAAGTAGTAGTAAACGGCTTTCCTTACACTCGGAGCTATGATCCCCTTAGCATGCTAGATTATTTTGCATATGTGTACATGCTCAGGTGCATCCTCAATTCTTCTATATTCTGGTAGGTGAAGAGACATCTCGTAATAAACTTGTTGGGATTAGTGCGACCGTGCCCAACGGATCTAGAACCTGTATTACCTCTAGTATTCCCTCCACCTCCAAAACCATAGATCCACTAGATCCCAAACCACCTGATCCTCTTCATGTATCGGGAACCGGACTAGAGGATGTGATGAATTGTGTTCCAATAGTTGTCATGTATTAAAACCCCATGAGTGCATGTGAAGTTGTGCTACTCCCGGATGTGTTACCAACATTATGTGCACTCACATTCGTATAGATGATGGACAAGAAAATATACCACCAATAGGACCACCAAACAAAGAAGATGTCTTGCCGCCATAGATGAATGTGCTATTTGATTAACTCATGTACTCAAAGGAAAATGGAAGCTACCTATTGCTATCTTGAAGTATCTACACTAGCTTGATTCTTAATAAATTTCTCGGGGACTGGAACACCAAGTGCAAGGGCTATGTCGCCGTGTGGGATCATATGCGCACTAGCGACTATTAATAATTCTTCATTAGACGCACTCTCATTAGAAGTTGGAGAGGATTCTTTACCACACTTACCTAAATGGGGAGTACCTGGATGCTCGGGTTTCATGTCCGCTGCGTGAACCTCAAATCCTTTGTGCATTGCTGCTGCGCATAACTCCATAGACTCCTCGGCGCCACACTTCCTTGCCAATTCCCCTCCCATGCCTCATTATAATTAAGCCGCATTTATTCTCTCTGCATTTCTACCACCAAGTCTGCCATCTTTTACCACACCTACTCTTTCCCACACATGCGATGGGGTTTAGCTAGTCATAGGTCGCTCTTCCAAATCCGAGTTACAATCAAGATCTTAATCGCTAAAGGGATAACGTGCAAATAAGATCCTCTGGGTTTGTGCAAGAACTAGAACTTAGTAACCTCTGCAGACGATTAAGTAGAAACAAAGTACTCCAACATATAACTATGCAAAATTCCACTCCACCAATGATCTACAACACTTGTCCAAGCCAAATTAGCATTATGCAGTCCTGTAATCTTCCCGAGTCCATACAATTGTCTAATACCTCCAATTTCTCTTTGATGTGTATGTTGTCAGCCACTCATATAACTCTATAGGAAAATAGGAAAACAACGTCTCATAGATCTCATGATATAGGTTTTCTTCACCCATGCGCATGCATGCATCAAATTCGGGACTAGTGTTAAATCATGAGCAAAATCTTCCTCTAAATTTTCTACCTAACTCTCAATCTTGGTCAAAGTCAACCGATACGTCTTCATCATGCAACATCCTTGGTATAACTTGAAAAGAGGTCCTGACAATGGAACCAAATTGTAGTATTTTCTTTTTCTAAGAATAGCCTAAGACACACCGGCACATCACTCGAGACTGGACACGAGTGCTCACCCGGCGCGCACAAGGGTACCAAGTCCCTCCTTTATTACAAATTTGTTAAGGTGTTAGCATGATCACTCAAGTATTCCAGGATCCATAACACGCAATCATGTATAAATCATAACTTAAACTAGACCTAGATCATAACCATATGTAAGAATGAACTAAAAAGAATCAAGATCACGTTTACCACGCAAGATCCAAAGAATAAAGACATCAATAACAAGAATCCATCCGCAAAACTCCATTGTATTAATCACCATAAAACACATAAACTAAATACATACATAATAATATCATCATAGGTCATGCATGCTCATAAACCAACAATATAACTCTACTACAAACCATGTTGTTGAAACCGTGCAAATCAATACATATTTATAGGTAGTGGGACCGTTAGTGCAAAGTTACAACACCCCTGATTGCTTATGATTTTGTGTACGAGGAAATTGGTGCAACTTGTATAACATGGGATTATCCTTCAATGTGGGACCTTGCAAGTAGGATAATCTGCGAGAGAAATCCATCTTATTTTGGAGGTCCATCTTAGGTTCGTAAGTCCCACAACTTGAGAGATGGACCCATGTTAGAAAATTAAGCTAAATGCCCCATTCATGATCAAGCCATTTAGGGGTGTTGTAATTTTTCACTAATAGTGTGGGCACACTGGTGGGATAGATTTGAAACACCTTACCACTTCACTTCATCAAGTTTGATGTGCTCTTGGTGAAGGTTTCAGTCTTTGGAGGCACTCTCAAGCATATCGACAACTCCATTGATTCAAGCATCCCATCATCTCTGGTTGCAGACTTGTTTTTAATGTTTTCACTTGATCATGGCTCTCCAAGGAGCTTTTCCATTCCCTCATTTCAGTTCTAGTCCTCTTCACTTGTAGCAGTGGGATGTTATCCCCAAGGTGGCCCTAAAAATCTACCTCTCTTTCATGGAAATGGAGATCAATCCCCTATTGATCACATTCAGGATGTTTCCAACCATTGTGCCATTCATACCATCACAGAGGAGAATTTTTCCTCTAACTTCTAGTTGCATCTCTCAAAGGCAAAGCAAAAAATTGGTACAATAGTTTGGCACCACAATCCATTTCCACATGGAATTAGCTAGGAGAACAATTACACAACCGATTCAAGGAGGATGCGGATGTTATTTTCTCATGGAACATCTCAACAAGAAACAACGAGATCCAATTGAGTTCATCTCGAATTTCAACCTCAAATTCATAAGGACCTAGCACCGAATCCCTCAAAAATATAGACCCCCACAAGGTACGACATATTTGTACTATTTGAGGTCCTTTGATGCTGATTTGGTCATTTGTATTGATTTAGTCTCTGGAGGAAGTGGTCATACTCAAGCTTTCACCATTGCATCACAAGTCGAGAATATTTTAATTCAGGCCAAAAAAATAAAATCCATCCATATTGCTACATAGTCCCTCCCTCACCACCTCAAGTTCTTCCATCCCCATGTAAGAACCAAGAAAAATCCATCATTCCTTTTCAAAACAAGGAAACCCTTTTTCTTCCTTATCCTTCATTTAATGTTTCGAAGTTTTTCATACCCAAAGTGCTCCCAAGATTTTCTCAAATCCCTTCCATCTCCACCTAGGGCACTACCCAACTTCCCTAAGCCATACACCAATGTCCCTAGGAGTTGTGGTATTTCATATGTTGTCCCTACCTTCTACCCAGGTTATCACTTGAACTAGGTTATCCTAAAAGGCTAGTAGAGAAAGAGACACGTTATGTCGTGTGAGTGAGATATCCCCAAGTAATGCCCCAAGCAACAAGGCTTCATTCAAGATCATTTGGAGGATCATTAATGATCATTTTGGAGGATTATTTGCCTTCCCAAGATATCAAGTTAGATCCAATTAGCATCAAACACCTCGGCTTTGAACAAGAGACAAAGCGGCCTCCTCTCTCTTGCACCTCTCCTCGACGACCAAATTACTAAGGATGAAAATTTTGTATCAATAGGTGACTAGTCCGATTCATATTGGGAAGAAGAGGAGATTCAAAATGTGCAAAAGAAGGGGTTGAACACCAAAATAGGGTAGGTGGGTGACAAGGAGACTGCATTGGCGGAGGTTGGGGAGGAGGAATACTTTAAAAACTATTGGTGCTTAAGGCCCAAAGGAGGAGCAATTGCAAGGTGAGTAGGACGTTCCTACAGAATGCAATGATCCTCATTGTTTTGCTTGTCTAGAACTAGCTGCAATTTTATCAGAAGATCATGATGGAGTAGGGAATGAGGAGACCCAAGGAATGCCAAAACCATCAAAGTGGAAACAAAGTTGTTTGTAGAGGCACAAAAAGCATGGACTAGCTTGTAAACAACCATATTCAAGAAGAAGGTTTGTATGAGAGCCCTAGTTGTGGGGCCGAGCAACAAATGAGTGGGAAAATCACAAGAATCAGGCCTTTCCCAATCAAATACCTAGCTTCACTAGAGCAAGGGTCATATTTTCCACCAACCATGTTCAATCCAAAGCATGGGGATGATTTTCAAAGCACCAAGGGTTAGCAACAATGCCTCTAACTGGATGTAAATCAGCCAAAGGAGGTATTTTCTTTATTTTTAGATACCTTGGAAAATTGGGCGAGAGGTTTGTCTTCGTATGTATGTCTCTCATCCATGACCATGCCCATTGTCAAATCAGTTACATGGTCTAAAATGTTAAGGAAGGGAAACTACTTTTCCTTTCCAAAGTGTCGTGGTTTGTGTGAAGTTTTCCATTCCTCCAGTTAGCATAGAGTAGGTAGGTTTGTTTTTAGCAAAATAAGTGCTTATGCAAACTCTACATGCTCCACTTGGAGTGTGTATGATTTTTAGTTTTGTACATAGTGTGTGTTGCGGTTTGTGGTTTCTTGTGAAAAATCCATTCATTGGGAACATCAACGTTCATGGAAGAAATAAAATTTTGGGGTAGTTTTCAAAGGAACATCACCCAACCCCAACAGATCGGTCTCGTGTCGAGGATTCTCCTTGCCTTAGCCTTGGTCAATTTCAATTTTGGGGCAACCACGGTTTAATCGAAAAATCCTAGAAAATCGCTTTAAGAGCAAGCCAAGGTGGTTTCAACTCAATGGTGAGTTCATACGGATCCAGTGTGTGATTTTCAAAAGGAACAAATCAATTTTCAAGGTTAGGTTTGACTCCATGCTCAATGGATACTTTAAGGCTACTGGTCTCTTCATCTAGCAGGCAGATGTCCTTGGGAGGTCGCCAAAATGTTATCCCAAATTCACCCCGGGTTAATTTGGATAACTCATCATAAGTGGAGTTATCCATTCAAGTCAGGGGACGTGTAGATGACCATCAAATTCAGCACCTAGATATTAGAGAGAAATACAACTTAAGATGGCTCAATCGAGTTAGTGACAAACCGAGATGGTCGGGTTGTCTAGCGAGTTGGAACCAAGTTGGATGATGGCCAAGCTGCAAAGCGAGATGGACAAGTTTGTCACAAAGTCGAGGTGGAGTGGGTTAGAAAATGACCAGTTGGTCGGCATGAGGTTGTTTGGGCTGGGTTGGTCAGCCTAAGTTGGTTGGTTGAGATGGACGGATGGGTTGGTCGGGCGACCATCGTGGTGGTATGGTGATGAACTAGGGTTGGATGGTACAGAATTTGGACGGTGTCCAACCCTCTCGATTTTGATGGCACGGGGTGAGACGCCAAGGTTGGTTGGGTCAAGCATTATATGGTGAGGTTGGACAACGTCCAACCTCCTGATGTATGACCCATGGTGAAGATGATGACCATTAGGTTGGTCAACAACCACAAAATGTATGGCCCACATAGTTTGACGACGTCCCAACCCCTAGATTAGGCAGTCGAAGTCAAGCAATGCATGGTTAAATAGGTCATGTGGTTGGATGGCCAAGCTGTTGTGTGGCAAGGTTTGATGGGTCACATGGTTGGACAACTCACGAGGATGGACAAGTCACAAGCCATGCAAAAGTAGGTGGGTGAAAGACAACTCAACAATCTGGTTATAATGTAGTATGGCACCCATGTCTTATTTGACAAGAAAGTACCCTCGGGAAGCGTATTTGTATGGGTGCCCATACCTCTTTAATGAAGGTTGGTGAGACATTGCCTATATAATGTAAAATCTACCTCATTTTTGTGGATACATTCTAGGAGCTGGGGAAACTCTTATAAAATTTTCCTCGACTCCATTTGAGATGTGAGCCTCCTCTTGGGCCTGACAATGTAATTATGCCTTTGTGCATCAATGTAAATGGTTTGTGCATATTATAGAGAAATAAAATCATGTTTTTGTGGTATTTTAACCCTTTCTCATGTTTTATTGTATCTTCTTGCCTCTCTACCATTATTGTTCCATTTTGTGCATGCATTTCTCACTTGCAGGTTCAAGGAGTTGGGTTTCATGGAGATTTGATGGTGAGTGGGGATTTGGGTTAGTGTCACACCTGTTCTAGCCTCTCCCAACTCCATTATCCTTCTCTTCCTCTCTCAATAAAATATCTCGCCCCCTCTTTCTGGTATTATCACCCTTAGCTTAGTTTTCCCCCTTTTTGGCATCTTTCTAACCCTCTCTCTCCTTGGTCCCTTGGAATGGTTAGTTTAGGATTAGTTAGCTGCATTTTCCCTTCCAGGATTAGTTTAGCATTAGGATTAGGTAGAGGAAGCTATCCTTCTCTAGAGTTCCATCTTAGGTTCATAAGTCCTACAACTTGAGAGAGGGACCCATGTTAGCAAATTACACCAAATGCCCCATTCATGATCATGCCATTCGGGGTGCTATAATTTTGAACTAACATGGACTTACCCTAACTACTCATGCACCCTAAAAAATAGCCTCGCATGCTAGAAATAGCCATGTGGGTGTTACAAGCCAACTACAAGGGCATGTAAGCTTGCGATAATAGATTCTCTTTTAATATAAACTTTAGATCTAATCCTATTAATAGCCTAAGCTTTGCATGATGCTTTAACTTCCTTCGCATGAGATCTATCTCAAAATAGACTTTGCTTGAACTACAAGTCTTCATGTTCTATTCTTATCTCCAAAACCTTGCTTGGCCACTACTCCAACCCTTTATCCTTCCAATTTTTCATGTGGCTCATAATGCGGCTAAGTATGGAATATAATATATCCAAAGCGTGAGCCTTCGAGCGTTGTTTGTCTCAATCTCGTGCTTGCCTTCACACCTACCTCTTGCATGTCAAAACCCCTCACACTGCTTATACTTAGTATCTTTTTTAGGGGTCCAACACAACAGCTAAACTATATGGTCGATAACTTTAGTGATTGTGGATAGAAGAAATCCTACCACCTTAACTTCTTGTAAACATAGAATTCCCATCTTTGGAAATCACTTCCTAAAATATTGCATAGTGTACTTGTGAGTGGAAGATGTTAGACCCCCGACATTCTAGAAGAAATAATTCATTAAAAATGAGCATTCAAATACATATCCTTTGAATTTAGACTCAAAAGGGAATCATAATTATTCTACAAAAATCATTGTTGGTTAGAGAGTGAAAATTCACTTGATTGAGCTTTATGTATGGTAGAAGGTGAAATCTTATCTTCTTCGAGGTGGTAAGGAGAGTTGCAAGAGTGTCGAGTTCCCGTTATGTGGGGAGAAACTAGAAGTTGTGATCTGTAGTCACATAATCACGCACTTACTACTACTATTATATGACCAAGTATGTTGTTTTATATGTGATATCGCATAAGAAGAGCATTCACTAATGACTCATCCCCTAGTCTTATCATCATTTTAGTCAGTCATTGAGTGTTTTGCACATGACGTCAATTACTTGTATAGTTACGGTCATCTATCGGGAGTCTCAACTATCGTTATTTACTCTATTGTCATCTCTAGTATTTGACTAGGGTGCTGAGAGAGGGATTAGGTGCCCATGAGCACCTTAATCCTCATTTCTAGGTGCCCTGGTCCCAGTCACACTTGGTTCTCATTTAGATGTTCGAGGTCGGTCTTTATAATTTTCCCTCTCATTCCCCTAGGTACTAGTCGGCATGTTGGGTCATTAGTGTCAAAATTTGAGCAAGAGATCCCTATATAAACACAACATAATCGATATCTTATGGGTGGACTATTTCTATTAAGGGCTAGCTATCTACACAAGGCAAGGGATTGCATTTGGGCACTATTTACATCACACACTACATAGGAAAGGAAATTATATTCTATTCCATCCACCATTTTGCATTCTATCTAGCTATTTCCCATTATCTTTGTGTCATTGGCACTAGGGCACCCTAGGCACATCATTGCACACAAAAATCACACAGAACTACATTGGGTTTGAGATGTAGTGCAACACTTAGTTGTAAGTCCACCATTGTGGCTGCTAAGGATAATCCGAACCCTTCATATGCATTTTTTTTTAAGGGGTTTGATGTTTTGTATGGGGTTTTGTAGGTGAATCTTCATTGTAGGTTTATGATGTCATCAACGAAGCTAGTGCGACATCCACACGACAAAAGGTGAGTTATTGCGAAGACCTAACAACCAATTCAGACTCAGGTTTGGAGTTGTTCTACATACCAGGTCACCCATAGGCACCCTAATCCTCCCGAGACACCCAAAATCTGGTCATACCTACTACCGCTTCGCAATTTACTAAGGTGTGGTTCAACACTGCTCCAAACCACCCAACTCTAGATCACTCATGAGGTAAGTTCTATTCAGGTTAGTACCTTTTCCCTCCTATTTCAATTATTTCATTTCATTTAAAATATCAAATAAATTAGTTAGTATTTATATTCCAATTTATTTTAGTTATTGCATTGCTATACTTCTTAGATTAACTTCTAAAATTCATATTTTAGTTAATCATTTTGGTGAACCCGTACTTTAGAACATTTTTCCCTAGGATCTGCTTCAAACCCTAATGGCTAAGGATAGTTCATCTTCTTCTTGGCCCATCATGTCTCATTTTAGCATCAATCCTATCTATGATGAGTCCATCATCGTTGAGCTCATGACTCTCTATAGTAATCCTACTATGCCAGATGATATTCAACAACAACTCTTAGACGGTCAACAATATGTGCCTACTAGTTTTAAAGATTCTCACATTGGCATTAGTATAGTCTTAGATCCGGTAGCCTTTACTCATTGTACACCATGTTATACAACTACTAGTGATCCTCCTTCTGATCTTTCTAAGGAAATTCTAGATGATTCTCTTATCGATTACATGCTTGGTATTGACAATCGCTCACATGTGCATACCGATTCTTCTCCTACTCAAGCCATCACTATAGTTCTATCTCATGATTATCCTAATTTTGATATTTCTTCTCATCATTCACCACATACAAATTCATATTATGTTGATGATCCTATTGATAATACGCTTAATGAAATTATCATATCTGAGTCTTTAGGAGATGTTGATGACACAATTGATAGCCATGATTCTCCTACTTTTCATTCTACCGAGTGTGAATCTCCATTGCCACTTTCTCCTAAGGTTGCATCTAGCATAGTGCATGAGTCATCTCCATCTGTTGGTTCTTCTTCTCCTACCATTTCATCTCCTCTTATCACATCATCTACACCTATTAGTTCATCTTCTCCTATTGTTGTGTCTCCATCGGTCACTTCACCTCTTAGGGATGTTTCCGATGCTACTCCTACCACTTCTATGGGTATTCCATCTATATCATCTACTATAGATTCTTTGGCACCCACTCCTAGTGTGCCTTTAGCATCAAAATCTCCTTTATCTTCTCTTGATATTCCTATGATCACTCACAATGGAAAGTTACAACCACTCAATACATTATTGCCATCTTCTACTATTCCTTCATAGGATATCATATCTCTCATGCATGTCATAGGTCAATTACAATCTCAAGTTCAGTCTCTCACTTTAGAAAGTAGGGCTTACTATGGTTCTATTCTATTAATAAGTCATTACATGGTAACGTTATTCCCAAGAAGATTCACAATTCCGCATTGCCTAATGACTTTATCATGCCTACATTCACATGTTTTGATGGTATTGGTGATCTTCATGCACATATTTAACATTACCACATGGCTATGGACCCCTATTCTAATGATAGATTATTGGTTAAGGCCTTTTGACACAATATTATTGATGAGGCTTTACAATGGTACACTCATCTTCCATTTGGGTCCATTAGCACTTACTATGACATGGAGGATGCTTTCCTCCGTCGTTTTATCATCAATAATGGCCCTAGAGTTACTTATGACTGCCTACCTACTTTACATCAAGGCTCATCAGAATCTATCAAGGATTATATCTTACGGTTCAATGCTTGTATGCATCAACTAGTATTCCAACCTATCGATCTAGAGAAGCAATTCATTTTTTGTCGTGGTTTGATTCCCGTGCTTAAGAAAATATTGCAGATATGATACATGTGATTCATTCATTCTTCTATGTTATAAAGTCATAGACCTAGAACAAGATCTTCTCTCGACACATGTCATTGATCCTCCACGTACCTCTACTTCTATTGTATCATCTAGTGCTCCTCCATTGACATTGGTTGAGCATCCTACATAGTCTCCATCTTGACATAGCAAACAAGATCAACCTACTCCATCACAGAAGCATACTTCTACTCCTCCTTTGTGACAAGATACTTCTCCTTCCACTCCATCTATGTCGTGTGAGCCATTACACTTCTCTCATCATGCTAGACCTCATGATGTGTTACGTACTTTACTTGAAAAGCATCTAATTCACTTACCATCCAACCAACATCATCCACAACATCGACTACAATGTCAGCGTGATCAACCTTATTGTAATTATCATCATATCAATGGCCATAGGGACAATGATTGCTTTTCCCTTCATGATAGATTACAACAATTAGAGGATAAGGGCATCATTTCCTTTGGCTCTCACTCACATGAGCGGTCCATCTCTCCTTTACCTTGTTAGTGAGTTTCTACTCCAGATGATTCATCTCCTCCATCTGGTGCTTAGGTCATGGTGCATCCACCACCACAGTTTTTCACTCATGCACACTCTCCACCGCATCCATACATCATTGCATCATCACATCCATCGCATCCATTTCATCCACATTAGCTTCCACACCCCTAGACATTTTCACATCTCATCATTTCTCCACACGGTATTCAGTTTGGTTCATATGCTCACACTGCTTCCATACCACATGCTTCCACCGCTTCATGCCACCTTGGTCTCTGGTAGGTGATTACTATCACCTTATCCCTCGATGACACACTTGTGTTCTTATCTTTATTACATGATTGTTGAGGGTTTTTCTATAAAAACCTTTAATCACATGCTTTGTCGATTCATCTAGCATACTCAATCATTCCTCGATGATGTACTTGTGTTCTTATGGTTCTTACATGATTGTTGAGGTTTTTATATAAGAACCTTTCATCACACACTTCGTTGATTCATCTAGCGCAATCAATCATTTTCTGATTAAGCACTCTTGCTTTACATGGTTCATTCTTGAATGTTAAGGGGTATTAACTAAATGAACCTAATCATACATACACTAGGGGGCATCATTAATCTTATTCCCCCCTCATATTCATCACACTAACATATTACGATCACATTACATTATCACATCAACACACATTCATCATGACACGTTAGTTTGGAAATCATACATTATCTATTTTTACATGCATTCTACTATCATCATTATACTAAGCTCGCACATTACAAGTTCCACTCAACAAATATGCATCTCACTCTACTCATCAATCCGACTACATATGATATCTATCATCATTCACATTACACATTTTGTCTATTAAAACTAACATCATATTGCACATCTACATCAATAAACATGAGCGATATCCAACACATTACATAAATTATGACAATAAGCACTTAATCATATATCAGCAATCACATCATGACATCAATACACAACAAACTATACTCATCATATATCAATAAAAACTACCTATATATATTGAGTACAATCATGATTACAAAAATTTTCATCAACGGGGAAAAGTCCCTACATTATCTATAATAATACACATCAAATCTCATCATTACTATCACTCTTGGTACCTTTGGGAGAACCCTATAAATTGATGTCTCGCCACTAACTCTACGTTGTTGGTCGCGACCTCGATACCTCTCAACCTACCTCCATAGTAGTGTAACCTCGGTAGATTGCTATAAAAACTAATGCTGCAACTCTCAACATAACGTGCAAACACATCTTGCACCAAGGGACCACCACTCATTGCCTCTCTGGTTCATCTATGCTCCTCACATGCCTTGTCTATGTTTCCTAGTAACACATTGTGCGTCGCTCTCCTCCTCACTATAAGAATGGCCGCGTTGCATCTGTGAACAATGGAAACAAGAATACCCATCAATTTTTCACCCACCATGTGCGGTACTCCTATATAGACCCCACATCATATGATTCTATTGGATCTATTGCCGCATCTTCCTCATCTCGGTCTAGGAGGTACTAGCTTTCCTATGGGACCTGGTCCAGCATCCCTCCTAGGTGCTCTAATAGCTCTCAACCATATATATGGATTTAGGGGCACGTCTGAGCCATGCCAAACTATTGTGATACTCTCTCCACCTAGAATATCTCGGCCACTCTTGGAAATCAATCCTCCAACCACATAGTCCTACATATACACCACAACTCTACAACATCCTCTGGCCATCCTCCATAATTGCGGTATGGCCTCCATACAACTACCTCGGGCCCCATCCTATCTATCAATGCCCTATAAGTATCAATGTCCATCTTACACCCACATACATTAACCCACCTCCTCGTAAATATATATGTCCTAGCCCAATGTGCTCGTGGACCTCCAAGCCTAGCCTCAACACTTTATTATATGCTCATATGCCCATACATGCAATAGTGTGGTGGCTCCTAT
This sequence comes from Taxus wallichiana var. yunnanensis, assembly GCA_018340775.1. Lineage (NCBI taxonomy): Eukaryota > Viridiplantae > Streptophyta > Pinopsida > Cupressales > Taxaceae > Taxus > Taxus wallichiana. The sequence continues at coordinate 676,791,191 of CM031236.1, forward strand.
CCCACCACCATGCTCATCCTGAGTAAACATGTATAGATCTTTGTATAGGTGGGCCAACACACATCATTCCCACACATATCTAGTACTCTCCTCCTCTATCCGACAACATATGCGTGCATCTTATACAAGATGCCAACACCTCCTCCCTCTAGTGCGATAGATGAAGTAATAATCACAACAATGAACTTCCGCAAGTGTTGAACCCAAACCTCAAAATAACGTCAAAGCGGTATGAGCCTTAATAGGTACTCGAGTCCCCACAAAATACTTGTCTAGCAAATCACATCTATCTCTCCATTTCATCATCATACACCATTCAAAATCATCAATCACCTAACATTACAATCATCACTCTCATTTAGTGTACTTCATCACACTATTACGTTTCTCACTACGTTGCATGGATCAACATGTTGATCCATGGTTTATATCTTCATGGTTCATTTGGAATTATTTTACTACCACATCTGCGTGTTCTACTACAACATGGGATTCTCTAAATTTCTCTCAACTACACATCTTTATCTACTTTATGTTGATAAGCTTTCGCTCACCAACATAAAGTGGGGAAAATGTAGTAAAAAATCACACACTTACTACTACTATTATACCACTAAGTATTTTGTTTTATATATGGATCTCGTGTAAGAAAAGTATTCACTAATGACTCATCCCCTAGTCCTATCGTTAGTTTAGTCGGTCATTATCATTAAGTGTTTTGCACGATCGTCGAGTTACTTGTAGAGTTTTGGTTGTCTCTCGGGAGTCTCAACTATCATTATTTACTTAATTGTCATCTCTAGTCTTTGACTAGGGTGCCTAGGAGGATTAGGGTGCCCATGGGCACCATGGTTCTCATTTTTAGGTGTCTGGTCCCGGTCAAACTTGGTCCTCATTTAGATGCTCAAGGTCAATCTTTATAATTTTCCCTCTCATTCCCCTAGGTACTAGTCGAAATGTTGGGTCATTAGTGTCAAAATTTAAGCAAGAGATCCCTATATAAACACAACATACTCACTATCTTATGGGAAATATATTTCTACTAAGAGATAGATATCTACATAAGGAAAGGGACTGCATTTGAGAACTATTTGCATCACAAACTGGATAAGAGAGGGAAGTCTATTCTATTACATGCACCATTTTGCATTCTATCTAGCTATTGCCCATTATCTCTATGTCATTAGCACTAGCGCACCCTAGGCACATCATTGCACACAAAATCACACCTAAGTAAATCGAGTCTGAGATGTAGTGCAATGCTTAGTTGTAAGTCCACCATTATGGCCGTTAAGGACAGTCGACCCCTTCATATGCATCTTTATTTTTTAGGGGTTTGATGCTTTGTATGGGGTTTTGTAGGTGAATCTTCATTGCAGGTTTATGGCATCATCAATAAAGATAGTGCGACATCCATATGGTAAAAGGTGAGTTGTTGCAAAGACCTAGAGACCAATTTAGACTCAAGTTTTGAGTTGTTTTTCAAACCAAGGCACCCACAAGTGCCCTAATCCTCCCAGTGTCCCGGTCAGTCGATTTACCACTTTTGCAATTTTTTGAGGTGTGCTGCGACACTCTGTTCCACCTTTTCATCACCCCGCCCACCTCCGGTCATTGCGAGGTAACTTCTATCCAGGTTAGTATATTTTCCATCCTATTTCAATTATTTAATTTCCTTTAAAATATCAAATAAATTAGTTAGTATTTATATTTCAGTTATTGCATTATTGTACTTCTTAGCTTCACTTCTAAAATTCATATTTTAGTTAATCATGAGCCAAATGGAAAACCACCCTTATCCTGTAAAATAATTTGAAAACCTATTAACTCCATGGATGTCCAAGAAAGAGGAGAACATTGCGATGGAGTACTATACACCATCTTCTCGAGATGGTAAGATGAAATCCATAGAATGCTTTGAGATAAAATCTCAAACATGCTTAGGAAGGGTCTACAAAATCGGTAATGAGCTAGCTTGTGGTTTAATAGGGAACTAGGGCTTTGTTATGGTTATTTTTATGATCCACAAAGTGGTCCAACCATCTTTGCTAAAGGAATGAGAAGGCACACCACCGAGCTTTGAACTTTTTTGTTACGCTCATCTAATAAAGGGAGTCCCAAAATTTATGGTATGTAGATTGACATCGAAAATAGGTCTTGGGGAGGTTAATGTACACCAATTTTTGAGTGTATCGATTCCCCCATTTGGATGTTGATGATTTCCTTGAGGAACCGAGAAAGGTCAGCCTCAACACAAACTCATCATTGATGTTTGGCATCATACAACAGAAGAGGTTCTCTGGGTAATGACTTGACCTATATAGGAAGTAATGAGGTCCAAAAAGTGATAACATGGCATGAGAGGCCTAAAAATAAGGGGGCCTCTATATCTAGCTATGGTGACTACTTGGTTATATCTATCTAGTTGGGGTGGATTACACCTAAAATAATACCTTAAGATTTGTATGCTCGAGAATGAAAACTCACGAGTCCAAGGAAACACAATGAGGAGGGAACTCGAACATATCGGGTGGAGGACTTATTCAACATTGTAGCCACATTATCGAGGTCAAAAAAATGGAACATGAAAAAACCTTTGGTCATATTCTACATGGAGTCTAGATTGATACCAAACTAGGACCGGTCATTTGCACCTAATACCAAAGCATGCTTTAAGAGGAATCCTTCCAACAAAATAGCCTATCATGTGAACTTCCTCGAACCAATGACATGTAGAATTAAATTCCTCAACGGGTAATAAGATATTGGGGGCAAAAACATTACCTCGTGGAATACTTTGGGCACAAACTCCTCGATTGTTTCCATGGAGGTGCCATCACGAGTTCATTCATTGTAGTTGAAATAAATGAACTATGTGAATGACAAACCATTTATAAAATATCTCGCCTAAAGTAGGCGGGAATTCCTAAAAATAAAAAAGGAAATGCAATTGAATGCATAAAAATCCCATAGGATGCGTTATGACGAGGTGTAACACCTGAGGCATACAAAACATAGAACCCCTAGTAGAGCATTTTAGTTTATGCCTTTTTATTTTATTTTCATTAATATAAGAGGAAATTGAGGTTTGTCTGAGATACCGAGAGTTATGGAGCTCTATCACGGGCGAGCTCTCTTATAACTTCTAGGTGGTAGAGAGCTACATATTTTTTTTTTTTTGTTTTAAATATGAAGCTTACAAAAATTATCTTATAGCCATAATTAAATTGTGTTAGTGATCATTGGATGTGCATAATAATATTTGTTTAAGTAGAGTTTTTTCAAAAACATATACCTTTAATCGAATGTTTTTGAGTTTAATGTAGAAGATAAATAAATAATTTATGAAATTATAATGACCGAGTTTATATTTATTGCTTTGGTTTCCATAAATGTTTTTTTCTAAGACTATATATCTTATTATAGATTTTTCCTTGAATATTAAATTGAAAAATTAAAATTTGTATTGTATTTATCAAGTTTCCTACTTATTATATAGTTGATAGCTTTGAGATTTTAATAGATAGAAATGTTATTTTCAACTACCTTGAATGAAGTGAAGTAAAAATAATATTTCAAACATTTTTAGCCAAATAATGCTCCATAAAATCATTTTCAACATTTTTAGTAATCCAAAGGGATCAATGAATACCCAGTGAATTGGAGCTTCGAGGAGCGAGGCTCTAACATAAGGAGAACACCACCGATCAACCTCATTTGTCATAGCTTACAACAAATACTCAATGCATGTTGTGGGTTAATCGTGAAAATTTGAACCCATGACTGGACCACCTAAAGTCATGGCCGAGGATGAGTGAGCCATTGTTTCTACATTTAATTTGTTAAATAAAGTACATGTTGAGAGTTTCAAATTTATGAAATTGATAAAGTTAAATAAAATACAAGTTTTAATTGAGATTAAGATGAAAATATTAATCACAAGATAAGAAAAATCAATTTCATTGGTATCTTTTGAGTAGGGACTAATAATAACACTAGACCGGAACTTTATGGGACCAAACATTATAAAATAAAGTGCTTCATTTAACTCCTTATCACTAGGGCTGCTTTATTAGTCCGTAAAAAAATCAACAAAATTAGTTAGTGTAAGTGGATT